>JAUTXW010003802.1:600000-1173255 GCA_030620095.1 Kuschelorhynchus macadamiae | reverse complement strand
ATAGTACTTCCTCATTAACAGAAAACTTTTGATGTAGTTGATGGAAAGCGAACTTTTAGTTTTTACTAGTTAAAATATGGGATGTTTAAAAGTTGATGCAGGGAGTTTAGACAACTTTATACAATACACGCAGACAGGGCAAGCACCGAGGAATCCAAGAAGTTCATCCGGTTTTATACTTGCTGCTGCCAAGTAAAAGCGAACCTACTTAGAGACGTTTGTTTTCTTTGATAACAAATTTAATTGATTCATGCAATCCCACTTACTTCAAAATAGATTTTGATATTTCAAGTGCTAAAGTACAATCGCTTGGCTTGGCAACACAGTATATTCACAATCCTGAGCTCAAAGAACAATTTCGAAAGTTTGCTGCTTTGGCGCTCTACTTTCATTTCCTCTGGAAGACGGCTGGTTGAACACTATGGAAACATCGCCACACATTAATGCAGTGCGAGATTTTAATGACTATTTGGTTGAACAATGGTTAGAAAATAGTATTATTAGAGTCATATGGGTATGTTACGGTGAAAAGCTTCGTAAAACAAATGCTTTAGAGAGTTGGAATAATTGTTTGAATCCCTCTAAACAATCCTAATATTAGCGAATTGCAGTCATTTCTTAAAGACGCTAACAAATATGTTTTTTTTTGCAGAAGTAATCGTAAAAAATTATCCTTTTTTTCAGATTTTCGTATTTCAAGGTCCCTAGATGACATAAAAAACATGTTTTCTCAGTTTGTCCATTCGCGAAATAGCGAAAAAACCATAACTTAAAATTTTGGATAAATTAAGGGTCATATGGGGATAAGATGGTGACATTTTGGTAAAAAACAAAATGGCAGCGCAATAAAATGTAAAAAAAACTAAACTTCTTTAATTTACCTCACATTTCCCACAAAAATCAATTGTAACATGGGAATGAGCTGGTAAAATTTTAGTACCAATCCAAGATGGTGAAACGAAATGACGGCCTAATAAAAGGTTTAAAAAATAAGTCTGAAAAGTACTTATTTGATTTTGGCCCTTGTAAGTGAATTTTTGTGTAATTGGATAAAACCAATCTGTGGGGAACTTTTCTCCTAAATCCTGCCTTTTTGTCTACAAAAGTGAAAAAGCACAATTTAAATATGTGTTCTTTAATGACTATGTGCGGAACTAATAGGTTCATGCTTCATTATTCATAACGAGGGAATTTCCGAGAAAAGGAAATTTACTGATTTTTATATATTTTTAGGCCATGGCCGTAGATTCAATTAATAACCACTCTCGAAATTATCCGCCTTTATACGATTTTTATATCTTTTATAGACCTAAGCGGTACAGCTAAGATTGGAATAACAACGTCCCGTCTCGTCGCCCAAAAGATTAATCAGTGAAGCTTTATCGGGCTTTTGGATCCCGGGTGATGAAGTTTTCAAGTCATGACTATTCCATATAAATATAGGAAGGTTATCTTATTTTTGAATAAAAGGTTTTGATTTTTAGATAAAAGGCCTCCGGTTACTTATGTCGAATGTAATTCAAAGCCAAACCAAAAATAAACGAAAAGCTATAGAGAAACACTGCACTTTGACTCTGAGGCTACTTTAACGTAATTGTTCATTTAGCTAAACATATGAAAAAAAAAAAGAAAACACACCACATAGGCACTCTACGGCTTTAAATTATATAGTTAACTACACTCCTGGCTAGATTATGGTCCGTCTTACGAAACATCTTACACAACGTGCTTTAGGCAAAATTCCGTCTAGACTTTTGCTTTTTGCCTAAAAGAATCCGTTGATCTTAAAATTCGCGTTATTACGACTTTACGGTTTTTTACCAGTACTATCCATTTAAACTTTTCTTTGTCCTCTATTACTCCGTTACAGTGTTGCCAGACAACTAGTTCTGAAAATACATAGATGTAAGACTAAATTTCCCTAGATATTTTATTTCAAGTAAATACAAAAAGAAACAAGGTTTTATTTTAGTAATTTCAATGAGGATCATTAAGAAAATTGACAACCAAAAAAAAATGTTTATTTAAGTTTGGATACATTTTATTTGTTTAGCGACAAATAGCGTGATAATTAATTAAAAAAACATCTAAATATTATTTATTACATATAAAAGCCCAAATAGTTGCAAAAAATATAAAGAGTATAAAATTAAAAGACAAAACAAAATAAGTAATTGCTGGGTATTGAAAACCTAGTATAAATCAACTTGAATATTTCTTTATATTTACCCCGCACAACTTACCTCATATCTGACGAATCTGTGTCGAGTTATTGTTCTGAATAATTAAAAAAATAAAACCCCCAGAAAATAATTATTAGTGGTGTGATTCACAGGAAATTACAAAAATTTGGTTCAAATGTTGCCAATACAAGCCTTAACAATATTGCCAAATATCATCTTTAACTATTAAGAGCAGGAGCATATCGAGCATGACGGATCAGATGTTTCGCTACCTTTTGCTTAGACATGTTGAAACTCGATAGGGAACATGTCGATTACATTTATACATTTTAAACAACAAAAAAAGGCTGGTGAAAGGTGAAAAATCTGAAAAATGCCTAGAATATCCCTAGTCATGGAAAGCATCGAAAATTATCCCTAGAACCAAAGGCAATTCCCTAGTTCACTGCTACGTTACTGCGCTTGGCTTACTGCCTGTCAAATCCACAATGCTTGCGAAGCAATAATGACTGTGCAAGACAACCCGCAGTTCAGTAAAATGTTAGAAGTAATGATTAAGCTTGGCATTTAACAAACGAAAACTATATATATATATTTGGTTATTATTGTTAGATTAGTAATGATACTTAATAGTAAGACGAACTATTAATGTCTAGAAAAACTATGATCTACAATAATTATTCTACATAATTATAATTTGAATTCTTAGCTAAAAATATACAGGGTGGGCCATCTGTTAGTTTCTTTTTGAAATCATTATTAAAACTACACCATTTGATATTTTTAAACGGTTATTGCTTTATTAACGAAAGTGCACGATGTCATGACGATGGCTTGGCAGTAGCCCATTCTCTTAACCCAATTTTGTAATAGGTCGATTCTTTGTGGGTGGTTAACATCTGTCCTTAATGTATTCCCATAAAAAATAGTCTAACGGCGTCAAATCGCAGCTGTGCGCTGGCCAATGCACGTCTCCAAATCAGCTTATAACGCGGTTACCAAACTTACTGCGTAAAAGCTCGGTTGTTTCGCGGCTGGTGTGGCACGTTGCGCCATCCTGCTAGAACCAAAGCTCACCCAAGTCCAAATCGTCCACAAAAAATCTGTTATCATATCTCTGTAGCGCACTCCGTTTACTGTGTCGCTGTTACCACCCTCATTCTGGAATAAGTACGGGCCGATGATGCCACCACTCCAAACCTCACACTAAACAGTCACTCTTTTAGGATGCATTGGCTTCTCTATGACTACATGTGGTTTTTTGGAATCCCATATTCTACAGTTCTGTTTATTAACGTAACCTCCAAGATGAAAGTGAGCCTCGTCTTAAAAGATGATTTTGCGTAAAAAATCGACTTCATTATCCAACTCATTTATAGCCCACTCAGAGAACTGGTAAAGAAGCGGATGGTCATTTTGCTTCAGCTCTTGAGTGATTTACACCTCGTAAGCAAATAATCCAAGATCTTTATGCAATATTCTCCTTAAAGACGTGCGACTGAGGTTTAGTTGTTGAGCTTTGTGACGAGTTAAGGTTCTGGGGAATCGCGCATACTTTCGACAACAGCCGCAATTCTTTCGACTGTACGTACTGAACGAACACGCGGATAGCTTTTATTGTTCACAAGCCTACCACTTTCACAAACTTTTTGTATGAATTTCTTTACACGAGACGCTGAGGAGGCTTCATTTCGACCAAAAATTCTTCTCAACTTCCGCACAGTTTCTGCTACACAGCACTTACTTTGGTAATAGTTTTTCAATATTTCCCAGCTTAGTTCAAGCATAAAACGAACCATTTTTTTATTCATTTACAGCGGAGGTTTGACACTAAATATCTATGACTTTGACAAGCGCGACAATCAAGTCAGCATTGAAATGACGCGCATTTCAAAAAGAAACCACCATATGGCCCACCCGTTACCACTGCTTTGTTTTAAGTAATTTAGGCTTTTTATCTTTTTAGAACTTTTTTAACGTATGAAATACGAGGAAATTAAAATAATAACAAACATTCAGCAATTGCACCACCACTACAAGATTATTTGTTGGATAGTTGTTTAAAGAGTTGGTAGGTACTTAGAATTTGCCGTTTAGTGGTAGATTTGTACGATACAAAAATTTTCTGATTTTGTTGCTTTTCTGGGTGGTACAAGTTTTGTGTACCTCACTAGAGGAGCTTCCGCTCTACATGCTTGAACATTTTATGAACTGCTGAATTGTCTGCTAATTTTCTTAATCTCTATGTATTTTACGCTGCCCCTATCCAAAAGAGAGCTATTCTTCTAATTTATAATCTGGATACCGTAAGAATGATTTCGCTACTTAATTGGAATGTGGGCAGTCTGTTTCCGCGGGAGTATTTTTATCATCACCGTATATGCAAACCTTTAAATACCACTTTTTCTTTCTCCTTCCAATTTTTCGTAACATATAATAAATAAATAATACAGGCCTAACTAATTCCCCTACTGGCTATTTCGAATCCTGAAATAAAACTTTTTTGGTACTGTAAGGAGCTCTATACCTTTTGATATTGATATTTATGAATAAAATTTGCTTGCTATTTCATTTTGGAATGATAACGCCTATATTGTGATTGTAAATAGTAATGTATTCTAAATAACATAATATAAGTTCTTTAGATAAAACAAACTAATTGCAGACATCCTCATATGTTGAATTTCTTCTATTTAGTTGTTATAAAAATAAGTAAGAAATTATCAAAACAAGTCTGAACCCTAAGATGATAACTATTGTCGGAATTAATTTCCGTATTAATTTTCTCGGAATGTGGTTTTCTTGCATCTGAACAATATGGCTTGATCTTTGTAAAGTCATGTTTTTTCTGTATAAAAAAAAAAGCATTTCTAACTGGAATTGTATCTCTTGAAAATATCACCCCGAAATCTAAAGAAAAATTACGCGGAATTTCGGGAATTTTTATGGAATCCTAGCTAGTTATAATGCTCTGAACTTTTAACAACTTTTTCCTAATGCTAAAATTACATTTAGTTGAAACCAAGTCATTGAGTTTAAAAATCCTTTTTGTTGTGCTAATATTACTTGAACTTTCCTAAAAGTCTAAAAAAATGAATAGATATTGAACATTGAGCAATTGTGATGCTTTGTCCATCTTATATTATTTTCATGTAAGAAAGAAATGCTTGAAAGAAAATCCGCTGGGACTTTGTAGCTCCAGAACTAATAAAGTTTATAATGAAAGGTCATTTTCGTAAACAGTTTTGATTACAATGATTTAACCGAAGAAAAAATATTGGGAAGGAAATATTACAACTAATTTTCAATTTTGCTAACATATATTCTATTTTATTTTTCTGTGCTTTCTTGAATCCTTGAATATAATTCACTTGTCGGTGTTGCATTGTCTTTAATTTAAATTATTCACAACGTCAAGATCAGCGATATATCTCCGATCGTTATCAAGTGTAAACTAAGAGTTAAGTCTAAAACTACGAAACTAAATAGCAGTACAATGTAAAGTAAAGGTCTCCAAACATCTGGACTACCGACACTAGGCTTGCTAAAAACTTATTTGTTATGTTCGGTTAGGTTTCCGTTTGAAGTCTACGATAATTGGAAAAACAGCAAAATGATACTAGAAAATGCCAGTGCCCTAATTAGGTCCCAAGTCAACTACTACCGATGGAAAAGAACCATGGAGGATGAGACACAAACATATAAAGAAATTAAAGAATACATACAGGAGGAATTTCATTAACCAATCTTCTGCAAAATTGTTTCCTGCTAAAAGTTTAGAGAGGATTTAGAGAAGAGTAACGTCCAAAAGTTGAAAAAGTTCAAAAAGCAGATATCATGTAGAATCTCGTACCATCAATCATCAAAGGACAGAAGAACAACTTCTTAGCAAATGTATTATTTCATTCCTGGAGTAAAATATTCTCAACTCCGTATTCAGAAAATCTTTATTTATCATAGATACGCTTCGCAAAATTGATTAATG
Source organism: Kuschelorhynchus macadamiae (assembly GCA_030620095.1). Lineage (NCBI taxonomy): Eukaryota > Metazoa > Arthropoda > Insecta > Coleoptera > Curculionidae > Kuschelorhynchus > Kuschelorhynchus macadamiae. The sequence continues at coordinate 1,167,087 of JAUTXW010003802.1, read as the reverse complement.
TCATCCAAAGGTATGGCTTTTTGTATTGATCGTAATTCACTCTTAAAAATAATTTTACATCACCATCATCATCAGATTATTTCTTGATTTAATTTTCTTTTTCGTAGTTTCTATATTCACTGGTTCATTTGTAATGGGTGGTAGGTTATTTCGAATTTGTTCAATTTCTCTTTCAAAATTATCAACGCATTTCTGGATTTTTATGATATTTGTATCAGCTTTTTGAAGCTGGCTAAACAAAATAGCAAAATAGTGACATAATAAAAAAAAGTTCTACCAAAATAAAAATGTGTCATCTTCTAACTATTTAATAAATACAACTGCTTGTGTCAGTGTTGTATTTTCCCGAAATAATATTTTTATTGTTATAAACATACTGTAATGTACGAAAGTAAACATTCCATCTGGTTTGAGAAGCTCTTGGGATGTGTTTGTCAGAAACATGTTGCAGAGCTACAATCGTGTTCGATGACTATGAGAAAAAAGATGATATGCCATTTAATTTGAAAAAAATATCTGAACACTACTGTTAGTTCTAATATTTTGTACTGTTCAAGAATTTTACGACCTAAGTGACCACGCATAACAGCAAGTTGCATCATATGTTTGGCAAATTAGTCTTCTGGGTAATCTTTTAGAATCGGCAAGATTTGTTCCAAAATGCATTCAGATCTTTTTGCATCTGCATCTCAACTCTTCGGATTTGCAAATTTAAAATTTCTCTAATGATATGTTGACGGTAAACCTCAAAAATATATTGCAATATTTTATTCTGGATAGTTTTTGAACTGACTTTAAAAACCGTCGCTTCAGCCTGGCTCAGAGCATTAGTTCTGCCTTCAAGCTAAGAACATCAAATATTGAGTACAATTCACCATTTTACCCTTATAACTTTAGTATTAGTAACTGACATAATATATAAAATATTGGCACGCAAAGTATTGTTAAAGATAATTGTTCAAAATAAAAATTATCAAGAATAGAAGTATTTTCACTATCCTGGTTACATCACTGTCTGTTGCCATGTCTTGACTTGACCTTAATTATCGCAGACCAGCAGCTTAAATATACCTAATATAGCATTATCATTATTTACAACTCCGTACCATATATGTTAGCGCATTTCACAGTATATTTCAGGCCATGCGGCTTTACACCCGCGATCTATATTGGATTACTATAACAAGAAACTTAATTATAAAAATATACCTAGTAAAGAAGTCGTGTAATAACACTTTTTTTGTAAGTTTATGAACGTTAATTCGATGGTGGACGTTTTTGGATAAATTTACCCGTGTTTGTTATATCCTACAACTTGTGCTTTTATGTTCGCTTCGTAGCAATTTCGATTTTCTCCTCAAATGTCACACCAGTCATTGAACTGAGTCGGTCGAACGGACAACCAAAGTTAATTTATCGTTAACAGAAGTCTGAGTAAAGCCTTTGTGTTTCAAAGCTATTAAATTTTGTGACTTTTTCTTTTGTTGTTTGTTCTTTTATGTTACGTCCTTGTCACGATAACAATTGGTGGGCCTCCCGACTTTTCAGTAATCGATTTTAATACATAATTTGATGGAATTTTCTTTTATCCATTTTCGCAATTCACTGTTTTCTTTTATATTTACCCCGGTTTTTCTCACTTTGTCTGGGAAATTGTTTTACAGATATTAAATTTTATTGAAATTGTTAATAGCCAAGATATATCGAAAATACATTAGTCGATTTGAAGTGTCTATCGTTGTTAATATACATATAGGCTGCCTGTAACTCTACATACAATTTGTGTCTATTGTTTACTTTAACTTATTATTATATTTTAGCGTTTTCTCCTGATGGGTTTATGTATAAATCACGAAATAGAAGGCTAAAATTATGTTGGCGTCAAGTTAGCATTACTAATACCATATTTGCCACTGACAAATGCCAAAAGCCAACCAGAGCCTTATCAAACAACCATAAAGCCGAGCCGCATATTAAATGAATATAGGTCAAAAGCAAATCAACTTATCAAGTATCCATAACATAAAATAAAGCCTTACATCCACATGATAATAGTCACCTTGTGACAAATAAATTTATTTTTTAGCTTTTTCGCAACTCAATAAAATATCTAGTTTTAAATTGATTGAAACAAATATTTAAGTAAATTACTTACCTCAACATGTGAACTAGCTTGTTGACAAAAGGTTTTGAAACATAAGATAAAAATTATTATTTAAGCAAAAATGTACCTTTGTCTGTTCTAAGTAACCATATCAGCCTCAAGGGTGGTTTGAGATGCTTCTCGTGATTGCTGGCCGGCTGTTGTGAACTCAGCCGGTACCCTTGCCCTTACATCTTTTAGGACAGATCTAGGGATAACGCACCGCAAGCGCCGGCATCCTCCCTGGTCTCGTTCACTCCTACCTCCGGGTTCATAGTACCAGGGTCTTGGTCACTTCTTTACAATATTCTTCCATAGTGGTCTGACTTTAAACGTTTTTACAAATGCTCCTGGGCGCCAGATATACTTTCACGGGTATAACTCCGTCTTTTAGTTTCGAACTTTTGGTCCACCCTGTAAGTTCCGCGGGTGTTTTAGGGTAACCTCGTAGGCTTAATCAGCCTGGTATATTATTATTCTTTAATTTGTTGCTGCTAAAAATTCCGGCCGCAGGTTCTTTTTCACAAAGGGGGAGCACCTGGAGGTCTTCTCTGTAGGTCTTCCGCTTTTGCCTCCCCTTGTATGTCTCGCGGCGGTAATTTTCTAAATAAATTAAGAAGATACCTACTCTCTGTAGGTATCTTCTTAATTTATTTAACTTAATTTTTTGCTGCTCAAAAATCGAACCCTCGAAGATACCTGGGGACGTCTACACCAAGTCTACACTTTGGTGCGCCCTGTATATTTTCGCGGCGGAGATTTTCGATGACTCTTGGTGAATCTCTTCTTAACTAATTTAACTTAATAATTTTCCACTTGAAAGTCTATCCGCGAACCTTCGTAGATACCTGGGGACACCAAGTTTACACTTTGATGCGCCCTGTATGTTCTCGCTGCGAAGATTTCCACTTGCTCCCGATGGGAATGATTTAACTTACTTTAAATTAATTACTTTTTATTAGAAAAAAATAGCCGCGAAGCCTTCTCGGCACCTGATGCCGAAGGGTTACTTCCGACGCGCCCCGTACCTCTCGCGGGGAGGTATTTTTAGCTCTTTGAACGGAATTACGTCCCTTTTTCTTTGTTAATTCCTTTTCTTTCAAAAAATGAACCCGCAGAAGATCACACGGTCTCCCGGAGATTAATCTTAAGTTTTTTCGATTCTACGCGACTCGCGACAGACGAATCGCAAACAATATCCCATGGTTCTATCCACCTGACCTTTTTCTACTTATTTCCTCGAACGCACTTATCCGCGCACATTTTCTTTTAAGGTCAGAAGCCGAAACACCAATTTGTTATGGAGACGGCTTTCTCCCTGAACACCAAAAGTGACCTGTCTGACCAACTGATTATGGCGGCGGTGACTTCCTTTACTTTCGCGGACTGCCTGGCTTTATTAGGTCAGAGAGTTCCTATACTCGACCTGGGATTACGGACAAAAATGAAATTAACAATTTTCGAAGCAGCTATTCTTCCCAACTCCAAGCGATAACTTCATTAGGTATCTCCCACGGTTATACTCAAAAAAGCAACTTTACTATGCCTTTACTTCAGTTAAAAAATACGCGAAGAGTTCCACACTTGGGAACCTCTCCTGTCAAGGGCCCTAGGTCTCCTAGCTGTGAACACTTCCAAGGGATCCCCACTACTTGGAGAATTGATGTGACCAGTTCGATCTCTAATCGACAACTGATAATGTTCTCAGTTCGCACTTGCTTTTATAATTGGGGATAATACTGTATCACCTTAAGTTTTTATACACACAGAGCACTTGTAGTGCTTTATTTAATAATTATTAACATCGATACAAAAAACCAACTCAGTAATTTAAGAGGCATTGATCGATTTGATTCCAAATATTGTAATATATTAAATGTTTAATTAATACTGTCGTCTGTTTGTAAGTTCATGTTTTATTAATAGTCAGTTGTTCTGTTGTGCATTTGTTAGCTGCATGCTAAAATACATGTGTCTAATGATCAAATAAATATTTTATTGTCTTATTATTATTATCATAATCCGATAATGTTTACGTAAGGTACACAGTTTTAAGTACATCTTTACTCAGATATGTTTTCTACTTTCCCTCGTTATCTTAACACACCCATATTATGCCATCAATCAAAACAAATGTAAACGACTGCTGTGAACAAACTGTAACAGAAATGCCAACAATAACAACTTTCGTAATTTCAATTATCGATGCAAAAACAATAAAAGGCGATTTTATAAGGTCGCCGTTGTGCATTGTTTCCGTGAAACAATGCCACGTTTTTCCGATATTCCAGTAACAAAAGACCGTAAAAAATTTCTTCTTTTTTCGTAACGTCGCTTATAAAGTGTGCAATTTATTGAGTCTGAATCGGATTTGTAATTAAATATGCCTTTGTTTTTAGAACGTAATTAAATGACGCACGCGATGGTATTATAATTGTGACTTAGTTTACATCGTAGAACTTGAATCCCGTTAATCAGTTAATAAATTGGACTAAATATTTTGAGTAATAGGAGGGATAAATTAGAAGCCGCATTATCCATACTATGGAAGTATGGAGTTTTCTTTTCCTAATTATTATTTGTTTTGTCATTTCATTACTCTTCTTTTGTTTTGCTAGAATACATTGCACTAATGTATATATATATATATATATATATATATATATATATATATATATATATATATATATATATTCATAGCTCATTTTGGCGAGTAATTTTGTCGCAAGTCAAATTGACAGTATCGATTTCATTGTTACCTTTAAGTGCCTTATTAGCATAACTTCTTTCTCTCCCTCTCTTTTTGTTCACACCCCGACGCAATCGTTGTAAGATTACCAAAACGCGGTTTAAATCTTAGACTAAGAATAAAAATAGAGTTTATTATTTACATATTTAGCCACTGCCAAGATTACCTCATAGTATAAGGTCGATCGTACGACGATGCCAAGCCTAGCCAGGAACTCCAATGTTTATACCAATTTATATTACGGTGAATATGTTTAAACATAATACAATAAAATTTTCACACAAGGAATAGTAATGTTTTTCCAGTATTAGTTTCTAAGCAGTATTAAGAAATTACTTTTATTGCAAAATAGTAAAATACAAGCTAAAATACCAAAAACCTCAGATCAGATTACACCAGTAACAAGAGTTTTAGTTAGATATGGTAACACCGACCGACAACTCCACGTATTAGACCATCCCACTGTCGTACTAGACCATCCCACTTTCATTGACAAGAAATCCTTATAGTACAAAGTATAATAGTCTACAGTAAAGATTGTTACAGGGTCACGTGACCCGCGTGGCTTAAAAACCAATAGCGGGTCGTGGAACTACAATAAATTTTAACATTAAAGAAATTAATTTGCTAAAACATATTTTAACCCAGAAATTAATTCAATTAAAATTGTCATTAGGTACCAAGCTTTCCTTAACTTCACTACTGCATGTGTTTTAATGTATTATTGTGTAATTGTTGATATGGTTCAAATATTCTAATTATATGTTGCCTTACTTCAAGAATCAGCGTTCTAAAGGTGCGGTGAGATTAGGATTACATTAATTTTTTAAATATTTAATAAATAAGTTTTATTTACTTTATCTTGGACGTTGCGAAACTAGGAGCTTTAGTTGACCTAACTATAGTGCGGAAATGTGAGTTTGTAAAAAAACGGCCGTTTAAGTTTGGAATTGTCTTTTAATCACTAAGTGAACAGCTAGATTTCCTTTTTAAATTTAGACCAGGTCTAACTTGACAGTTATAGGTTTAAGAAGACATTTGTAACATGAACAAATATTTTTTCTAAATGTCACAATTACAAAATTACAGTGACACAAGCGAAACATAAATGGCGAACTAAGAATTTTTAAGTACCATGGCAACTGGGCCTGGACTATCTTAAACCTTTTTAGTAAATACGGGGGGTTATGTCTAATGGAAGACACCTTATTCACCTATTTTGGGTCACATGATGTATTGACCAATCCGGTTCAGTATAATAGAACGTTTATTTCGTCGGGGGTCGTGTGAGAATCCTCAGAAGCAAAATGATACAAGAAAGACTCTGAGGTGATTTTTTTGACGATTACAATAGTTTCAGAAAATTAAAATTATTATAGAATATATCTATACTATATTAAAATAGTCAAAGGGCGTCTCACGCTCAAAAAGATGTACTGCGAAAATCACTAGATTTTGGATGAAATCTGGGGAAATAAAAAAGTTTCGGATGATTTCGCGCTTTTTTTTAATTTTCACTTGAGTTGGGCCAATTCTTTATATAAGTGTTGTCAGGTAAGGGAATTTAGATAGTGATTCTTTGGGCAATTAAAACTAAAAATGTGTTTATAAACATGTTCTAAACTGGTTATAATTTAAGATTTAGAATATTGAAAATCGTTTATTTTTTAAATTTAGCTATTAACATGGAATAACAATATGACAATTGGTTATTTTATTTTTATCTTATAGCGCTCGCCTTTTTTTACTTTCCTCGCAAGTTGCAAAAAAACATGTTTTCTCAGTTCCGTCGGTTAGTCTGTGTGTCTGTCCCCGACAAAGCTCAAGAACTGCTTGTCCTATTTACTTCAAGTTTTGGTTAAAAATGAAAGGTCATATCATGATGACGTGGTAACATTTTGATAAAAATCCAATATGGCAGAACAAAATGGCTGCCTATTAAAATGGTATGAAAGTCAATGCAGAAAACTACTGCATCGATTATGTTCAAATTTTGCTCAAAAATCAAATATTATATAGGGATGAACTGGTAAAAATTTTGAGACAAATTCAAAATGGTGGCCTAATTAAATGTTTAAAAATATCTGAAAAAAGTACTTGTCGGATTGATGACATCCCCATTTTGAATATTTATTACTAAAAATGTATAAATTGCACACTTAATATCGATTTTTAATCAAATCTGTATAAATGTTAAAATTCGCTCGCAATCTAGGCATTCCTACTCTAATTTTTTAAATATTTACTAAAAATATATGATATGTATTCTCAAATGCCCCCAGATGCCTACTTTCTTTCAGCCAAATCTATACAAATGTTAACATGCCGCCGCCATATTGGCATTATAATCTTAAATTTTTAAAATGTTGACAAAAATTCATGATGTGCAGTCTTAAATACCCCTAAATGCCGAATTTTAATCAAATCTGCAAACATTTTAAAATTAGTCTGCTATGTTGGTGCCGCCATTTTTAATTCTCAAATCTTGACTAAAATTTCATAACTTTCATTCTTAAATACTTCTAGATACTGATATTTCAGCCGAATCTGTACAAATGACAGAATTCGTTCGCTATATTGATGCCACTATTTTGATTTTTGTTGAGCATTCTTTAATAATCCCCACAAATGTTAAATTCATCCGTCCGACCTATTGACATTGTCATTTTGACCCCGCTATTTTGAAATTTTAAATGCTGATACTCTTAAATTTTCCTAGGCACCGATTTTCAGTTTAATCTACACAAGTAACAAAATTCGCCGGCCATATTGGCGCCGCCGTTTTGGATTTCTAAACGTTGACTAAAAAAATTCAGATTTTTTTATATCCGAAAGTGTATGCATGTCAAATTTGAGAATAATCGGTAATGGAATTGGTGAAACATCCATACAAGATTTGAACCAGACATACAAACACACAATCAGACGAGTAGGAAGCCAATAAAAGCGCGTTAAAAGCATTGATTTTAGTTAAAACTAACAATAGTATTCACTAAAGAGGTTTAAATTTAGACAAAGTCTAACTTGACAGTTACAGGTTTAAGATGACATTTTTAACAACTGAACAAATAATTTTTTCTAAATGTCACAATTACAAAATGACAGTGACATAAGGCAAACATATTAATATAACAGTTATTTATATAATATTAAACTAAAGTTTAATATTATATAAATAACTAATTTCCTTTTAAACTTACCTAACTTAATGGTTTGATTTTAGATAGTGAAGTAGGGAACGATTTTTTCTTTGAAATTTGTAAAAATACCTATTTGCCTCATTAAGGAATAGGTAAGAATCCTTCCTTTTGTCAACGATAATGAAGCATGGCTCATTTCTTCATTTTCGTACATCAAATATTTTAACAGGTCGTCATTTTGTTTCGCCATATTGAACTCATACCAATATTTTACCAGTTTTTTTTGTATCAGACGTAATTTTTGTGGAAAATTAAATAAAATTAAAGTTAATCGAGTAAGCCGATTTTTTAGCTATACCGGAACACACCGACCGACCGACCGACCGATAATAATGGAAAAACGTGAAGATCTGTAAAAACCCGGAACGATGATTTTTTCACAATTAATATTTCCTTATGCGGGAAGTGAAAACTCGCGCCACTGGCATTCGTCAACAAATGGCCACGGCTTGGACATGGGCGATCCCCACTTGTTTTATCGTAAACATTGGTCGATAGAATGTGAAAAATAGGGGAACCATGTTGGTGCATACCCCTAACGTGATTTATGAATGACTTGTGATCTCTACTTTAATTTTTACTCTAAGGTTTAAATATTGATTTTATGTCATCATATTTTAATTAGTTTACATATAACACTGGAGTAGTTTACGTTAAGATTTTAAAATGTAGTGACAGTGGGTTTCACAAAACGGTGTTTTAATTGAAAATTTGAATAGTAAAAATATTAAAATAGAAGCAAATCTAAAAAACGTGGATGTGGAAAATAATAATAATAGTCCGGGCAGTTCAGGAGAAATAGCATGACGTTAAGTGAAGATGAATAGAAAATAATTTTAAACGTTTATTAGGGATTTTCATAAAAAATGTGCCGCGAAAGAGACTCTATTTCTAACCAAAACATCCAGAACGACCGTTTATAGTCTTATGAAAAATGGACCGAAAAGAGAAAAGACCGGAACGATTGTGACATTTAGCCATAAAAGAACAAAACTTAGAAAATATACGAAAACTGATATATAAAGTTATCCATCTTTGGACATTATAAAGAGAGAATTAAGACAGTCGACTGTTCTAGAACAACTTTGTGGTGATTCCTAAAAAAACTTGGTTTTAAATATAAAGCTATTGACAAACGACAAAGTATACAATAGAAAGTTAAATTACTAGTTAAATGGAGAAACAGATGTTTAGAAACTATTTCAATTTCAAATGTGTTTTCATTCCAAGTGTACATCCGTTCACTACAGTCGTTCTGAGCAAAACAGTTTTGCTGACGTTTCGCCAAAATTACTTTGACATTGGCGAAGCTTTATTTCCCGCTTCAGAATAGAGACTGAGTCTTCTAAGTTTGTATTCGGACAAGAGAAACACAGCTTCGAAAATATCAAACGTTATTTTGGCGAAACGTGAGCAGAACTATTATTTTCAGAACTATGGTACTTGACGAATGTATAACAAAAATGAAATATATATATATATATATATATATATATATATATATATATATATATGTTATTATTCTGGGTGTATATCCGTTTACTACTGTTATTCTGAAAAGAATAGTTTTGCTGACGTTTCGCCAAAATCATATTTGGCATTTTCAAAGCGTTCTTTCTTGCGTCCGAATAGCACTGAAGTGTTTGTTAGTAACTGCGAATCTTCCTTTAATAACCCCACCCTAGGTTGAAGGGTATATCAGAGCGACCGTTGTTTGTTACCAAAAATATACACACCAGGTTCGCTCATTACACCTATTGTTAGTGCTGTTAATTCCCCGATACAAAAACTGGAAAAATAATTGGCCGAAATTACGCAATTGGTTCATATGTGAAACTCATAATTTCACTCGAATTATACGATACATCGTTCTTGCAAATGACGATATCATAGTAAGTCTAGATGTCAAGTCGTTGTACCCTAGTATCCTCATCGACGAAGCATTGAGCAGGATTGCTATGAACGAGAACGAGGATTTCCCGGCACATATAATACGACTCTCGGAGCATTGCCTTAAACGTGTGTATTTTTCATTTAACGGGCACATGTATAAACAACATACTGACATATATGTAAATGCAAGATCACACCACCACCCAGCACATATTCAAGCTGTGGCCAATAGCCTAATATCTAGATCCGTACGATTAACTGAAACACAAACGAGACAAAACGAACTTAATGTAGTTCCTGGTGTTTTGAAGGCAAATGTCTATACAAATCGCACCATAGAGAAATCTATCTATATAGGATTCCGGAACAACGAACACCAAAAATTATGAACCGGATGGACTATAAATAGTCTTACCATATGTAAAATGCACAACAGACAAGATTGGAAAAATTCTTAGAAAACACAACAAACAATTAATACATAAACCATATACAACCATAAGATAAACTATTTGGAAACCAAAAAAACAAAAGAAAATTGGTAAACCACGGAGTATACTGTATTACATGCGAAAAGTTTTACGTGGGCAAAATAGGCGAATATTAACAAGAGTAGAACAGCATAAACTCAATATCAGAAACAAACAAACAAAGAACCTCGACACACAAAATAAATTTCAAAAGGTGTAGTGAGATTGGCAGTATAAAACATTATACAACCAGAATAATCCGAAAAGCAACAGAAATTAAAGATAGAAAGAAAAAAAAGATAGAAATGTGTTGTTATATTGTAATATAATCTTCGGATTTTAATTTTAAGAGAAGAACTCCATTTTATGCATTGTGATGATCACGTCAATATTTTGTATTCTAGGACTCTAACCCTAGAAATTAAAAAAGTATATATATATATATATATATATATATATATATATATATATATATATATATATATATATATATATATATATATATATATATATATATATATATATATATATATATATATATATGTATATATATATATATATATATATATATATATATATATATATATATATATATATATATATATATATATATATATATATATATATATATATATATATATATATATATATATATATATATATATATATATATGTTTTCATTCCGGGTGTACATCCGTTCACTACTGTCGTTCTGAAAAGAACAGTTTTGCTGACGTTTCGCCAAAATCACATTTGGCATTTTCGAAGCTTTCTTTCTCGCGTCCGAATAGAGACTCCATCCGTGAAGGAGTAAAAATCAATATATATATATATATATATATATATATATAAATATGAATATATATATATATATATATATATATATATATATATATATATATATATATATATATATATATATTAGATTCGAATTTGTCATACCAAAAAACCCCCGTATATCAATTTTCACTCCATTATTAACATTATCTTAGATTTTATTTAAAAAATAGGAAAATTAAATAAAAACTTTAACACCCTGTATCTCGAGAACTAAGGCCTTGCGGACACTTATTTATATGGACTTTTATGTTAATTTTTTGGTCCTGAATATGTACCTGAAGTATTGACATTTCCTCATGAATCACCCTGTATATATATATATATATATATATATATATATATATATATATATATATATATATGTCGATTCTCGACAAAATGGTGAAGGAGTAATCCTTACCGTTACTGGTTTCGTTTTATATATATATATATATATATATATATATATATATATATATATAATATATGAAAAATTATTAGAAAACGACGTAGATTTAGAATTTTAAAGTTTTTTTTCTATACTAGTGACGGCGTCAATATTGTTTAAGCTCTTAATATGTACAATTTACTCAAAAAGTTACTTTTTATCACATTTTGAAATCACCGTTAACACGAAATCGACGTTTGGAATTTAAGTGATGGTAAAAATGGGGTAATTTTAACAACTGAGACTTAAAGTTTTTGCAACTCTTTTAGCCGTTATTATTCATATCCCCGTTAATTCCCGAGAAAACGGGTTTAGAATTTTAAGTGAAACAGCCAGAATACTATTTTTTATCCAAACCATACAATTTGGTATCAATATAAATATTTCACAAAATTTAATTTAGATCACATATATACAAACTTTGAACTATTCCGCCCCTGTACACGTTTTAAATACTTTGCGGCTAGTTTAATAAACCCTTTAACTTTTAAAGATCAGTCCGCATTAATTTAAAATGCACTATACCTATACTTACACATTTAATAATACTTTTTAATTAAGGAAAAACTAAAAAAAGAGAATGTTAAATACATCATATCTACCTCGAAGTAAAACAACTCAACAAGGTAACTAAATTAAAATTCAAGCGAAGCGGATAGGCAGGTGTAAGAGACTAATAATAAACTCTCGGTGAATCTAATATGCTTTCAGGCTCTTCCGTTATTCAAAAAATGTAATTAATTCCTATGAAATTACATTTTTGGCCCTCGAATTGAACGTCATCGTTCCGTACTATTTCGGTGAAGCGTCGAAGGTATTTCGCTTGCTGCTAATATTAATGGCAAATATATTTCCGGAAAATTAGGAAAATGTGCACAAAACTGCAATTATGTCTACTCTAAGTAACAATATTGCTTATGGTAATATTATTATTTTATTACTTTCCACTCTGCAAATAAATCATTTCCCGAGATTTTTGCAGGTCTTTGCGTTTTAGGGTCCCCAGATCCCGAAAAAAAATCCGTCTGTCTGTTCGCAACATATTTTAAAATTACTTATCGATTAAGAAAAAATAGCGTGGCATAGCTAAAAACTACTAATCTGACTTCAAAAATTAAGGGTCATATAGGGATGACAGGGTAACATTGTGGTAAAAATCAAATATTGTAAAACAAAATGGCGACCTAGTGAAATGATAAAAAAAATATTACAGAAAAACTACTTAACCTAAATTTTGCACAAAAATCGAGCATGAGAAATTCAACTGGTAAAACTTTGGTTCGAATCCAAAATGTCGACTAATAAAATTATTTAAAAATTCAGCTTGAAAAAAACTACTTAATGAAAATCAATCATAACATAGTTTTTAGTGTCCCTAGATGACAAAAAATATGTTTTGTCAATTCCGTCGGTCTATCTGTCAGTCTATCTGCTAAGAAATCATGGTTCTTGGGATTAGACCGTGTCAAAATGGAATCATTTTCCGACGTTTCTCCTTCGATTGCACGAGACATCTTCTGGGATCTTCACTGCACGAGATCGGAACATTAAATGTTCAGGGTTCCGATCTCGTGAAGTGAAGATCCCTGAAGATGCCTCGTGCAATCGAAGGCGAAACATCGGAAACTGATTCCATTTTGACACGGTCTAAGCCCAAAAACCATGATTTCTTAATTGACCACAGCCGTGAAAGCTTTCGTTCTATGTTAGTCTATCTGCTTGTCGGTGTGTCAGTTACCGATTGACTTTAAATTTTGGTCAAACATTAAGGGTCATATGGGGATGACCTGGCAATATTTTGGTAAAAAATTTAGTATGACGGGACAAAATGTTACTGGAAACTGATTATCCCCTTTACCTCAAATATTGCATAAAAATTTAATATTATATAAGAATAAACTGGTAAAACAAAATGGCGTCCTAATAAATTATTTAAAAAATGAGACCGAAAAAACTTTTTATTGGATTAATTTCAAATTTTGTGCAAGTGTGATATAGAGACAAACTAGTAAAGTTGTGGTGCGAATTCAAGATGGCGAGACAAAACGTAGGCCAAATTTGAAAAGTCGATAATGCAACATGACGGAACAAAATGGCGGTGTGTATCAATTTAAAAACTGCTTATTCAATTTAGTTTAAGTTATATCCTATATATAAAATATATAGGTAGAAACTAGTAAAATATTGCTAGGAATCCAACATATTAGAACAAAACGGTGCTGGATATAAATGTTTAAAAAGAGAGTATATATGTTACTAAATGACTATGTACCGAAATATATTGGGTCACACTTCACTATTAATAATAAAAGTAAATATTAATAACAAGGGAAGTTCCGGGTAAAGGAAATTTACCGATTTTTTAAATATAATATACAACATTTTTTAATGTTTTTGAATTTTACCTTAAATATGCATATTTTTTGCATAATATACAATGTATCAAAAATTAACGGTTTTCGCAAGGTTTTAGAATTACAAAATATTACGATTTTTCGGATATAATGGCTTACCTATTCAGGTACCTGCTGCTACCTATAGATAAAGCTTTATTTTTCGAATATCATGACATTGATGTTTGAAGTCTGATTTACTGCTTCACTCATTTTTATTTCGTGCTAACACTTAAAAAAATGAAGTATTCGATTACTGAGAGGTTCAAAATGGTTGAGTTGCATTTCATGAGTAATAATAACGCCTCAAGAACACGGGAACAGTATAGGGAAAATATTCAGAATGGTCAGAGAATACCATCAGTACCAACTATAATTCATGCACAGAAGTTATTGCAAGAAACAGCGTTATTAAGAAATAAGAAAATTACGAAACATAGAAATGGATCTAAATATATTACTTAATTTTCAAGGAAATTCAAGAAAATCTATCAGAGACTGTGTCAAAGAGAGATAGTTATGGAACAGTTCAGAGAGCATAACCGATTTTGAAATTAGGCCAGTTCAACAATTAAATGACGAACAAAAAAGAAGGAGACATGAATTTGTTCAAATTGTAAGAGCAAGTCTTAATCAAGATCCAGATTACTTCAATAAAATTTTATGGACCGATGATGCGATATTTACCACTGCCGGTATTTATAATCGTAAAAACTGCCATATTAGATCCGATGAAAATCCACAAACTGTCTTGCCAATTGCTTTTCAAGGACGATCCTTAATAGACGTTTGGTGCGGCATTTTGGGGCATAGGGTGTTAGGTTCAGTTTTTATCCGTAGCAAGTTAAATGGGTTAAGATATATGGAACTTTTGGAAAATCAGATTGAGCACTTTATCGGTGAACTTCCACTTCAAACTCTGCAAAATATAATTTGGCAACAAGACGGGGCACCACCCAATCATATTCTGGCAGTAAGGAGACTTTCTTCAAAATAATTATCAAGTGTGGATGGGGAGATATGGAACAATCAGCTGGCCTGCGAACAGCCCAGATCTGACGCCTAATACTTTCATTTGGAGCTATTTGAAAGATACAGTTGAGTTAGTTTATTAGAAAGAAATAATAATATTGAAGGCATTCAGAGAAAAAATGTTGAAGAATTAAGAACTTTAAACCTAAATGAGTAAGAAGCAATTATAAATGCACTGGAACGCCAAAACAGAATTTACGATAAATGCGACGAGGTTAATAGGGGACATGCAGAGCATTTCATTTAGACTAGAAATTATACGTTTTATTTATTCTCTTGTTTATGGTTGATTATAAGTCTGAATTAGTAAAATGTTATTTCCAAATTCAGTAAAAATTATGTAAAATGTTTTATCTTATTTCGTAAATATTTTGTAGAATATTAGCCCAAAATAGAAATAAGTCAAGCAGTAAATTTGACTTCAAACATCAATGTCATGACATTCGAAAAATAAACATTTGTCTCCACGTAGCAGCAGGTATCAAGTAGGTAAGCAAAAAATACTACCAAGAACAGTAGTATTTCGTAATTCTAAAATTAAAAAAACGTTTACTACATGTTATATTATACAAAAAATATGAAGAATTTAATATAGAATTCAAAAACATTAAAAAATGTGGTATACTATATTTTAAAAAACAAAGTTGGTACTTGCCTTACTTTTTGAGACACCCTGTATAAATCAATTTTTTTTTCTAATTCAATAATAACCGAAATATTTGTATTTAAATAGTTATCTGGATCACCCTGTACACAATAATTCCACTACACAAAGATAATACATTTTATGAATCCATATAGTCGTGTGGTAATAACTTACAAAAAACGAAAACAAATTGCAGTTTATTCGATTTGTACAGTATAAAGTTATTACTAAATGATTATATGTATGTATAAACTGTTATCTGCAGTTCTAGGTAAGACGAATTTACAGATGTCTTTACATATCGGACTATTCTACAAAATTACACAAAATAACATATTTCCCAATAACTACCTATATAAAATGTCTGGGCAATACTATAAATTCCCCTTCATTTTCGTGGGAAAGCAATATGGTTTCCTAGGTGACAGATGACATGATGAATGGGTTTTTTTAGATAGCTGATTCGGAACGGTGATGGATGTCGAGAGCAAATGCATGGTAGCCGTGCGTTTTTTAGTCGGTGTGTAGTAGCACAAGATCATCAATAATATACTAAAATCAGATTCGGTTTTATCATAAAATGGAAAGAAAATACGTTTAGGTCGTACGCAAAAAAATACCTATACGTAATCTCTGTCAAATATAGGAGAGCTTTCATGTTATGTCTAATGCAATACTTCCATTTGGTTTTAAGTTAAAACTCTAAACGATAACTCAAATAAAATATAAAACTAGGAAGAACTAGCTAAAATAAAACATCATTGATAATGACAAGTTAAGCTTTGCTATCAAGTTACTTTTTAATCTACTTAAAGGTTCATAAATTCCAAATTATGAGATTTTACGTTAATATATTGGTTATTAGTTTGTTTGTTGAAAAGCTTTTTCATATGCTTCTATTTTGGTGTATAAAGGGGTGGTCAAAAAGGCAAGGCAAGTACCAACTTACCATTTTTTCTTTCAATATAATATACCACATTTTTTAATGTTTTTGAATTTTATATTAAATTCTACATATATTTTGTATAATGATACCATGTATCAAAAATTATCGGTTTTCGAAATATGGAAGGTTTTAGAATTAGGAAATACTACGATTTTTCCGATATAATTGCTTACCTACTTAGGTACCTGCTGCTACCTGTAGATAAAGGTTTATTTTTTGAATGGTCGTGACATTGGTATTTGAAGTATAATTTACTGCTTGCTCATTTTTATTTTGTACTAACATCTCACAAAATAATTATGAAATGAGATAAAATATTTTATATAGTTTTTAAATTCTATTTCCTAAATTTGGAAATAAATGGTACTAATTCAAACTTATAATCAACCGTAAATAAGAAATTAAATAAAACCTATAATTTTTTGGCGTTCCAGTGCATTTATAATTGGGTCGTACCCATTTTCGTTTAAACTTCTTATTCCTTCAACAATTTTTCTCTGAATTTCTTCAATGTTATTATTTATTTCTCTATAAATAGTATTTTTCAAACAGCCCCAAAGGAACGTATCTATGGGCGTTAAACCTGGGCTGTTCGCAGGGCAGCTGATTGTTCTATATCTCCCCATCCACAAATGGTAATTATTTTAAAGAAAGTCTCTTACTGCGACAATATTATGTGGTGGTGCCTCGTCTTGTTGTCAAATTATATTTTTTCGAGACTGAAGTGGTAGTTCATCAATCAAGGGCTCAATTTGAATTTCCAAAATTTCCTTAAAGATATCTTAACCCATTTAAGTTGCCACGAATAAAAGCCGGACCACAGTGTATATTTTACTAAATGCGTTAGACACTTCGCGGTGTTACTAGTAAGAACCTGATATTACTAATACTCTTAGAAACTCCGCATTTTTTGTAAATAGATCGCGTTATTAAGGATATCGGATATCGGATATTTACGGCAACATATATACTGTGCCTGGACCTAACACTTTGTGCCCAATATGCCGCATCAAAATTGTACTGAGGATCGTCCTTGAAAAGCAATTGGTTCGAGTGCTTGTGGATTTTCATCGGACTAAATATGGCACAGATTTTCCGATTATAAATTTCGGTAATAGTAAATATCGCCTCATCGGTCCATAAATTTTTATTGAAATAATCTGGATCTTGATTAAGAGTTGCTCTAGTAATTTGAACAAATTCATGTCCCCTTTTTTTGTTCGTTATTTAATTGTTGAGCTGACTTAATTTTAAAGTCGTGGTAGCCGTTTTGCTTTAAAGTTCTCTGAACTGCTTCATAACAAACTCTCTTTCATGGTCCATACCTTATAACTCTGACACAGTATCTGATAGACTTTCTTGAAAATAAAATAATATATTAACATCCCTTTTTATATCTTTATTTCGTTCTTTTCTTATTTAGTAGAGATGCTGTTTTTTTTGCAATAACTTCTTCATATAAATTATAGTTGGTACAAAGGGTATTCTCTGATCATTCTGAACATTTTTCCTATACTGTGCTCGGGTTCTTGTGGCATTATTATTATTCTTGAAATAAAGCTCGACCATTTTGAACCTTTTAGCAATCGAATTATTAATTTTTTAGGTAGTTAAGCAATTATATTATACATGGTATATTAAACAAAAAATACGCAGAGTTTACTATAAAATTCAAAAGCATTAAAAAAATGTAGTATATTACATTAAAAAAAACAAAGCTGGTACTTGCCTTGCTTTTTTGAGAGATCCTGTATACGCAAAAAATAACGCTAAGGAACTAACGCAATTTTTAAAAGACAAGGAGCTGGAAGATGCCTATACCGAAGTGTCGAAATTGTGTGAATTAGTATTGACAATACCTGCCACATCAGTTCATCAGTAGAACGCAATTTTTCAACACTTATAAAAAACGTATAAAAAATTTCGTGAGAAATTCAACGGGGCAGGAGAGACTTCGCATACCTCGCTGTTGTCCACTGAAAACAAACTTCTCCAAAGTTTCATAAAATTTCACCGCACGCCCCTGCATTCCAGCAACACTTTTTGCCTAGATATAGATCTAGAAACAAAACAAAGTATTATACCATTACATTTGCATCAACAAAAAATCTAGCAAGTATATCAATGTTAATAATAGGTTACAATATAGTCCTATCCTACCTATAATCTATTAAAAAAAACCAAGATACCTTACCTCGTCGTTAGTGAACCAAAATTCAATGAATTTATACTTTATTATTTAATAATTAATTATAAAAATCGCTCTAAATCAACAAAACCCTTCAAAATCTCACGTAAACGCATGCTGTTCATAAGAACTGGGGTCGCCCGACTACGTCACTTACCTTTACCGCACTACGGATTCCCCTTGCCCAGAACCCCGCGCGTAGTTTAACCTATTAGAGTTAAAGGCTTTGACGATATCTCGGCGTCACTTAATCTTACGAGGTAAAGACGACAAACAAGTTGAAAAGTTCGTTGCATATTTAAATATTATACACTCAACTGAAAATTTCCCCATGGAGTTAGGTCTGGGGACTCCGTGGTTCTGACAAAAACGTCTGTCTGGCCTTATTTTTTCATTACTTCTTGTTATGTTAATCAACCCTCCAAAAATCAGTCATTTATAAATGACATAACTTCATCGTTTTTTTGTAATTTTCTTTGGCTACTTTGAAATGACTGCTGTCGTTTTTGAACTATAAACCACTGTCACACTATTTACTATACCAGCGAATACTACACCTACATATAAATAGTGTTATGGAATACACGACAGAATTTATTACATATCGATCTTTTCTATACAAAGAAAAGATGGACAAAGGAAATATTCAACTCGGGTTACATAATGTTGATTTAATGAAGGCTCGGGCAGATAGAAAAATGCGTTTCGACTAAGTAAGAAATTCATCATAAATAATTTTGATTTTTGGTTACCTATATGTAATAATAGTTTCCGATCAAATTCTGTGTTACGTTAATAATAGATTAACAATTAACCCAGATCCTATTCTCAAAGTTAAAATAGTAAATTATTTTTCGGTGTATGTTAAGTGAAAAAAGAACTTAACTTTTGTTTATGTGGGGCTGCTTGTTAGTGGTCAAAACTTACCACGTATCCACCGAATTTATAGGGTCACGGAGCGCCACTGCACTCTGATAAATTGTATGTAACACATACGTGTCATGTGGTAAATGTGATTGAAACTAATGGACCATAATACATTTACAAAAGGTCAGGAACTACTTTCTAAATAAATCATTCGTTACTAGTGCCAGGCATAAGCAATATTTATCGCATCTACGAGCAAGTGTAACAAATTGACCGCTACTGGGACTAATCGTTAATCGAACGAATCGTGTACGAGGTCGAAGCAGTTACTCGGTTAGTTTACTACGTTTTTAATATTACGATAATTTAATACTTTCTCTTTTCCTTTTTGAGCCTCAGGCATTCCAGTATTTTTAATTTTCTGTCGGATGACTAAGTAGTGAATAACGGTTTACCTTTTACGGTTGTATAAACAGGCGTTATTAAGTCGCCGAGAACGAGTTTCAATTTTAAAATGTTCTTTGCGGTGATCATTGCTTATGTAACTGTAGTTATTGATATTTATTTTGCAAACTGATCGTTTTTGATTCTGTTATCGTTATACGTCGTCAGATTTAAGACTTAAGATGTTATCGTAAATTGATTTGTGATATTCCATCTACTAAATGTTTAATATGGATCTCGATGATTCATTAATTTTTTAGGTTTATTTTTTGCTTTGTGTATTATTGAAATCGTAAAAAATGAGTCCCAGATTTCATTCACGTTTTAGGATTCCTACATCGCAAAACTTGTATAGGCTAATTGAAATTTTGCACAACTGAAAAGGTTAAGATTTTGGTATAAATCCAAATGAAGCAACAAAATTGCAATCCTGGCTAACCTTTGAGCTTTCGGATAATTGGTAAAAAGAAGAAACATTTTTACAGGGTAGACATAACCTCCAATTTAGATGATCTGATCGTATAACTGACAAAACCTAATTGAGCTGACAATTGCCTAGAACAGTGGTCACCAACCGGTCGATCGCGAGCTACTGGTAGCTCACAACATATCTTGTAAAAGTCATAGAAGGGTCCATAAATGTTGAAAAAAAATCACAATATAAAAAAAAACAGCGGCAACACTGCGTTGAGTGCTCTGGACAGCTGCTAAAATTGACTAGAGCGCTAGCATCGCGTGAATGTTTGTTACTCAGTACTACGTCAAACTAACAGGCATTAGATGTGTTAGTACACAGAATGAGCAATAAAAAAGATAATGAAAAGCAGTAGTAAGAAAGTAAAGACATGCGATATTCATTCGGAATAGGAAGAACAATATTTTTTTACAGAAGTTAAAGGTAAAAAATATATGTTTGTTATGTAATGCCTGTGTTTCGGTTGCTAAAAAAGGAAATATTGAGAGGCATCATAAAAGTGTACATCCGAATTTTGAAAAATATTTCCCGTACATGCTGCCAGCAGAAAAGGAAAATTGAAACAATTAAAGAACCAGTCAATTGGACAACAATCAATTGATAAAACAGGCGTTGTTAGAAGCTGCAGGTTCCTTATTTTCCAACTTTAAAAATAAAGACGAGATAGTTTCAGCAATAAAATCTATGCAACTTTCTGCTAATACAGTGATGAGACGAGTGGAAGTAATAAGCCAGGATATTTTTTCACAGTTAAAAACTGACTTATATAACTGTGTTTATTTCTCTCTTCAACTGGATGAAGCAACAGAGGTGGTTGACACCTCCCAGATGGCCGTGTTCGTCAGGATGATTTTTAGTGATTTTATAATTAAAGAAGATCTTTTGAAGTTTATTTCACTAAAAGGATATACCACTGAACAAGAATTGTTTTCTCATTTAAACAATTTTATATCTATATTTATATAATTCCAATTACAAAATTGGTAGGCTTGACAACTGATGGGGCTCGAGCTATGGTGGGTTGTGATAAGTGTCTGGTAGCATTTTGTCGTAAAGATGAACGCTTTCTACAATTTATGTGTTACCATTGTATTATTCATCAGCAAGAATTATGTAGAAATGTTTTAAAACTAAACAACGTCATGAAATTGGTAATAAAAGTTGTAAACAGGATTTGAGTTCTCGAATTACAAAGAAGATTATTCAAAATCTTAGCCGATGAAATTGATTGTCAGTACGGGTATCTACTTCTTAACTCTGAAGTGCGATAGTTAAGTAGAGGACGAGTGAGAACACGTTTTCATGAAGCCATAGTTCATCTGTCATAGTTCAATTTTTCAAACAACGTGGCGAACCGATTCAGGAACTGGAAAATTCAATTTGGCTTAGAGAGTAGAGAGGGTTTCTTGTGGACAGACAAGATTAATAAACTCAATTTGCAACTTCAGGGAAGAGATAGAGAACTGGTGGAAATGATTTCCGATATAAATACATTCATAAAAAAACCTGAGTTTTGGAAACAAACCTTAGTCAACCGTGATATCAAGCATTTTTCTGTTCTTTCAGAGAAGATATTTCAAAATCCAAAAGAACCCTACGACAGTAAATCTCATGTAGAAATAGTTTCTAACTTGAAGGATAACTTCATAAATCGGTTTAAGGGTTTCAACAAAATGACACTGGTGGCTCAATTTGTTGTTTTACACTTCATGGAAATTGATATCCAACAGTTTGCAACTTGTGTTATGCAGAACTTTGGCGAAGACATCTCTGCAACTGAAATGGAAGTGGTTGCATTTCAAAGTGATTTAGCATTAAAATTGTCAGTTTCAAGTACAAAATGTATCTGGCCTACGGTATATAAAGACAAATAGTCAGTTGTAAAAGTGAAAGAGTTATTTACTTCCACCTATTTGTGCAAATCTTTCTTTTTCCAATATGAAGTTTATTAAAAATGAATACCGCACTCGCCTTACAGATGAACACTTGGAAAATTGTGTTCGAATGGCTGTATCAAATTACACTGCAAATATCAAAAAAATTATCGATGAGTCCAAGTGTTAGCCTTCTCATTGAATGCACGCATTTTTTATGACATGTTCTTGTTTAAAATTGTAATTATAATGTTTTTTTTTTTACTTTTATTAAGTCGTATGTGACATGCCATTATGGCTATATGAAAATTTTGTTTATTTTTTAGGTATATATTAGTATTAGTTAAGTACTTGTTAATTACATAAAAACATGTCCTTATGTCAAAAACAACTGTGCATTATTTCGTTTAGGCTGGCTTAAACGCTGGTTACAAGTAGGTAGCTCACGGTTTATTTTTAAATTATCAAAGTAGCCCAACACCTTGAAAAGGTTGGCGACCACTGGCCTAGAAGAACGCCATGAAGAAGAACAAGACAAGACAAGTGACAAAACCTTATATCTACGTATCACAATAAAGATTGTTCAATGTATTTCCTCTTGGCTCGTCGTTTATTTCTGCCGAGTATAAACCAGTGTTGTTGAATGTTCAAAATGAGTTTCCTGGCTCCGTAGTAGGATTCTGGGCTTTGGATGTAACGCAATAACTCAGGTGTGCTCAAATCCCCGTTCAGGTTGAATGACTTTTTTTTGTTTTTTTTGCAAGAACTTAAAATTAATAAAAATGCGAATTAGGTTAGGTTAGGAGTGTTTAGGTTTGCTGTAAAAAAGCCAACAAAATTGCAAGTCTATATTAAAAGAAAGATTTTATTAACAAAACCTGTATTGTTACGTGGATCATCTGACCCGTCAGCGTTAGGTTAGCCCAGGTTACTCAATAAAACCATAAAATTACACCTCAGATCATCGAAAATCAGATTTGAAATACGCTCGTAAGCTAAAATGGTATAATTGGTGGAAGACGTGGCGGATTTGAGGTCTTTTGTATAAGTGCTTACGATCTAAACACCTTCTGTTTAAGTAATTCTCCCGTTAAAGAAAAAAATTAAATTATTAATATTTTTCTATGCCAAACAAAAGGATAAATGAAGGTATAACAAAAGAGAATAACAGCTGCAGCTTTTGATGTTTTGAGTCTTGAACTTATAGTTTGATTTAGTTTTTACAAATTTTGTTTGAAGTTGTTTGAAATTACTCCTGGAAACCTGAGTCCATATATTTTCTGACTTCTCTTCAGATGAATGGGAGATTTTCTAAATGTTCTTAATACCGTTATGTTTTTACATCACTAATGATATATCACGGCACTTGCCCAATTATCAGTTTTACAAATTTTGTTAAAAATTAAAACAAAAAATATTTTTTTATTCGTGAGTTAGGAGAAGGCTCAAAAAAAACACACTGATTAATTCCTGTGCGAAGTTTCGAATCTTGATTGATACTTGTTCAAGCACTGCATTGTTAGTATCGTTGTGTCCGCACTTTGCCCATAATTCCTGGATTTGACGTGAAGGAAAATATTTCATAACAAAAACACACACACACGAGAAAATTAAAACAAAATATTTAACACACTTTTGATGGTACCCACAATTCTAGTCATGGCCGAGCGTTGACCATAACCAGTCCTACGAAAACCAACATTAAACATTTTATGATTGCTCAGAGTTCTGACGTTAAAATTTGGGACGAGCTGGGACAGCTTAGGACCTCAATGCAATCGATTATGTATGTATGAATAAAATGTGTGTTACAGGTCATTAACTATATCAGCACGTTAATAATTCTGCCCTTAATTGCTTTTGTGGTAACACATATCTACATTTTGTCTTGTCCAGGTATGCATTCTTGTTAGTTGTTAAGATTTGATGATGCTCTTGTAAAGCTACATTGACTGAGGCCGAGACTTTGAGTCTTGTTTTGCATTTTACATGACCCTAATAATGACAGCTTCGAAAATGTATGATAATATGCAAAAACTCGACAATGCTTATAGTATAGCAAAACGTACAAAATTAGAGTTGCTTTAATAACACTGAAGATCTATAAAATAATCCTAAATAAGGCCTCTATGGGAAGACATGAAGCACTGGTAGATGTCTTCTGACCAAATAGATTTTCTTTTCTTTCTGTTAGGCTAAAGGACACTCACAATGTAGAAGCAACGAAAAAACTGACAAATTGGACAGGAGTCGGTCATTCTGAACATTTTTATATCTATCCATCTAACCTATTATTAGTTACAGAAATTGATAAAACTCATTAAATAAGACATCTAAAGAGATTTAAAAGTTGTGGGATAAAACCAATCGGTGTCATTTTACTATAGGGAAATCCTAAGATACCCCAGCAAGAAGACGGTAGTTTACGAATATGACAATGTCGAAGAGAAACCTGCCGATTTGCTCAAGCACACTTTTCTTTGCAGCTGCTGCGAACAAGAAGATGATACAGCATCACGTTTACTATGTGACTGTCCTGCTGTCTTACCACAGAATACATTCTCGGAAAGTGCTGGATTATCATGTATCAACAGCTTAAAGTAATTCCCCCTAGGTGACATTACCTATTTTGATGTCGTATGATAAGCGATTTTTCAAAAGGAGTATAAGGGGCCTAAACCCTTCCCCAGTACATGATCATCTTATTTGTACTCATTATCTTAAAGTTGTACAATCGTCAGAAACAGAATTATCACTTTTAAATATTAAACATATCAGGTTCATAATTTAATAAACCAAAAATAATCAAAAAGGTATGTTTTGAAATGTTACACACGGCTTTTGATTTTTCAGAACTGAACTGATTATGGCTTCAGAACTGAAACAACTTTTCCAAGCTAATTGATAAATAAAAAATATGAATTACCTACGAATTAATTACAAAACCTGACTTGTCTTTATATTTTTTGGTAGAGCAGAAATGACTTGTAAAGAAAACTTTGTTGTTGACGTCACACGCACAGAAAATGTTTTTCAAAATAAGTGTTGCGGTACCGTCATAATAAATTATACCGACGCAATGACGTCCACAGATCTTCTACTACTATTGCTGATGTTAAAAGATTATTTTCCCAACAGATCCATTATTTTGATGACATACTTCGTTAATCCCCAGAATTAATCTAACAACTAAATTAATTAAATAAACGTAACCGTCTCAATATTTGTATTTAGCGTGTTTTATTTTCTTTCGTATTTTTATATCTGATTGATTATTACAAAACTTGCTATTGACAATCGCTTTAATAGAAATTAATTTAATCTATCTGCCACGACCATCGAAGAAGGTCAAAGAAAACACAAAAGGTCCTATTAAAGATTCGGACCGTTCGAACTGCCTGAAGAGTGCAATAATTGTGATGGGCCCGGGAAATCTCGACGGGCTCCAGTCACGAAACAACTCGGTCATGCGAGAAAATGGAACTTCGACGATCTCTGATTATGGGTATTACGTAAGCAACTAAGTGGACGATATCAACACGAAAACAGATAGCGCGTTACGGGCTCATTTGCAAATTGCAAAGGCCGGTTTTACGTTAGTTATGAACTCATGACAGCTCATTACCGGGAAAACCAACAATGATAGGCTTTAATCTGTTGGTTGAAGGTTGGCAATAGCCAGGTTGGAGAGCCTGGACGATATCTATTTAATAAGATTTACAAAATTACTCTTTGAAGTAAGTGCGGATAGCATTTCTTCTAAGCTTGTCTGTTAAGAGACCACCTATTTTGACTAGTTATGCGAGTAAAATGATGTTTTTGAATAGCGTTATAATGAAAATTATGTCTATTGACATTTATATTTTGGGTGGAATGTTGCTTCGTCGGTAAATAACACAAAAAATCAGCAAATTTTGGCTGTCTTTGAATTTGTTGTTATGTCCAGTGACAAAAATCTAGTGGGCCCTATTTTTACAAATTTAATTGTTGACTGTCAAAAATACAAATCTGAATTGTCAAGTAATGAGTTTTATGTTAAAAACGAAGTACAGTTTCTATTGTAAGACGCAAAGATGAATTTTAATAGACATGACATGATCGATAGGATTCATGTGTTAGAACAAGTGAAAAAAATTGTTTGTTAGCGACAAAATATATCACGACAAGTATCCTGATAGAAGACAACCACATGCTTTTGAAAGGATCATACAACGGTTTGATGAGACGGGAAATCTAGAATACTAGAAAATTGATAGAGCCAAACCTGTTTTAAATGAGGAGAACAAGTTAGCGGTAAACTTAAAAGTTATAGAAGACCTACATATTGGCTAAAGAAGAATTCAGGATTCTAAAAAAAAAATAAGTTTCACCCATACCACATTTAAGTCCTAAGAATTGTATGAGGATGACTTTCACAGGCGACTAGATTTTTGTCACTGGACACAACAAAGAACCAAGATTTACTTACTTTGTGTTTTTTACTGACGAAGTAACATTAACGTCTGGGTTGCAATTTTTGGAAATTTTGTCATAGGTCCGCATTTTTACTGCACAATGATATCTCCAGATTTTGAGGGAATATTTCAGAACACTATTATACAAAATCGCTATTAACGTCCGTGATCAAATATGGTTTATACATGACGGTGCCTCAGGTCACCTTTCTGCTGGCATTCATACATTTCTTAATGAACAATTTCAAGAACGCTGGATAGGAAGAGGAGGACCTATTGCGTGGCTGCTTACATTCCCTGGCTTGATTTAAACGGACCTTTTTGTTTGGGACTTTGTTAAAAAATTAGGCTATCAAAAACCTCCGACCCGGAAAGAATCCGAAGGGTATTTAATAATATTAATTTTAATACATTAAGAGATGTTGCGTATCTTTTGAAAATCTTTTAAAAATTAACAACTAGTTTAAACTAGTTGTTAAGTTGTCCTAGCTGTCCTAACTAGTTTAAAACAGGTTTGGCTCGATGAGTTTTCGTGTATCCTACATTTCCCGGCTCATCAAACCGTTGCATAATCTTTCAAAAGCGCTTCTCGTGTTTGTGTTCTATCAGGATACTTTTCGTGATATATTCTTATCGTTAACAAACAATTCCTTTCACTTACTTCTAACAGACAAATCATATCGATCATTTTGTAATAATCACCAGTTTTTATTACTAGATCATTGAAATACTATCGTTTGTATTTGTGAAATTTCTGGATTAAATATTTTGTTATTAGTGATAAGTTTTAAACTTTTTCGACCCATCCATGCTGGTAACAATAAATTAAAAAAAAAATAGATATTGAAAGAAAAATACTTTGCAATAAATTGAGATGTCCACCTCTGATATTTTCAAAACGTGGCCATAAATATTGAACGACTCTGTATAGACCCCATAAACCCTATATTGAGTGAATGGCCAAAAAGGGAGGAATCTGAAAATATAATAATATACAGTGCGTTCCATATAAATTAATCGAAAAAATTTGCATCCATGATTTTCATTTACACTGTATACCGTTATTAAAGAATACTAGTTGAGAAAAGACCACATTTGGAAGTTTTTACCATGCTAAAATGATTTATGTTAACGCATTAAAAATATACAGGGCGGAAAAGTTGACATAAATTTTGAATGACTCTGTATAGACCGCATAAACCCTATATTGGGTGAATGGCCAAAAAGGGAGAAATATAAAAGTAAAACAATACACAGGGTGTTCCATTTAAAATTGTAAGTTTTGTCTGTAGCAAATTTATCCTCAAATTTGTATAATCGAAAATAATTTTAGCAGTCCCTACAACTCTCATAATTTTTTTTCTAATTCCCCCAATAACAGAGCTATTGGGCTTGAACGAACTGTTGGACCACCCTGTATATACCGTTACATTATATACGGTTTAAAATGGTTTAGTGAATTGAAAATGTGAAAATCAAACTATTGTAATTTAGATGTATTTATAGCATTCCACACAAACTAACCTATCCGTATATGTGTTTGTAATAACTGGTAAACGCAAAACTTTGATGTTTTCAGTTGTCGAAAAAATCCAAAGGCAATGTGAATGCCGGAATTTAAAGAGAAAGCCTATTTTTAATTTTGATTAATTTAAGAATCTTAAACAATTTAATTCAGTTCAATTCAATTCAATATATACTTTATTATCTACGACCTTAAAATCTTGTTGACAAAGCCATTATACTTAATTCTAATTTTAATTAAAGATACAATAAATTAGTTAAGTTAGAAAGAAAGAAGTGTAAAAAAATGCGTAATGTTATCGAAAATAGAAAATATACTCTTGTTTGCACTGTATTATCCTATAAAAATCCTGCAATAATCTAACCTAAATAAAATATATACACACATGCATACATACACAAGTAGAATTAAAATAAGTATATGACAAAGGAAAGTGGCTTGACAAACAACATATTAGAAAAGGAAAAAGTAAAGTAAGTAGAAAGTAAATTAAGCATTTAACTTTTATTTGTTATCTTTATCATGATTATATACATCTCTATGGGTGTTAAACAAATAGGTAAACCGGTTGATTACATATGTGATATGGAATTATAAGGGCATATTTTCGAATTACAATATTAGTAAGGCGTCCATAATTATTTGTTTCTTTTTTGTAAATTAAACAATTTTCTGGTATTTGAGATCATTCGTGGGACCGAGTTGTTAATTGAGTCTAGTAAAGACTGTTCTTTTAATATGAATAAGGTCCATTTTAAAGCTACTTAAAGATTAGGCTCAATCTTTTAAGAATGTTGCAAGCAACACAAGGTAAAAGATAAGAACCACTACATTTAAACAACTGCGGTTAAAAACTGCTACATCATATATATATACATATATATATATATATATATATATATATATATATATATATATATATATATATATATATATATATATATATATATATATATATATATATATATATATATATATATATATATATATATATATATATATATATATATATATATATATATATATATATATATATATATATATATATATATATATATATATATATATATATATATATATATATATATATATATATATATATATATATATATATATATATATATATATATATATATATATATATATATATATATATATATATATATATATATATATATATATATATATATATATATATATATATATATATATATATATATATATATATATATATATATATATATAACATAATCAACAATTGTATTTGTCATTATTCCATTTTATATTGTTTATAACCGACTAACCTTTACAAAGCTTGCTATTGATAACCGCTTAATCGAAAATGAAATTAATTTATCAGCCACGACTATCGAAGAAGATCAAAGGAAACACAAAAGGCCCCTGTTGAAGATTTAAAATAAACGATTTTGCAGGTCAAACGTAAACATGACGCGGATCGTTCTAGTTCCTTGAAGAGTGTAATAATTGTGACGGGCCCGGAAAGTCTCGACGGGCTCCGGTCACGAAACGACTCGGTCATGCGAGAAAATGGAAGATCGACGATCTCTGATTATGGGTATTACGTAAGCAACTAAGTGGACGATATCAACACGAAAACAGATAGATAGCGCGTTATGGCCTCACTTGAAAATGGCTGGTTTTATATATGAGCTCGTTACCGGGAAAGCCTGGAATGATATGGGCCAACGAACTGACTCGACAGTTGCAATATTGGGGTGCTTATAGGTCAGCACATATTCTCACAGAAAATTTCGCGCATTATTGAATATTGCATTTTAATGAAATAAACTGGAATTTAGAAAGTTAATTACGAAGTATTTTTTATTTTTACAGTCGTGGCTTGCCGATTCATTTAATGGTTCTTTTTCAACCGGGGAGTTTCCCTTATATCTCAAAAGGGCGGCAGTAATTTCTCTTTTTAAAGGTGGTGACATCACTGATCCCTCATTTTCCTACGCATACTGATGATGTAATTTTTTCTTTTCTTCATTATGTGTACTGAGGGGGAGGCTTTTGCGGCCTTGACTTTGTTGATCAAGGAATATTGCTGCATAAGTTATCTAGTTACGGTATTAGGAGGTTCGCTCTTAAGCTCCAGTTATTAAATTAAGGCGAGTTTCGCAAGGTTCAGTACTTGGTACGATTTGGTTTTCACTGTATCTACAAGATTTGTCATTTATAGATATACAGCGTGAGATAAAAGTAAGGAAACGGCGAAATATCTTAGGTACCGCTTACCTGAATTTAATGAAAATAGGTACACTTAGGTATGAAATTATGTAGGATACAAAAGCGAGTTCCGCATTGCTGCCAAGTTTACCGTTTTTCTGTTATAAAAGAAAACTTTTTTTTTAATGGAACGCCTTATATTACATTTTTGAAATCTGCGTAAAATTCGTGAAAGTGGAAAGGTAAAAGTTGCTGCACGTAGGTATACTGAAGAGCACAATAATTTCACATTATGCTACTAAAACACTAGCAAGAGAAAACAGCGTCTGAACTTTAAAAGTAGGTTGTAATAAACAACGGAAACAATTCAATACCAGAAAGAAATACCTAATGCAACAAACAGTAAATTAATGAAATTAGGTAAAGTGTTTAAAATGTTGTCCATTTACTTCCTGGCAGTATTCCAAATATTGTAGGAAAATATTTAATACATTAAAAAGAACGACAACCTTGTAAAAGTAGTCGACGGGCGTCAAGTCCGGAGACCGAGGTGGCCACTCTATTGTACCCCTACGTCCAATCCATCTTCCAAAACATTGCCTAAACATTCCGAGCAAAATGCCGTGGTGCAAAATCCTGCTGAAACCCTATTTCATCATTTGGTGCACTATTATCCCAAAAAAAAAATCAAGTTTACCTACTTAATACAGCTGGTAAAGTAAGGAACTTACGGTTATTCGGAAATAGTTCTCCAACAGCGGGGACAATTTCGGTCCTTAAAAGATTCAAATATCTTTTTTCAGTTAAAGTGTCTTCCATGAACCGATTATTTTTGCACCCGTTATACCACACCAAACATTTTTTTTTTGGGGAAATTGGGTATGATTTTCACGTATCCAATGTCGATTTTCCCTGGTCCAATATCGACCAATATGACTGTTAACATTTCCATTAAAAAAAAGTTGATTGAAATAATAAGATTGACAAAATTTAGATTGGTATTTCAACGTTCCTTCATGACTTCACAAAATTTCAAGCGCTTAGCGTGATCATCCTCAGAGAGTTCTTGCACCAATTATATTGTAAAGATGAAACTTTTCGGTTTTTAGAAGTCGCTCTACGAACATGTATTATTTTCTCTTCCTGGATCTGGTAGAAAGAAAGAGTAGGGTGTTTCATTTAAAAAAAATCCTTTTATAACAGAAAAACGGTAAATTTGGCAGCAATGCGGAACTCGCCATTGGATCCAGCATAACCTCATCTAAGTGTGCACATTTTCATTAAATTCAGGTAAGCGATACCTGAGATATTTCGCCGTCTCCTTACCTTTGTTACACGTTGTGTACAGTATTTACGTTCTTTGCAGATGCTACTAGTCTTCTGTGGCATAGTAAGAATAAAGATGATTTAAGACATAAAATTAATACTGACTTATGTAAAGTTAAATATTGGGGTGATGTCAATCTTTTATTTTTCAGTGTAAATAAAACAAATATTATGACACTTGATTAATTTTAGCGACACATATACTTGGGGAACCAAATTATAAAAAATAAACTTTAAAAAAATTGAAACACGGTCGATAAAACGCTAAAATTTGAGGGTCACATAAAGATTGTGTGTAAAAAAATTACTACTGACTGTTAACTTTTAGGTTAGTTTTATATGAACTTAATCGCAGGACTGCAATAGTATAATAAAACACTAATTTCATAAGACATGATTTTATAGCATAGCGACTGAGATTAAATGTCTTATGAGACGAGTATTTTCTACTATTTTTTCTATTTTGTGTACACATCTTTAAAAAACAGGTAACCATGACTTAACATTGCCAACTTCGTAGAGAAAAAAAAAGTAGTATCGAAAAGAGGGCCAGGCCAGTACGACACTACTTTGAGTATTGAGAAGACGTCTTTATGATTGCAAAATAAAATGTGTCTAGTTCTCAGTTTGAGTCCCATGTTAAATATGGGATTGCTTTTTGGGGGTTCAAATGCAAGCAGTTACTTAATTCACTGTTGAAACGTTTTGTTTAAATTATAAAAACTTCTCTAGTTTTGAATCTAAATACGTAATTCACAATACCGAAAAGGCTTTAAATACAAATTTATCTCTACCATTTCCCAAGACCACTTTTGCAAAGCAATCCAGTTTTTATGAAAGCAAAAAAATAATAATAATAATTTGAAATATATTTCAAATTACAGGGATTTCGAAAATCTGTTAATTTTAATTTAATTTATAAACTGTTTCTTATAATAAGTATTACAAATTCATCGGTATTACACTAAAATATCCTGCTTATAGAGAGAAAAACTTATTTTGAATGGAGGGAGCTGTACATTTAGAGTTGCCCGGTTTGCTTAGTTTTCTTTTTAAAATATCATCATCGGTATCAAAATCACGAAGAAACTCCAGAATTTCGAGAAAGTTTCCTTGATTGTCAGTACTCGTTAAGTTGCCGTACTTTTAAGAATTTAATAAGTAAAATAACCTTCCAATAATAAATAAAGCGGCAGTCCTTATTTTACCTAGATATTCACACAACAGCGGCTGACTATTCGTTGTATTAATGAGACAGTCGGAAGTCGGCAAAACGTAGTTATTGCAGTTCTTACATAACAGATGTCTCGGCTGGAGTTTATTTTAAAAAAATATAGAAATAAATAGATATTTTGTATAATAATAGCCAACGAATAATTAAAGAAATATATATTTTTTGTGATGATAGGCACTTTTTTTATAATAAAGCTAATGAGATTTACATAAATAAGAACAGCTATGTATTATTTAATCTTTTGATTGCTGATTCGTGTAGAATACATTATTATGTTGGCGCCATCCATCGACCACAACGACCACACTCTTGTAAGATTGGCATCGCGATTGACAGGAAGTGTTAAAAACTATGGTTCGCTGCAAATTGTTTAACGACAGTTACGTGTCTGGACAAATCTTCTGTACGTAATATAGATTGTGACGGAAATGACAGTAAGCAATATAATATCAAAGATAAATAAAGCTGTTATTAAACTTTTTGTGATAACTAATAGCTCTTTTTGAATTGAAAGGATACAACAAATGCATTAAATCATAAGTAAATTTTGAAGACGCTATTTAGTTTTTTTTGCACATCCATAATACACTGTTTTGTATCATGTTTCTCGTTTCCCTTTTGTTCTCACAAAACATTTCCTCAAACTAGTTCGAAACTAATTTCAAACTGCTTTATGTTAGAACGCCGATAACTTATCTGTTATAAAATACCCTTACATTTTCAAGTGGTTCATCTTATGATTCACTATATTAAAGTCGGGGTAAATTATAGTCCGTTAGGCAGGTGAAAGCAAATAGCAAACTCAGAATGTAGAAAGCACTGTAAATACCAACCTACAATTTAAAAGACTCTAGTCTATGTGCAAGAATGTGGAAGAATTTACTTGCCTATAATCAGTTTATCCACAATTTATTTTTACTGCAATTTTTGTCTTCAAATAATGTAGTATAAAGATTTAACAAGAAAACAGTATTCTGACATTGATAAACTTCCTGATGCATTTCCTACAAAGAAAACTAATAGCTGTCAGAAGCTTTGTATATGTTATCGTATTACTTACAAAACAAGTGTGATCATCTGTGTTACATTAATTTTAAAAACATATTGCCACGCTCAAAATGGCTTTTTTTAATCTTTTTATGAGGTTAATTATCCATAGCTTTGGACCATTTTTTAATAATTTTGAATTTTAATTTTTTTTTGTTCTTAAAAAACAGTTATGTAGCTATATCTTTAAGCTAACTTAGATTCGATTCGATCGATGCAAAACTGCTTCCGCCTCCGATGATCCGAACGCACTAATTTATTCTATAACAAGCGAACAAGCGCCTGCAGCAGCAGTTTACGCCGCTCCCATCTCTATTTAGCCTACGGATATTCACCATTGCGTTGCCATAGCAACTGCCGTAAACAAATCTAAGCTCTAAAGCCGACGTGCGGGGGGAGTCTGATGCGGAATTTGTTACTGCTTATTCTGATGCCTCAACGGGTCGTTCTTATGAAAAGGTATTCAGCGCGCTACGTTTTTAAGTCATTATTATTTTTTGAGTATATAACGCACTAGTTCTGATAGAAAATAATGGTATTATTAAGTAAATAATGTGAATTTATATAAAACATACCTCATTTTTATAATAAAAATGTAGAATATAAAATGCTTAATATTTTAAAAATATTTTTATTTTTAAGTAAATTGATTGAAAAATGTAGGTGAAGAGGCGCTTCACCCGCGTCTCCTTTGAAAATACCAGCCCTAAGAGGTAAATTTTAATTCTCACCTTTGGCAACCATCATTTTGACAACTTCGTCGACACACATGCAATTCTTTGTGAATTTCCATTTATAATAGTATATTCTGTTAGTTACATTTTATCCTCCGTTTTGTGATCTCAAGGTAAAACTTTTGTTTGTTTATAATGTATGTGAATTCTTAGATTGATTTATCTGCCGTATAATATTTGAGTGACGTGTTAGTTATGTCGTCTGGGCCGGGGATATTTTTGAAAAATATTATTTTTAATAGTTTTTTAACTAAATCTGTCTAGATTCATACCGTAGTCGACGCCCTGTTCATATAATATTATTCTTCGTTTTGTCACGAATTGTTACTGCGGATACTGTTGAATGTGTTTGTGGTTGGGGGGTTGAGATTGTTGTTGGGTTCTTGTCATGTTTGCTGTTCTTCTCTAGTCTTCTGTTTGCCTTGTTTGGGATCTTTTCCCTGATTCCTTATCAGAGGCATGTTTTTGCGGCCTCTGAAACGTACTTATGATGACCTCTCATCCTCACTTTCATAGCTTCAGAGGTGGAGTCGTCTGCCGATATTCATTTGTTATATTCGGACGTAACGACCTGCTTGGCTGGGCCAAGGTGTGGAACCCTTTGATCTGTTCGAGAAGGTACCCGTTATGTCTCTTAATACTCTGCATTATTTCCGCCATTCTTCTTTTGTAGAATACGGAGTTGCTTATTCATAGACTCATCTAAATCCATGGCGTTTTTTTGATGGGGCACATCCATTAATCCATTTTGAGTTTTATCGGGACCACGCGTAGATTTGTTTAACCCTTTTTTTGTAACTATCATGACATTTCACTAATATTTGAGTGTTATAATAAGCCTCGCATTCCCGGTAATCATGTATAGTGTTGGTATCATCAAATGGATTAAGGAAAATAACTAAGACATTAAAACGAAAAAATTGCTCATTATCCATGGGCTGTTACACCCAGGGGCCGATGTGAGCAGAATGTACGTACCAAGATCTCAAGAAGCTTAACTCAAATAGAATCAATGTTCACTCTTACACTCAAAGGTGTGGCCCACTACATGAAATTAAAGAAATGTAAAAAACTCCTAACAAATGCATGAGGCAGAAAATATAGTTAAAATATTGATAGACGAGAAGGTAGAAAACACAGACCCTACCAAACATGAAACAAAAAGAGTTAAGGACGTGAAAAATAAAATCAAGACGCTTCAGAGAGATATAGAGAAAGACTGGGAAAACAAAGCACTCATCAGGCCATCGCTACCAAGTATTACCATACAAGAGTTCTTCACACAACGGAAGACCAAAGAGTAGACAATGCAAAAATAAGAATGAAACTATCCATCATGTGATATCAGGATTTCCAATGCTCGCAAAAAAGGAATACTTGGAAAGATATAATGCCGTTGCCAGTCATCTATACCGGAATATTTGTAAATTCTACAATATTGAAGTCACCGAAAAATGGTACCAACGTCAACCGAACCCAGTGGTAGAAGCGCAAGATGTCACGATCATATATGACATGCAAATACCTGCAGACAGGCATATACCGGCCAATAAGCCTGATTTAGTTGTCAAAGAGAAAAAAATAATTGTCTCATAATCGACGTAGCCATACCATCCGACTATAACGTGATTCAGAACGAGACCGAAAAAACAACTAAACACAAAGACCTCGAAATAGAAATTTAGAGAATGTGGCACATGAAGACTAGAATAATCCCAGTAACCATAGGTACAACGGGTTTGGTACAAAGAAGCAGTCAAAAAGTACTAGAAGATATACCCGGAAGGGATAACATGATGCTATTGCAAAAACCGTTCTTTTGAAAACCCATTATAAGAAACGTTATATGAAATACGCGGGTACCTTAGCCTGAACCCCGCAAACAACAGAAGCATGAAAGAAAGGAATAATAATAATAATATGCCAAGACAGTGACAAAAGTGGCATAGCAACATCAAACATTTTTACGTTTTAATATTCCAGTACTTACTTTAGATGATACTCACTCAAGAGAACCCAATAAACTGGTAATACCAATCTGAATTCGAACCTTTCATGTACATACATATGTATAACTCAAAATCTCGCCTCTGGAACAGTCTTCATCCTTAAAGTACAGGTCTTGACTACTAGTGTCATCTACTGATGTTAAGGGTTAAAACAATCTTTAATATTTTATGAGAATTGATGAATTTCGATCTAATCCTTTAAGACAAAAGATCGTCATTTTGTTTTAGATATTAGGATTTTTCCATGACAATAGGCATGGCGAAATGAGTCTTGAAGAAAATTTCGATCTGATTCACTGGCCGAACGGTCTACTGATGATTCCAACTTACTTAAAACCACTTATTTATTACACCCTTTTTTGATAAAATATGTTGCTTCAGTTTCTCACATTTTCTTATTTATGTTATTTAATTTCTACATTTTAAGAATTTTACATTATACATACAATACATTACATTATATATAAATTAATTTCAGAGTACCAGTACAAGGCACTGCCCATCGCTGCTCGTAAAAATTCACAATGTAAAATTTCCAAACCACGTAGTAATTGTCAATTAAATTTCATCATTTTTGTATGCCTATATAATGGCATCCAGTATAGCATATACTTCATGCGTTTTAACATGTACGATTCTCAAAACCTGCTTGCAAAATTACACATACCCGACTTGCGAATTTCGTAGATACCAACCAATAATTTAACCGAAGACTGTAACAAAATCGACCAAGATATTAAGATAGCCATCGCTGCAAGTACAGACAACGCTTGAACGGCTCGTTTTTCACACAAACGACGCTTGTTACCTCAAACCCGGTCATTACGTGCCGTTTCAGGAAATTTACGCCATTTCGTGCTTGCGCTAAACGGTTATTACAAAAGCGAAGTAATAATAACACTAGCAGAAGAGATAACGTGGAAAATACTTGTTTCTCTTAGACACCTTGAAAATTTATTTGAAATGTGACCCAGTATTGCATAGTTGCGCTGTCAGTAGACATTATTCATGCATGCTGTGCTGTCCATGTAATTTCATGTGAACGGCTGAACGGTGAACGCTATATAAATGCTCGGTCAATATGGTTTCTTGGATCGACGGGTAATTACAGCCTTTATTTATGTATGCAATCTGTGACGTCAGAATTGGGAGTATTCTAGGAATCTTTTCAATAGGTGATTTAAACAAATCTTTTCTTTACAACCACGTATGTAATGTTGACATTTCTGACATTTTAAAAGTTTGAAAGAAATATATTTGTGACTTTGGCATTTATCCGGATGAAATGTGACGGATAAATGTCACTTTCCACCCAGGTAAATGTCGATATTTATTGAATAACGAATACAAATTACATTATACATTACTTCTGAATCGCTCATTGTCTTCGAAAACACTTTTTTGATAACAATTTATCAAAAATGCAACTAATTTAAGTTTGTATGCTTGGCTTGTTTAGTACCATAGTAACCATTGACAAAATATCAATTTGACTTTTTATTTGTTGATGGTGGCGAAGCTTGTGGTTATACAGGAGTCTTACTTTGTTAATTTCTCACATACCTATATCCGTCACAAAAAAACGTCATTTGTTTTTAAAAGGAATGGTTGCAAATAAAATAGTATATATACTTCGCTGAAAAGATTTCATTCCTGTCACGAGAAATCGTTTTCTCTCGACAAGAATGAAACACTTTCCACCTAGATATGTAATATACTATTTTTTTCAAATTTAAGAATAGTTTGAGGTAATAGAAACCTAGAACTAAAGTAGAAGAAGAATATTGTAAAACCATTTTTTTTTTCAATTTTGCAAAGAATATGGAACTAATACATTTGGATTGGTTTTGTCGTAAAGTTGTTTTCTCCATTTCCTTTCGTAAAATACGGAATTGCACATTCATGGCGGCAAACTTTGTTTTGAGGAATTGTTTTGGGTGTCCATCTTAAACGAAGAACCTCATCTAGTTTCCATGATATCTACGTCCATTTTATATGTTTTCTCAACACATCAAGTAGACTTGATTGAACCCTAATTTGTAAGTGTCGTGTCAGTTTACTAATATTACAAGCACACAATATCCGTACTTGCTTTAGATCCTTTTCAAGGTTTTGAGCTACTTCGATAATTTAGAAATAAACCGTGAGCTACCTACTTGTAACCAGCGTTTAAGCCAGTTGTATTTGACATACATGTGTTTATTTAATTAATAATACTTAACTAATAATAATACATACCTAAAAAAAAACAAAATTTTCATGTAGCCATAATGGCATGTCACATATGACTTAGTAAAAGTAAACATTATAATTAAAATTTTAAACAAAAACATGTGATAAAAAATGCGTGCATTCAACGAGAAGGCTGACACTCGGACTCATCGATAATTTTTTTGATATTCGCAGTGTAATTTAATACAGCCATTCGAACACAATTATCTAGATGTTCATCTGTAAGGCCATTGCGGTATTTGTTCTTAATTTGGAGAAAGAAGATTCGCACAAATAAGTTGAAGTAAATAACTCTTTCACTTTTAAGGCAACACGACATAGAATTGAATATTTGTCTTTGCTTACTATAGGCCAGATACATTTTGTGCTTGAAACTAACGATTTCAATGCTAAATCTATTTGAAATACAATCACTTCTATTTCAGTTTCAGCGATGTTTTCGCCAAAGTTCTGCATAACACAAGTTGCAAACTGTTGGATATCAATTTCCATGAAATGTGAAACAACAAATTGAATCACCAATTTGTTGAATTCCTTAAATAGATTTTTGAAGTTACCATTCAAGTTAGAAACATGATTTACTGTCATAGGGTTCTATTGGATTTTGAGATATTTTCTCTGAAAGAACAGAACATCCTGACGAACAAGGCTATCTGGGAGGTGTCAACCACATTTGTTGAATCATCCATTTTAAGAGAGAAATAAACACAGTTATTTAAGTTAGTTTTTAACTGTGAAAAAATATCCTTGCTCATTACTTCCACTCGTCTCATCACTGTACTAGCAGAAAGTTACATGGATTTTATTGCTGAAACTATCTCGTCTTTATTTTTAAAGTTGGAAAATAAGGAATTTGCATCTTCTAAAAACGCCTGTTTTTTATCATTTCCCCGTCTTCATATGGTTTCTTTTTTTCTGCAATTATTTGGGATGCTTGATGCTTTCGTTGCAGACTTATTTTTGTCAACTGCTTTTAAAAATATTGACTGACTGTCCAATTAACTGGTTCTTTAATTGATTCAATTTTTCTTTTCTGCTGGCAGCATGTAATGGGAAATATTTTTTAAAATTCGGATGTACACTTTTATGATGCCTCCCAATATTTTCTATTTTTATTAACCCAAACACAGGCATTACATACCAAACATTTTTACCTTTAACTTCTGTAAAAAATACTGTTCTTCCCATTCCGAATGAAAATTGTATGTATTTACTTTCTTACTACTGCTTTCCATAATTTTTTGTATTGCTCACTCTGTATACTAACATATCTAACGCCTTTTAGTTTTAAACTGAACGACTTGTATCCCCGAAATGCGCATTTATCGCGTTCAAAGCAATCCAGATCGTTCTCGTGTTCTCAAACATTCACGCGATGCTAGCGCTCTGGTGAATGTAGCAGCTGTTGCCCAGAGCGCTCACCGCGGTGTTGCCGCTGGTAGCTTTCATATTGTGATTTTTTTTTTCAAGATTTATGAACGCTTCTATTTTACAAGATATGTTGTGACCTACCAGAAATGTGTTCGCGAGCTACCGGTAGATGGCGATCGACGGGTTGGCGACCACTGCTCTAGATGTTGCTCGCTTTAGAGAACTTAGCGAACTGTAAGACCAATCTAACTCCGATCTTTCTATATATAACTCTAATTCCTTTGTAGAATATTTGAATATAGTTGAAAATGTGCCATTAAAAATCCCAATGCTAATCATTCGTCATTTTCAACGGTCAATCTCCTGGTGATATTTATTCATTAAAATAAAAGGGATGGCAAATTAGCGGTAATTTATTTTTCGGTAACAATATTCGGTAAGTTATGGTAATATTCGGTAACATAGGTAATATACGTATACTGAAAATAATACACCCTCTTTTCATGAGAATATATATATTTAGACCGTATCATTTTATAGATTCACAAATTAATTTGCGCTTGATAACGGATAAAGATACTACATTAGTTGAAACATTGTGGATAAACTAAAAACAGACACAATAAAACGCTGACAACAATATTTGTTTTATGGATTTAAAAGCTCTTGATATGAAAAGGAACAAATATCTAAATAAAATTTATTTTAATCACATTTATCTACTAATCTTTCTCTTTCAGTGAATACTACCGTAAATTACCAACCAAATATTTCCCTGAAAATAATATTACCCAGGCCTATCGTAATATTTCCTAAGTTTAATATTCGCCCACGCTATCACTAACAAGGGTTTGTACCATTATACATGTAGAACTCCTAATTGCAAAGATAACACTAGCAGAGGTAACATGGATTGACACCTTGGAAATTTATTTGAAACGAGACCCAGTATCGCATAGTTGCGCTGTCAGTGGACATTATTCATGCGTGATGTGCTTGTCCATGTAATTTCATGTGAACGGCTGAATTGTAAACGCTATATAAATGCTGGGTCAGTATAATTTCTAGCATCGAGGGTGATTACAGCCTTTATTTATATCTGTAATATGTGCCGTCTGAGTCGAGAGTATTCTTGGAATATTTTCAATAGGTGATTAATAAAAAATCGCTATTTATATAACAAATTACGAAATTGGTGATAGATAATTTTTACATTAATTTTTAAACATTTTATTTGACACCCATTTTATTCCGCCATTTTGAAGTCATATCACAATTTTACCAGTTTGTCTCTAGGTAAATCTCACTTAATGCTTGCATACTATTTAAAATCAATGGAATAAGCATTTTTCTCACGTTGATTTTTTAAATATTTTGTTAGGTCGCTTTTTATTTTCTTCGATTCGTACCAAATAACTACCAGTTCAATTCTACGTACCACTTAAGTATGTGCAAAATTTAAGGTAAACCCTTAATTTCTGATTAAAATTTGAAGTCTATTGGGAAAGTAGTTTTTTAGATATGCCACGAACTGACAGGCAGACCGACGGAATTTAAAAAAACATGTTTTTCGGCATCTTGGGACCCTGAAACTTGAAGATCTGTAAAAACCTCGGAGGGTGATTTTTTTTTCACGACTACAAACATTTTATTTGGCCGCCATTTTGAATTCGTGTCATAATTTTACCAGTTCATCTCAACATGATAGTTAATTCTTGCACAAAAATTGAATTCGTGTCATAATTTTACCAGTTCATCTCAACATGATAGTTAATTCTTGCACAAAAATTGAAATAAATCTAGTAGTTTTCTCTGGCTGATTTTTTAAATATTCTATTAGGTCGCCATTCTTTTTCACCATCTTGGATTCATGCCAAAATTTTACCAGTTAATTTCTACGTAATAGTTGATTTTTGTGCAAAATTTGAGGCAAATTGGATAAATAGTTTTTTAGTAATTATTTTTTCAACATTTTACTAGGCCGCCTTTTTGTTTTGGCGATATTGGATTTATACCGAAATGTTAGCAGGTCATTCCCATATGACCCTTTAGTTTGAAGTGAATCGGATAAGTCGTTTTTTTAGTTTTGCCGCGAACAGACAAACCGACAGACGAAATTGAGGAAATATGTTTTTCCGCATCTAGGGACCCTGAAACGTGAAGATCTACAAACATCTCGAAGGATGATGTTTTCACGATTACAATACTTCCCTTTTACTTACGATCACTTTTAGGTGAATAATATTCACTTTTTTCTTACGACCACAAAGAATCTTTAGTATGTTTAATATTCGCCCACGCTATCACTAACAAGGGTTTGTACCATTATACATGTAGAACTCCTAATTGCAAAGATAACACTAGCAGAGGTAACATGGATTGACACCTTGGAAATTTATTTGAAACGAGACCCAGTATCGCATAGTTGCGCTGTCAGTGGACATTATTCATGCGTGATGTGCTTGTCCATGTAATTTCATGTGAACGGCTGAATTGTAAACGCTATATAA
This sequence comes from Kuschelorhynchus macadamiae, assembly GCA_030620095.1. Lineage (NCBI taxonomy): Eukaryota > Metazoa > Arthropoda > Insecta > Coleoptera > Curculionidae > Kuschelorhynchus > Kuschelorhynchus macadamiae. Next base: position 1,123,868 of record JAUTXW010003802.1, on the reverse strand, counting down.
ATGCTGGGTCAGTATAATTTCTAGCATCGAGGGTGATTACAGCCTTTATTTATATCTGTAATATGTGCCGTCTGAGTCGAGAGTATTCTTGGAATATTTTCAATAGGTGATTAATAAAAAATCGCTATTTATATAACAAATTACGAAATTGGTGATAGATAATTTTTACATTAATTTTTAAACATTTTATTTGACACCCATTTTATTCCGCCATTTTGAAGTCATATCACAATTTTACCAGTTTGTCTCTAGGTAAATCTCACTTAATGCTTGCATACTATTTAAAATCAATGGAATAAGCATTTTTCTCACGTTGATTTTTTAAATATTTTGTTAGGTCGCTTTTTATTTTCTTCGATTCGTACCAAATAACTACCAGTTCAATTCTACGTACCACTTAAGTATGTGCAAAATTTAAGGTAAACCCTTAATTTCTGATTAAAATTTGAAGTCTATTGGGAAAGTAGTTTTTTAGATATGCCACGAACTGACAGGCAGACCGACGGAATTTAAAAAAACATGTTTTTCGGCATCTTGGGACCCTGAAACTTGAAGATCTGTAAAAACCTCGGAGGGTGATTTTTTTTTCACGACTACAAACATTTTATTTGGCCGCCATTTTGAATTCGTGTCATAATTTTACCAGTTCATCTCAACATGATAGTTAATTCTTGCACAAAAATTGAAATAAATAAATAAATTTAAGGTAAACACTTAATTTCTGACCAAAATTTGAAGTCAATTGGGAAAGTAGTTTTTTAGATATACCACGAACTGACAGGCAGACCGACGGAATTTAAAAAAACATGTTTTTCGGCATCTATGGACCCTGAAACTTGAAGATCTGTAAAAACCTCAGAGGGTGATTTTTTTTCACGACTACAAACATTTTACTTGGCCGCCATTTTGAATTCGTGTCATAATTTTACCAGTTCATCTCAACATGATAGTTAATTCTTGCACAAAAATTGAAATAAATCTAGTAGTTTTCTCTGGCTGATTTTTTAAATATTCTATTAGGTCGCCATTCTTTTTCACCATCTTGGATTCATGCCAAAATTTTACCAGTTAATTTCTACGTAATAGTTGATTTTTGTGCAAAATTTGAGGCAAATTGGATAAATAGTTTTTTAGTAATTATTTTTTCAACATTTTACTAGGCCGCCTTTTTGTTTTGGCGATATTGGATTTATACCGAAATGTTAGCAGGTCATTCCCATATGACCCTTTAGTTTGAAGTGAATCGGATAAGTCGTTTTTTTAGTTTTGCCGCGAACAGACAAACCGACAGACGAAATTGAGGAAATATGTTTTTCCGCATCTAGGGACCCTGAAACGTGAAGATCTACAAACATCTCGAAGGATGATGTTTTCACGATTACAATACTTCCCTTTTACTTACGATCACTTTTAGGTGAATAATATTCACTTTTTTCTTACGACCACAAAGAATCTTTAGTATGACTTTTACTTTATTTACTTAGTGTCAAAAAAAAATTGAAAAGCTAAGCCTACTTTTAACTTTTTTTATTTACAATTCAAAATTCCTCAGTTTTTCAACACTAGCGTTGATACAGTTTGTTCAACATTGGTATATCTTTGAAATAAAAATAAAAGTCCTACTAGAGATTATTTGTGGTCCTAGGAAAAATAGTGTTCATTACTCGTATGAAAGTGATCGTTTTCAAACTCAAAGAATTTTTGTTTTGTGATAAAAACAGATAGCTGTTATTGTAGCTAATTATTGGCATCTAGTACCTTTTAATAAGAATGTTTGTTGGTACTTGGATTAATTAACAGTGTCTGTTTTAATATAAAAAAAACTTTTAACGAACAGTAGACAAAAGGGGAGAACAACGAAAGATTATGACTAAACTAGAAATAAGACACAAAGTCGTTTGAAACTTGGTCTCTTAGAGAATATGGACACTTTCTTGCAACGAAAGAATATATATATATATAGTGTGTATCAGCCAAATGGAATAAATTCGATAATAAATAAATGGGGGCGTGTTCGGAAAAACGCTTGGACCCGTCGATTGGTATTTTTAGTTGCTCATTTTCTCCAATAAAAACTTTTTATACAGGATCTGTCCTGTAACGGTGGTCAATGCCAACTTTCTTATTTCAAATGCAACACCCTGGATATTATTTAATTTTTGGATTCTTTAGGAGATTCTAAACATATTTTATGTTCAATGTCCTATACCTATCTTCAACTATTTCGGCAATATTAAGTGTTTTCAAATTTATTTTTATTTTATTTATTTCGAATTTATTATTATTCATGAAAGTGGCTCTGGTTACTGAACTATTTATTTGATTACAAAAATTCGCTACAACACACTCAATACTTATTTACCATTTAGATCTTCATATTAAGAATGTAAGCAAAAACCATTTTAGCGTTCCTTTTTATTGATATGGAACAAAAAGAGTCAGTTTTGTTTACTTTTAAGTTTTGTTTACTTTTGTGTAAAATGCCTGGCCTTTCTCTTTGCAAGACAGTAGTTGTCAGTGTCAGTGTCATAGTCTTTTGAATTTCGTTAACTGCATAATACCTAATATCAGAAAAATGGTTCATTTAACAGAAATGCATAAAATAACAATTCTACAAATGATTGGTTATGGAGATAACACACGAACACATGGAAGTTGCTCGCTTATTTCATGAAAAATTTCCAAATTTGCCGCATATATCCCAAGGGACAATCAGTAAAATAGAAAAGCAGTTTCGCGAGCTTGGACATGTGAGGCAGATAAAAAAAGCAGCTGCCAATTCAATAAATGATGATACTAAATTGGATATTATGCTTGAGTTTGAGGAAAACCCACATATTTCTAGTCGACAAGCCGCCGTAATGTTCGATATTAGCCATTCGTCGATTATTCGAACATTAAAAGAAAATAAAATGCATCCCTATAAAGTGATACCAATTCAGGAGTTCATGGAAGACGATTATGATAGGAGAACTTATTTTTGTGAACAAATGATGGCTATGTTAGATAACAATGTTATTCAATTAGAACATGTTTTGTTTTCGGATGAGTGCACCTTTACACTTCACGGTCATGTAAATCGTCAAAATTGCCGCTATTGGTCTAGAGAAAATCCTCACTGGATCAGCGAAGAACATACTCAATATCCTGAAAAGGTTAATGTTTTGGGCAGGAATTGTTAGGGATCATATCCTAGCCCCCTTTTTCATTGACGGCAATTTGAATGGCGATAATTATTTAGCACTGCTCCAAAATAATGTCGTGCCAACTTTGACAAATTTGTATCCGGATCCAGCAAACCCACAATATTTCCAAATCGGTGGATAGGGAGACGAGGATCGATAGAATGGCCAGCGCGATCCCCTGATCTGACGCCATTAGACTTTTTCTTATGGGGACATATTAAAAATGTTGTATACAAAACTAAACCCCTCGACTTAGCTGACTTAAGAAGACGAATAACGCTTGCGATTAGATCGGTCACGCCTGAGATGCTAAATAACGTTAGAAGAAATTTCTATTTAAGATTAGGAATTTGCCAAGACGTTCGCGGCGAGCATATTCAACAGTTCCTAAATTAACTTTTTACTTTTGTTTATACATTATGAAGAAATAAATAATTTTATTTTTTTAATCTTAATTTTTGCAATAAATTTGAAAACACTTAATATTGCCGAAATAGTTGAAGATAGGTATAGGACATTGAACATAAAATATGTTTAGAATCTCCTAAAGAATCCAAAAATTAAATAATATCCGGGGTGTTGCATTTGAAATAAGAAAGTTGGCCTTGACCACTGTTACAGGACACACCCTGTATAAAAAGTTTTTATTGGAGAAAATGAGCAACTAAAAATACCAATCGACGGGTCCAAGCGTTTTTCCGAACACGCCCCCATTTATTTATTATCGAATTTATTCCATTTGGCTGATACACACTGTATATATATATATATATATATATATATATATATATATATATATTTTTTTTATATATATATATAATTTTGTTACTTTATATAATATGATATACCATAATGTTTTAGCAAAAATGACTGTTTTTGCTTAGATAAACAATGACTAAAAAATATCGAAGATATAGCTAAAGTTCGAATAATATGATCCCAGAACTCTGCTGCTGGGCCCCCGTAAGCGCGCGTGCAACGCATGCTTGCGCCACTCGAAATGGGCGCCAAACCAGATGTTGGAAGCTGCGTTGGAAAATAATAAAAAGAACATTTAGTTTTGTACAACTCGAATTTTTAATTTTTAAACAATTTGCAACGAGCAAAGCACTAAAAATTCTTTTCTATTTCTACTGAAGAGAACGAGATTCGATCCATCTAATATTGATTGCATATTATCAATTAATACGTTAATTATGGTCCTTAATTTCAATGAGGATTGGTGTAAAAATTTACAATATAAAAAATCGGTAAACTCCTCTACCCGGAATTTCTCTCGTTATGAAACTTTTCTTTTATTAGGATTGAGGAAGTGTGGCTTAATTTAGTTCGGTACATAGTCTTCAAAATTTTTATTGGGCGCCATTTTCTTCCACCATATTGGCTGTGTGCCAATATTTTACTAGTTTCTACATATACCACACTTGATTTTTGAATATAATGTAAAATAAATGAAATAGGCAATTTTTTACTCCGATTTTTTAAAAATTTCATTAGATCACTATTTTGTTCCGTCATGTTGAATTCATACTAAAATTTTATCAGTGTACCAATATATAATATATATTTCTTGTGCAAACAATAAAGTACATTGAAAATGAGGTTTTTTTAAGAGTTTATTTCGCCGCCATTTTATTCCTCCTTCTTGAATTATTACTACCATTTTTACCAGTTTATTTCTTTATCACACTTAATTCTTGGACGAAATTTGAAATAAAACTAATAAGTAGGTTTTTCACGCTGATTTTTTTAATTTTATTAAGCGTCATTTTATTTTGTCGTCTTGGATTCGTAGCAAAATGTTACTAGTTCACTCTAATACTAGATTTTTGTGGAACATGTCAGGTAAATTTGATAATTAGGTAGCTATGTCACGAACTGACAGACAGACCGATGGAACTGTTTCTTTGCCATCTAGGGTCACCAAAAACATGAATATCCCCGGAGTGTGATTTTTTCTTGACTTGACAGTTCTGGTTTAATGGTCTAGGCTGCGATGGCCATTCTAATCAATTTCCGTTCACTTTTTTGTTCAGACAACATATAGAGAGTAGGAAATGCGCGCCGAGAAGGAGACTAACATCACCCTTCTGGGATAGGGGGAGGAGTTTACGTCTGGGGAATGTCAGCCAAATGTGCCTTACCGTTTATCGAGGAGTCCGAACCTCGGCCATCCCCGCCACCTAAGAGATTATCTGATGGTGGGGAGTGTGAATTTACCCTCAAACTACCCCGGGAACATCCGGTTCCCCGGCGTGGTTACCGGAGCTTCCCCCGGCGAGGTTACCGCTCTCGGCCACCGGCTCGCTTGTGTTTTTTCTGGAACACAAATATTTTATTTTGCCGCCATCTTGAATTCGTACCATGATTTGATCAGCTTTTCTATATCACACTTAATTCTTGCACAAAAATTGAAATCAGTGAGTAGTTTTTTCAGGCTAATGTTTAAAATATTTTATTATGCCGCCATTTTGAATTCGCCATCTTGAATTCGTGCTAAAATTTTACCAGTTCATTACTATATAAAATTTGATTTTTGTGCAAAATTCAGGTAAACTGGATAAGTGGTTTTTAAGTAACAATTTTTTTAGCAATTCACTAGGCCGCCAGTTTGTTTGGCCGCCTTGAATTAGTACCAAAAATTTTCCGTCTCATTCCTACGTAATACTTGATTTTTGTGCAAAATTTCAGGTAATCTGTATAATTAGTTGTTTTAGTAATATTTTTTTTAACATTTCACTAGGCTGTCATTTGTAACCCTTTAACAATGTATTAAATTTTAATTTTGGAAATTTCTTTTGTTTCACTTCAACACGGCCGGCAACGCGTTGAAAGAAATGTGTAAACCCCCCAGAAGCAATTTCTGCTACGCCACTGATTCTCTTTGGTGTTTGTGTCTTTTAAAAAAAAAGACAAATAAGCAAAATTATTTATCACAACTTTAATCATATGACTCAATGTATCATTTTTTTTTATATTCACTAGATTATACGATATCTTATTACAGTATTAAACCATATTATTAAATTAAATAGAAGATTAAATTAATTTAAATGGTCGAAACAACCGTACTTTGAATTTTTATAATTATAACCGATTTAATATGGCGGCAGTAGGACTGTGCAATGATGCGAAGTCCTTATGTGCTTATAGTAGCAATTTAGAGAAAACAACTGCAGCAATACTTGAACATATTTTTAAATTTTGAGACTATTAAAACATTAATTATTGAATTAATAATGATATAATTAACAACAATCTTGGATAAGTTTCGGTTATCGGATATTCAACAGACTTCTTAGCTTAAAATGACTCGTACTTCACCTATTTTAATATTTGTAGTTATTTGTTATATTTTATCTGCCGTTGTGCTTATTATACCTGCAAATCATGTCATCGATTGTAACCTTGGCTAACTCTGCAATCCGTAGAAATAATTAATAAAACATGCTAAGTTGTAGTAAATAAATTTAATGTAATGGAAGAATACGATGATTATGCACGTACAACACTGGCAAGCCTTTTGTTTCTAGTTGCTTTTGATACCCATACGTTGTTTAGGAAACCGGAGGGGGACAGATTTAATTACAATTCTGGCGATGACCTGAAAGGGGGCGTGATTCGCATTCGGATATGGACACACAAACAAGCGAATTGCGGATGGATGGAAATGACGTGAATGAATGAATTTTTAATCGAGTACGCACACGCACAGCGGAAAGGGATGGACACGCCGCCGTATTATCATTTTGACTGACTGGAAATTGACAATGTTTAATTAATTAAACTTGCGAAACGAATAACGAATACTTTCCTTTTTGTTCAATTCACGATTTGAAATGGATTATAATTGTGAGATGGATATATTTATGATGTTTGTGTAGCAATAATAACATAAGCCCACGCTGTAATAAATATACATATTGAAATGTGTAGTGTATTTTAAACAATATTTGAATAATTGTAGAAAATTGGATTGCTTTTTCATAACGAGCCTGGAATTTCTGGAACTAAAGTAGCCCAATTTTGGTGACCACAGGATTGTATTGTGTAGTTACAGTGCGACTCATAAATCTCCTATATTTTATTTTTTCAGCAAGTTAAGAGAAAATAATTATATTTGACACGCTTCGATAGCAAACTAAATGCTACTTTGTTGTGTATTTGGTGTTGGAAAGGGGATTCAAATATCACATCTTCTCACATCCCCAAAATACGCAAACAATAAAATTAGCAATTTCAAAATAGCGGCCATGCGAAAATGTAACTGAACAGATTTATATAATCGAGATTAAAAATTTTACAAAACTTGTAAAAGTCAGGTATTATATACCTGCATGTAATCCTTAAAAAATTAAATGTTCTGAAAAGTATGTAGGCTAAGTATAGTACTTTTCTAGTTCCAAGGTGTTTTATAAAAAAGACAATGTGAATGGTATTTAAAATTAGCTAAATTCCCTGTCAATACTAAAATACAATATTTAACCCCAACACTTAGTGACATTACCATTAAGACTCATGTGAAGAATAAAATATTTTAATTTTTCAAAAAATGTTTACTCTCCATATATTTTTAGTCTTTGACACCTTTACTAATGACATTTTGAAATGGGTAATTTTAGGTCTCCATATTTACAGTTGGCCACCATTCGAAATTATAATTTTTTTGTAACATATATGTTCATCAGAAAGGATGTGTTTTTGCTGATTACAAATATACCATTATATTTACGTTATCTTTAAACACACTCGAGAAATTACCCAACCATTTGTTGGACGAGGATAAACCGGAAGAGCTTCAATGGAAATTTTATCTCATTGCATCAGTGGAGTTGGCGTGGCCTGGAGGAGAAGCAGCAAACTATCTAGTTTCCTTTTTCAAAAAAGAAATAATTAACGATGTTATGGAGACGGGAAGATGGGAGTATAATACAGTGTTTTCAAAAACTAGGCAGGGCTGAAAAAACGTTATCAGACTCGAAATGGTTAGTACCAAATTCCAAAAATCCTAGTGTATGTCCTATACGTCTGTTTACAAAAATGCTTGCAAAAAGGGGAAATAATATAAAAACGTACCAACTTTTTTTAACTGAAAATCCAAATTGGCAATGAAAGAATATTGGTACAAAGATATGCTCATTGGAATAGATATCTAATGCTCCTGCAGTGAGCACCTTAAGCCGATCCGGAATAGGTGGCCAAGAACTGGTCAAAATTACCGGACATGAAAGTGATTCATCCATTAAGCCCTGTTTAACACTAAGTAAGAGCCATCATTTGAAAATAGTGGATGGGTTAAGGGGGAAATCGGAGGTAGTCTCTACTTCTAGCCACTTTTTAACTCAATTCTCCGCATCTTCAACTGATATTGCAACAGGTAATTCGGCTTCATTTTCATCTACGACTCTCGAACATCAAAATCAGCAGTCACACAGTGTTTACAATAACAGTGTTTTTAACTATTATTATAATAATGAAAAATAATTATTACAGTAAAATAATATTATGTTAATTTTATATTTATTGTTGAATACACAAAAAAAAATTGTTCATTTTAAGCGTATGTTTGCAATAGCTAGCTGGGTAAATATTCTTGTATAAACCACTCGTGAAAGATATTTTGGGTAGAGTATACTTCCACATTTTTCCGCTAATATCATTGCAAAAATACTACTCGATCAAATTTCTTTTAAGATATAACCCTCCAGATTTAAAGAAATTTGGTCTCGTGAATTTCCACAACAATATTGACTCAAAAATGTCAAAGTTTACTTACTCACCAAAATATCCATCACTTGTGATATAACTAATGTTTATATATACCTTAATATTATTTCAATAAGTCATTTATAAAACAAAAAAAATTATTTTCACAAAACCCAACATCTAATGTGTTAAAGTATTCAAAAGAATGCGCTGTATATTTTGTTAAAGTATGACAAATATCAAACAGAATTACTTGGAAGTTTTCTTAAATCCTTTAAACATAAATTTATTTAACATGAAATGGCAACTTATGTAAAAATGTTTTTTCAAAGTTTATAACACATTAAAAGTGAGATTATGAAAGGCAATGCCTCTACGATTACAATGTTACTACTAAGTTGCAGGTACGTAGCCAGAAATTCAGTTCGGACACGGTCCGATCCATCAAAACCAATTGACGAGCGATTAAAAAAATAAAGAAAAGAGAAATCAAAAAAACTGTGTTAATGTAGTCAATTTACTGGGTCGGTCAAGTTTCCCCCGCGAATCAAACGAATTTCAAAAATAGATACACTATTATTTTGCACATATTTTGCCCAATTTTGCACACAATAAATACAATTTTGTATACTCACCCAAGACAAACTAAAGCATTTTTTTAGACGGGGGACAAAATTGACCGTCCCCCCCGTCTTTCAAAATATCTAAATATTTTTATATCAATCTTCCCATCTAATTTTGCACACTAGATATCAAATTTTGCACACCCTCCTAGAGAAAGTTAAGAGGGGTCAAAAATTTGCATTTTCCCACCTGTTTGTCACAAAACTGAAAAACTTCTATGCTACTTTATTCACCTAATTTTGCAGAATTTTGCACACTTATTTTTAAAATTTACACACTCTCCTAGAGAAAGTTATGGGACGTCGAAAATTTGTATTTTCCCCCCTGTCAGTCACAAAAATGAAATACTGTTGTGCTATTCGTTTCACCTAGTTTTGCACATTCCCCTAGAAAAAGTTAAAAGGCGTCGAAAATTTGTATTTTCCCCCCGTCAGTCACAAGATTGAAAAACTCTTGTGCTACTCGTTTCACCTAATTGTGCACCATTTTGCACACCTATTTTTAAATTTTACACACTCTCCTGGAGAAAGTTATGGGGCGTACTAAATTTGCATTCCCCTCCCCCCCCGTCAGTCACAAAATTGATAAACTGTTGTGCTACTTGTTTCACCTAAATTTGCACACCTATTTTTAAATTGATGATGATACAAAAAAGAGTCTTTTTTGTATCATTTTGCTTCTGAAGATTCTCACATGACCCCCGACGAAATAAACGTTCTATTATACTGAACCGGATTGGTGAATACGTCATATGACTCAAAATAAGTGAATAAGGTATCTTTCATTAGATATGTCTCCTGGAAAAGGAAATCTTGCTGTTTACTTAGTGATTAAAAGAAAATTCCAAACTTAAACGGCCATTTTTTTACAAATTCACGTTGCCCCACCATAGCTAGGCCAACTAAAGCTCCTAGTTTCGCAATGTCCAAGATAAAGTAAATAAAACTTATTTATTAAATATTTAAAAAATTAATATTCTTCTAATGTCACCGCACCTTTAGAACGCTGCTTCTTAAAGTAAGGCAACATATAATTAGAAGATTTGAACCATATCAACAAATACACAATAACACATGAAGTAGTGACGCTAAAAAAATATTTTCTAGCAAATTAAGTTATTTAGTGTTAAAATTTTTGGTAGTTTCACGACCCGCTATTGGTTTTTAAGCCACGCCGGTCACGTGACCCTGTAACAATGTTTACTGTAGACTGTTATATTTTTTTACTATAAGGATCCCTTGTCAATGAAAGTGGGATGGTCTAATACCACAGTGGGATGATCTAATACGTGGAGTTGTCGTTCGAGTTTGCCATAGCTAACTAAAACTCTTGTTACTGGTGAAATCTGATCTGAGACTTTGGGTATTTTAGTTTGTATTTTACTATTTTGCAATAAAAGTAATTTCTTTATACTGCTTAGAAACTAATACTGAAAACACATTACTATTCTTTGTATGAAAATTTTATTGCATCATATTTAAACATATTCACCGTAATATAAATTGGTATAAACATTGGTTTTCCTGGCTAGGCTTGGCATCGTCGTATGATCGACTTTATACTGTCAGGTAATCTCGGCAGTGGCTAAATATGTAAATAATGAACTCTATTTTCTTCCTCTAAGGTTATTGGTGTTTGGTCGTTGTTGTCTCGCCTGTTTTTAACACGCTTTAAGTATCAACCACTGGTAGAGGTGAGACCAGTCTCAAGTCTCTCAATATCAGTTCAACTTTCATAAATTAAAAGTCATTAATTTCAATAAAAATCAATGGGGCCTTCCATTTAAGATAAGAAAACGACCACGTGTAGCACAAAACTAGGAAAATCTTACAAGAGTGCCGATACCATTTCTCAATTCCGCTTGCAGAAACACTTAAATATCGAATTTTGTAAGCACAACTTAAGCAGTTTTGAAAATGTTGAAGAGTGTTGAAGATATGAGATCTTACTAAATTTGAGACAGCTAATTCCAAGAAAAATAAAAGAGTCATTTCATTTAAGAAATATACGTAGCGCAAAACTGGTAGGTCTGGCAACAGTGCCGATACTTTTTTCAATTTCGCGTGCCGAAAAACCCCTAAATGCTGAATTTTAAGCATAACTTCAGCGGTCTCGAATATATTTAAGCGTTCCGGTTCTTTCTACTAACCCTGTATACGTATTGGTATTACCACCATCAGCGTGCGTCGCGTTGATTTGGGGATAAAGACGCCGCCGCCGCCCGATGACGGGCCAATTTAACAATAAATAGAAGCAAAAAATTGGAAAAAAAACAATAGGTCCTTCGATTTTGTTCCCTTATAATTAAATGTACTTATATTTAATTAGGAATACTGTAATATTATTTACTAAATAGTAGAAAATAAATCAAGTACGTCTACGTCTGATATATGCTGTGTATAACCGACACTTTGTAAATCGATATGAACGCCCAGCTCTGTTTGCTTAAAAAAAAAAATTCTTACCTTATTGTGTTACTCAATTTCTTTTAAAATCAAACAAAACACAACCACTAAACGATCGCAGCTTGCTAGGTAAAAATTAAAAGGCAGATGGAACCACTAATCATAAAATAATAATGAGGCGCCCTCAGATTTTGGTCAAGTCGCTCTGGTTGACGGCAAATCGAATATGTATTTCTATGAGATTTTAATATTATAACATGTGATAATTTGTTTTTACCTACAAATTTTCCAAAATATGGAAATATCTTTATTCGTATTTTTATAAATAATTGTTTATTCACTTTCCGTACGGGCTGTGATTAATTGATATGGTTGCATTAACAGCAAGGTTTTTTTTTAAGTGGTAAATAATCATTAAATTTATTTATTTTACTTTTTACTACTTTCTCGAAATTTTCGAAAAACTTATGATGAACCGCAAATAATACCTTAAAAATGTCTACTTTTTAGTCAATTATTTTTTTTTTAGTTTTCAGTTTTTTGACAATCATAAATATTTCTCACGGCTATCAAAAGTGAGTTTATTTCTATGCATCGCGTAAGGAGAAAAGACAGTTAACCCATTAGTGCCCAAAGTTAATTTTTTGTGATTTTCTTCGAGTTGTTCATCCATCCTATGATATTTTATATATAGTGAATAGGAAATAGCCATATTTATTTTTTTTCTCAGCAGTTTCTCAGAATTTTGATGTCCCTTTAAAGGCACACTGGGTGCCACGAACGGTTAATATATAAAAATAATAAACACATTTAAAAAAATCAAAATTCAAAGGTTTATTTGGAATGATACATTTTGAAACAAATCTTAGGATGTAGTGCTATTTGACACTTTTCACAGATGAATTGACTTTTTTTGCCACATTGCGCACACCTCCGGTCCGTCTCGTTATAAAGTACTATATGTCCAATATTATCGTAGCGTACGTCAGATAATGGGCGAGAAATCTTTGTTTTATCTTGTTGTGGTCTAGTGCTATACTTTTGCAAAAAACTCCTAGAGAGATATCTTCGGAACTGTAACAGCGATTACAACTTTATTGTCTTTCCATTGTACAAGATTACTGTTGTCTAAAAAGTTCTAAAAAATTTCAAATTACCCCTTGGTTCGTCATTCCAGTTTTTTTTTTGTTGGAACTGGACACTGTTCCAAACGATTATCTCTGATTGTTCCTGTGGCACAATATTTGCTTTCAGCTAAATTAGCAAACAAGGGTAGCCCCGTAAAATAATTGTCCATAAAGATTTTGTGGCCATTATTGGAAGGTAAATTAACTTTTTCCAATAAGGACATGACAACGTCGCCTCCCAAACCAAAGCGTTTTTCTCTGTTTTGATTTTTCCCAGTATAGACCTCGAAGCCGTACATATAACCGCTGCTAGAGCAAAGAGCCCAGTTCTTATATCCGAACCTAATGGGCTTGCCTCTAATGAACTATTTGGCATGATGTTTGCCATAATATGGCACCATGCTTTCATGCAAACATTATAAAGCTTGTCGTCTTGAGGCAATTTCGAGTTGTCATTGAAACGAATATATTTTAGTATTATGTCAAACCTATTACGACGAATACTATTTTGAAGGATTTTAGGAACATCTTCGTCACTGGACCAGTACAGTCTTCGATTGGGATATTTTCCATAGCCGGATAAAAGTATAGCCCCAATAACAATATACAATTCCTCTAAGGTCAAAGACAGACCAACATTTTTTTGTAGGGCATATCTGTTACTCTCCTGCACGATCAACATCATTAGGGTATCATCAAAAAAAAGCTTGAAAAATTCAACCGGACTTGTTGAATTCTTGGCTTTGTTTGACGGTTCAATTGGATTATAATTCAAATTCAATCCAATATTGGGGCGACCTGGAACATTTTCTTGCCAGTTTCATTTCTTATAAGATTTTGGTAGAGGGTTTTTTTTTATTACTTCTTAGTTTTCTTTGAAGTACAGCCAATGGAAGCAAATCTTCAGGGTCGAACTCCTCATCCGTCACAAATCTCATCTCGCATTCTTGAGCCAGTATACCATGAGTTAGATGATTTATATTGGCGTCATGCTCGTCATCGGATTGGTCACTGTCAAGTTCAGTATCATCCCCGTCATCGGGAGGAAATACGTATATGTTGGATTGTGGTACGTCGTCATTCTCTTCCAAACAATCCATAAGCTCGGCTAGTGTCAATCTGAAACAAATAGAACATAATGCTCAGCGTCGCTTATAAGGGACGTCACGTTCAAAACCACATATTTTACAGCCAGCTATAAATAATTGCCATTTTACACTAGGAATGAAACATATCGGACCAGTACAAAGTATTTTCACCAAAAATCAGCACCAGTTTTTGTTAACTTTGAAGTTGTATGCAAAAACTTACCCGCCATTACGCGCCGAATACAACGAGGGATCCATTTTGCTCTCACGATCGTAAATTTCCGCTGAAAGTTGAAACAAATCGACTGTACGCGTCAATTGATTCGTAAAGACTGCAGTCTTGGCGGGCAGACAGGTAGTTTCCCTCCACTCTTCATGCAATCGACGTAGAATTGCCGGTCCCTTATAAAGGATGCTAGGCACTAATGGGTTAAGCGGAGAAGATTAAGGCTCTGTCTTCTAGAGCCCGAGAGAGACTCTATGAGTCCAATAGGGTTAGCTTCATCTGGGTGTCTGGCTATCAATGCATTTGGGGTTATAAGGGAGTGGATTAGTTTGCTCGAGCAGGTAGCGACGCTGTTTTCATTGGGCTAGAACCTGCTCTGCCTCAGTAAGTAAGTGTCGTGCAAAATGGCACGAACAAACAGAACTCAGACAGTTCATAGTCTTCATGTGGAGCCTTTTCAGCCGTTCTGAGACTAACAACTACACGCAAATTGAACAGAGGCTAACTTAGGACCATAACCGGTATCCTAACTGGATACCGGTTGGTAAAATATTACTTGCATAACCTGCAAGTTTGTGTCTAGGTACCTGGCTTGAGAAATACTATTTGGGGCCGCTCTTAAGAAGTGCTCGACCTCATTCCAGTCGCCAGATCTATTTGTCTTAGATTTCTTTTTATGTTTTTTTTTCCAAAATATGATTTAGAAGTCCCGCCGCCATAGTTCTATAGAAGAACTTTATGAAGTTACATATTTGGCTTTTCAATTTTTGCAACGTCGTTCAATATTTATTCTGATTGAATTAAAAAGAATTAGAAAATTGTGTGAATGTCATTCAAGAAAACGGCAACCTTTTTAAACAGTTTCTATAGTTTAAATCAAGTGATTTTTATAAATATATTCAATATTATAACTACAGTCAACTTGTAAAATTTTTATTATTTTGTTAATAATTAGAAACTGTGGGCTTATTATTAAAAATAAATATTAAAGTTTGGTCTGTAAGTCAATATTTGACGCCCCTATAAAAAACTAACTACGCCATTGCATTCTACATATTAGTAGTATAGGACTCTATAATCTAAATTTATTTTTTTCCTATTTAACTCTTATTGTATTTTAACTCTGTTGTGCCATGTATATTGTGTGCTTTTGTTTTATATACTTAATGTATTTTAATATGTACTGTCAATTTTTAATGTAGTAAGATACTCTTTAGGTTTTTAGCGCATATAGGTATCCGTTTTCTATTATACGTTTTCTAAGGAACATTATCCCTTTAACTTTTATAGTCCTGAATATGATTTCATAGAGGTCGAAACGTCGACTAATTACAACAATATATTTTCTATGTGCGTTTTATTGACCATCATCCAACCTAAAAATTACTATTGTGGTCACTGAAAATGAGAATAATCTGAGATACCTTGCAAAAGAATCGAAAATGGGACACCCTGTACAGTAAGAACAATTTATTTAACATACATAAATTACACTGCTTACCTGTTTTTATAACATGCGTCATGCGTTATTTATATGCATGTGAACTGCGCCCAAATAAACAGCGGGAGTTTGGAAGCTTGCCAATACTCCAAATTGGCAATCCACAAAGAATTTAACCCGGATCTTTCCGAATAAAAAATAATAATAATTACCTAGGAGTGTAAATGGGAGTGTTTATTATTCTTTTTATGCTAATGGTATACCTTGTTTTATTTATAGAACACATTCATCAATTTCAACACATATTGCTTTGAATAATTTCGAAAATAAAATATTATGATTCTGGTCTATGTGTAAAACTCGTTTACGTAAATAATTTGCTAAACACATTGGTTTTAGTTACGACAGGTACGATCCAGAGAAACCCATGAATTTGGATCTTTTGCTAGAGTAGTTTGATGCAAGATTATTTAAGATAAATATGTTTTTTACTGTTGAACTTTATTTTAACATTGTTTTACTTCAAAAATCCAGAATGAATAGTGAACCTAAAAAACTAAACACTAAGAATTAATACGCATGAATATATGTACATATAGACATAACACATACCGAGACTTATATATCTAGTTTAAATAACTGAATAATTTTACTTTAGAGTTGTTTAACATGACAATAGGAAGAAAAAATTCCTAAGTTAGGAGTTTTATTGAAAATGATCTGTTAAAAATTCAGCCCTTTCAAAAAAAATCTTACTTCATATTTTAATCGATTAATTGGTAACAATCTTAATCACAAAAAAAATTTAATATGGATATTTCCACACGGAAAAGTGGATTTAAATAAAATGCAGACTTGTGTTTCAGCAGAATTATAATATTTTCTTGTTGTCGGGTATTTGCTTGTTAAAACTGAAATAAATCTTTATTTGACTAACCTTGTAACAGGTAAGACACGTTACAGGGTCCCTAAGTGCCAAAAAAATATGTTTTATCAATTCCTTCGGTCTGTCTGTCTGTTCGCGGCTTAGCTAAAAAAAAACTACTTATCCTATGGCCTTGGAGTTTTGCTTAAGGGTCATATGGGGATGACTTGGTAACAGCTTGGTAAAAATCCAATATGGCGCAACAAAATGGCCTAGTGATATTTAAAAAAAATATTATTAAAAAACTACTTATCCTCAAGTTTTGCACAAAAATCAAATATTATGTAGGAATCAAGGGGCAAAATTTTGATTAAAATTTGTTGCAAATATTCATTGTGGTATAGGCATGAACTGATAAAATCGTGTTACGAATTCAAGATGGCGGAGGCTAAAAAAATAATCGTAATCGTGAAGAAAATCACCCTCCCAGGTTTTACATATTTTTAGGTTTAGCGTCCCTAGATGCCAAAAAATATGTTTTCCCAATTCCGTCGGTCTGACAGTTCGCGGCATAGCTAAAAAACTAGGTATTTACCCGATTGATTTCAAATTTTTATAAAAAATTAAAGGTCATATGGGAACAACCTAGTAATATTTTGGTAAAAATCCAATATGGCGGCACAAAGTGTACTAGTGAAATGTTAACAAAATTATTACTTAAAAATGAATTATTCAATTTACCTCAAATCTTGCATAAAAACCGAATCTTACATAGGAATGAACTGATAACATTTTGGTGAGAATTCAAGATGCTGAAACAAAATAGCCAAATAAAACGTTTAAAAAATCAACTTAAATTTTTTTTCTTAATAAACTAACTTCAAATTCAGCAGAAAAATTAAATGTGATGGGGATAAACTGGTACATAATTCAACATAACGGAATAAAATGACGGTTTTTAAAAAATCAGTGTAAAACTACTCATTTAGTTTATTTTAAAGTATGCCCAAAAACCAAGTGTGGCATAGGTAGAAACTGGTAAAATATTGATACGAATCCAATATGGTGGAACAAAGTGGTACCAATTAAACAATTTTGAAAAACAGTCACACTTAATTTTTTTAATAAATAAGATGGATTCTAGAATAAATACCGAAGAGTCAATATTTTTTGATATTTAAAATATGTTTTACATGATTCATGCTAAAATTCTAATTGCATACTTTTGTATTACAAATACCAAATGGAAATCTGTTAAAAGTGGAGTATTCCATGGCTCAACTGCGATTCAATGTTTGCGAAGAAAATGATCCTATATGTATCTGTATGATGATGCTTATACACAGATTTTTACAACAAAGTTTCCAACATGTAGTCAAGAGCTCTTGATTAGATCTTATGCTGAAATATCCACAATTTGTTTTAACAACGTTCATTATTGCGATTTAAGTTACGTCAATCTTTGACATCGGTCAAGTATGATCCAGTCTAACCCGAAATTCTTCTGTGTCAAAAGAAATTGTCATACATGTATGATCGGCAAAAAGGGTGGAATATGCAGAGATAGAGTAAGCCTTTTATATAAATTAAAAATAAAAGTGGTCCAAATATTGACCCCTGTGGAACTGGTCATGAAGTATTTCCTAATGACAACAGCATTTTCTGATTGCGTAAAGTCCACTATCACGAAAACTACTCTAAAGGCAACCCCCAGATTCAAAACACCAAAATTTGCGTTATCAAAAGCCTTTCTAAAATCGCATGCTACACCCGTAGCACCATTATCATTTAGACATGAAAATAGCGTTCAAAGCCTGTGTTATAGCAAAATTTGTATTTTTTCCCTTTAAAAAACAAAATCTAAATTTTAGAATAAAATTAAGAAATCAAGTAAGACAAACTTTTTAATTCATTTAACCCCAGAGCGACAGGACTAAAAAAGAACTAGACTAGATAGTAGGAAATATGTTAATTAATATTGCTGCTTTTGAGTTTTCTTGATCAGTTATTTTATTATTTTTATAATTTTGACAAAATAGTTATTAAGTAGATTAAAAATTTTCATTGTGCGTAATGTTTAAAATGTCCGAGCGTTAATGTGTAGCTTTCCTAGTCACTTCAAACCTATAAATTGTAGTGCAACCCCTTCTGTCAAGGGCTATTATACCCGTATGTCGTACACGTAATATAGGAGAGATTTCGCTCAGTGTCCTCTGCAGATGCATATAAACTTCAGTGACCATGTGTCTAGTGCCAATTCTAGCCTTAATGCAAAGCTATTCTGTATTTTAGATATTAATCACGACACAATTGATGGCTGCAAAACGTTAATTAACATGAATTCACAAATTGATTCGTAAATATAAACATAAATAAGAAACAACTTTTTCTGTGAAATATGCAAATGTATTTAGTAACCATATTTCATTGTCCATAGACAGTAGAAGTGAGCAAACCTAAATCATTAAGATGACTTTTAAGTAGCCTATAACTGAAAATAGTCGATTGTATTTTAAACATGAATATAAAGGGCATTTCAACCTTAACGATCAAACTTCTCAGAACCTATGATGATCTTGGCAATGTTGTTATGTTTTACGAGTTCAGTAGAAAATAAGTAAACCTTTTCTTAAATGTTACCCTGTATACATTTTCATTTCTTTCGATTTCGCCTGATAACTTTAATATGTTCTAAAAAATTCAGATTCCATTTAATTTTTTTTTCAGAGTATAACACATATTTTTTGTAAAACTTCGTGTACAAAATTTGGTGCATCTAAGTGCAGTAAGTTCTGTAATATTTGACTCTTCCGGCACCTTTTACAAGAAATGATGATATATCTTGAAAAATAAATAAAATAGAAACTGATAGCTATAGTTTTGCTATAATTTGATCACAAAACTATAGCTATGGGCAAACCACTTGTTGTCATACCTACCTAAAAACGTAAGTAAAATAGAGATTTCGTATTTCAAAGCCGAAAGTAAATCGAAAGAAAATAGGGGCGGTAAATTCCTCACCAAAGTTCTAAATAATCGCTATGTGTTTTCCTCGCCAGAGATAGGGATTCGTATTTATCCTACAGGTATTTTTCTCTCATTTTATTAATTAACTTCATGAGGAAAATATGACCGGTCAAAACTAGTTATAGTCAGATTTAACAAAATGAATTTACTCAATTTTATTAACTTTTAATAACATTTCCTACAATATTTCGTTCGTAAGAATCGGCCATCAATAAACTAAGTAAATAAATAATAGTATATTTTAATGTAGCAGGGTACTAAGATATTTTTGGCCTTGCCGGTACTTTTTAAGACAAAAAAATTCTGTAAATAATGACATTTTTGTAGCCCATTTATGATTTAAAATAAAATGTTTCCTGGGCTTTTACAAGACATTAAAAAAAAAACAATTTCATCATTAATTCAAGTTGATACTTCAGTTCTCAGTCAGCCATGAAGGTACCCGAAAAAGCAAACTCTAAAAACCTAGCTTTTTCGACGTTTCGGGGAAATGCAACCCCCGTCAGCGAATAGGAAAATTTAAAAAAAAGGAAAGGCATCAAATGTCAATCAAATCAGAAGTTTACTAGAGAACTGCAAATTTCTGACAGAATGTCAATTTAAATGTAGATGCACAGAAAACTGTATGAGGCAAATAAAATATAGATAAAGGAAGACGAAAATATATCGTAAACTCTGAATCTGCAATGAAATGATATATTTCTTAAGACATATTTTAAGATGTTGAGAGGAAAACCGTCCACCATACTATTTGACCACACTCTTTCAGTTTCAAAACTTAAACAAAATCTTGCGATTACCACTGCGAAATGAACTATGCTAATTACAAAAAGTGCTTTTAAAAAAAACTTATTTAAAGCATATGAAATTGTTAGAATTCTTGGAGATAATAATAATAATAATAAGACATTTATTTTGCAATGTACAATAACAATACATAATATAGTATATACCAGTAATTTATGAATTGCAAAAAAGGAGATGAAAGCAATAATTATAAATTGATCAAAGTTCATCCCCTATAAAAATATATAAACTTATAATAACCTTTTTGGTTTGCTGAGAGCACAATAAAAATTAATATAGAAAAAAAACTAAATATCTAATTAGTTATACATTCTGAATGGAATTTTAAAACAACTGCACTTCACTTATTGACTAAACATTTCTTGTCTTAACTTCTTTTTAAAAATTGATGGTTTTAGGGCTTTTAAAGCAAAAGGAACTTGTAAAGCTTATAAATGTTATATGAAAAGCTACTTTGAAACAGAGCTGTTCTGTGTGGTGGTGGAGAGATAAGACCTCTAAATCTAAGGTTTAAGCTGTGCATATCTGTTCTATATATTATCTTGTTTGTCAAATATGGTGGTCGGTCATTTAAAATAATATTGTGGAAAATTACCAAAGAGTGTAGCATGCGCCTATTCTGCATATTCAACCATTTGGCATCATATAGTTTGTGCGAAACCGGATCATATTTTCGTATACCATAAATAAACCGTAAACAACTTTTTTGTACTTTCTCAATCCTATTTGTATCTGTTTTATCTAAACATGGCCCATAAAGTACATCACAATAGTTAAAATGACTTAACACCAGAGAATCCGTTAATTTTATCTTTTGAGCCTCAGTTAACAAATGGCGATGTGGATAAAGCAACTTTAAAGAAATGTATGCCCTTTGTATATAATGCGCTACTTGTTCTCTGAAACGAAAATCCGTGTCAATTCTTAGACCGAGGTTGTTTGCACACTTTGTAAACTGTAAGACGTTACCACTGACCTCTATATTAAGTTCCGGCATTAAACGATTCCTATCCCTACCAAAAACCATAACAGATGATTTAGTTGGATTAATTAGAAGCCCGTGACGTGCTGAAAATTCCGTTAGATCTCTTAAGTCTTCATTTATTAATGCCATTGACTTACGCCATGTACTAGGAATAAAAGAATAGAGTACCTGAGAGTCATCTGCGTAAAAATACGCTGTGACATTTTTTAGACACGAGACAAAATTACTAGTATATATTGAAAATAAAAGAGGCCCCAATATAGAACCCTGCGGCACACCGCAACCTATAGTTTCTCTAGCCGATTGTCCTAAACTTGTTTCGACATACTGCATTCGATCGTTAAGATAATTTTTAATAAACATTATTGCACTATCCGAAAAGCCGACATAGTTTAATACAGCTAACAAGAGTTCGTGACATATCGTGTCAAATGCCTTCGAATAGTCCAGGAGCACGAGAACGGCGGACTGATCGGAATCTACTGACGTCATAAGGTCATCAGTAATACTTAAAAGTGCTGTTACACAACTATATCCTGGGCGATATCCTGATTGGTTAGGAGGCAAAATGTCATTTTCCTGTAAAAAGCTTCTTATTTGAATATTCATAATTTTTTCCAAGAGTTTTGAAAGGCAAGGTAAAATGCTAATGGATCTCAATTCATTAAAACTTTTTATTTTATTACTTTTTGGAAGTGGCGTAATGCGTGCAATTTTCCATTCGTCTGGAAATATTCCTTCTAAAAGGCACGAGCCACAACAATAACATTTCTATATTTATCAAATCCGAACCAGATGCCAATGATTGAATACTACATAGCTGCGTTTTTACCTCATCTGTACTAACCGTATTAAACGAGAATTTGCTGTTTATTTTCTTTTTTAAATTATTTTGGTAGTATTGTAATAGTGTAGGATCTGTTTGTTGTTTATTTATAGAGAACTGTAAAAAATATTTATTTATATCTGAAGGTTTATTTAGGTTATCGGGAAGACATGTATTTTTTGCTTTAGAAGTTATATTTAATTTTCTAAATTTTTTCCAAAGAACTCTACTATTATTTTCTCCAGAAATAGACTGTAGGTAACTTTTGTTTTCATTGCTAATTGCTATGTTAGTTTGGTTACGTAATTGCTTATAGCTATCCCAATGATTTTTTGTATTTTTTAGAAGCTTTGTCTCTAAGTTTGATCATAATTTCTATAGTGTCTGTTAACCATGGTGGTTTTTGTCTTTTTATTTTTATAGTTTTTAAAGGAGCCAAAACATCAAAAATATTTTTTATCAAAGTATTAAAATGTGATACTTTTTGATTAATATTTGAAATTTGTACTATATCTTCAAATGGTGTATTATCCAAAAATTCGGACATAAATCTTTATCAATGCGCTTTAGATTTCGCCTTAAAACGTACTTTTCCTTTTCATTAATTATTTCAGTATTTAAAAAGAAACTTATTAGTACATGATCTGAAATTTTGGGAACGTTCTTTACTGAAAAAGTGTAGTTTTCTTCTTTGGGCAATATAATTAAATCTATTAAACTACTACTTTTGTCGGTGACTCTAGTTGAAGTATTGACTATTTGTTGCAAATTAAAAGTTTCGATGCAAGAAAGAAAATACTGAACACTCTTATTCTCCAAATCTATTAAATTTAAATTAAAGTCACCTCCGCAAATTACCTTATCACACTCCATTGTAAATGTCGATAAAGAGTCCTCAAAATTACTCAAAAAATCAAAAAACTGTCCTTTGGGTGGTCGATAAAGGGAACCAACAATATATGAAGTATTATTAATATTTAATTTAATCCATAACTGTTCCAAACATCCCGTTTGTAATGAATTTAGAGTATCAAATTTGAATATATCCTTAATATACATACCGACTCCACCACCTCTCTTAGCTCTATCAGCCCTAATAAAAGTATAACCATTTATTTAAATTTGATTTTCAGGAACTTCAACTGTTAGCCATGTTTCTGAAATTCCAAGAATATTGTAGTTTTCTTGTGTAACAAGTCATTTAATTTCTGCTAAATGGGGTATTAAAGAACTTACATTTAAAAAAGCAATGTGCAGTGATTTCATTCCGCGACCTAAAATAAATATTTCTACTACAAAAAAAAAATTCTTCTATACTATCTTAAGTAAAAATAATATACATATAGAATACTAAATACCACTCGAAATACCAAATGTCTTTTGTCCTCCGGTTGTCATTTACTCTTTGCCATACTTGATAACATCATCCTCCGTTTTCAGTACCGCCTTATTTCCATTTATATTTGCAAATATTTTCCCCTCCATCGTCCAGACCTTATCCCTGCCAATTCTATCCTTCGCCAACACAAGCAAATTGTACCTACGCATCGTAAGCTCCTCCACAATTACTAACTTGGTATTTTTTAGCTTCCTATTATTAAAGAATATAAGGTTTCTTTGACTGAAAGATGAAAACTGAATAACAATTGGCCTCGGCTTAGAGGATCTGGCATTGTGTCTTTTACCAACACGATAGCAACGCTCAATATTAATATTAGGGGTATTAAATTTCTCTTCTATGAGTTTCGAAACTCTAGTTTTTAGGTCAACGTCATCCTCCGAAAGCCCATACAGCCTGAGTTGAGTCAGCTTTGCGCCTTGTTCCAGTTGATCCATTTTGAGATAAAGTTCATCTTTTTCAATTTGAACGTTTTTCAACTGCACTTCCATATTCTCAATTTTGGCTTCTAGAGTCGCAATCCGCTCGTCTATTTTCTGCGACACAATACCGGCCACCTTCTTAGCCAGCGAGTCCAAAAAATTGCTGTCGTTTAATATTTCACTTACAATTTTTTGCGACGCTCCCTTAATAATAGAGAGCAATTCGGTTTTTTGCCTCTCGGTAAATACCATTATAAGTAATACTGCTATCAATAGAATGTATTAATTTCTAAGTGTATTATTCTCCAGGAGCTGGGTTTGAAGATTCGAATCGGAATTTAAGTAACTGATTAACACTATTTACGTTTGCACACCAAAAAAAATGGAAAAATTACTTATATTTTAACCGGAGATATATACTGTTTAACCGGAGCCGAAATTTAACGTGTTACTCGCTGCAAACACTCATAATGGACATAAGGCTGTAAGACCGTCGCCTTATTCAGATCTAAATCCTGCTGAACTCGTTTGGGCTTCCAACTGCCTTAAAACAGTGCGTTGCAAAAAAGAATACCAATTATAATTTTAAAAATGTTTATAGTTACAGTTATTGTGATGCATTTTCTCAAACTTTCCCGGCAAATGAGTGGAAGTCGCGATGTGATCATGTAGATAGCAGAAGCACTAGCGATTCCGATAATGACAACATTATGGCAGAAAATGAACCAAAATAGCAAACTTTATTCTATTTATTATGTAATATTATTTTTCACTGAGTAGTAACAATACGAGATCTATCTGTAACTTGTCATTTTTGACCCTGTGTCAAAAACTTATTGAATTTTACAGAAGCTGTCTGTCGAATCGTCCGTCAAGTGCGGGCCGACATTTTTAATATTCAAATATTAACAAAAAATTGCACTCAAATGACCATTGTCATCAAAATATTTAACGTAAAATTTTTCGATAACTGGGGGCGCAGGACGCAAAAAGAAAAGCTACCGAAGATTCCAGTATAAAGCCTGTCAAAGCCATACATTTGGGAGTATAGTGTAGAAGGAGCTGATAGTATTGTTACCCAAAACAATATCAACAGAATTTGGAAAAACTGTTACTATGCAAGAAGACGGATAACACCACCATTACCGAACTTAAAAAACGAAGTACAGGATGAGTCAACGTGTCAAAATGGAAACGCTTTCGTTTTGTTTTTCAAGGAACTTTCTATGAACAAATGTCCGCACATCTTCATGGAAGCTTTTGAGGAGGAAGCCTTAGTGTCATCTCCATTAAAGAGAACATCGTAGATCAAACATGTAGACACTTTTGTAGGGGTCCAGAAAACCTCGTATTTCTTAATCATCTGAATCAGCAACACCCTAATATAAAATTTACAATCGGGATTGAAGGCACGATTCTCTCTCTAGATATTCTTGTACAGAGAAAAGGGGATGGTTCCTTAGGACACTCTATGTATAGAGAAAACCAACGCATACGAACAGATACCTAAATGCAAATTCCCATGGAAAACCGGCACTAAAGCAATCAGTTCTTAATTCTCTGGTTTACAGAGTCAAACAAATTGTGTGTATTTGAACACCAAGATTCCACTGGAATGTCATAAATGTAAAAGAAACCAAACTTCTTACATCGTTGCCGGAATTCTATAAACGGAAAATTAGAGAATCCTTTGAAATTTATAAGCATTATATTAATACTGTTATATACCTAAACCTAGTAGTTTTTCTAATATTTCAATTTTTCATTCAAATACTAGTTTTCAGTTTTGTAAAAAAATGCCAGCAGAGTCATTGTTTCTGAGGGTGAAACACTTATAATTGGTACGAGTGTTCTAGATGAAAAAATAGATATTTGAGTTAGATGCTACAGGGTGTTTAAAATAAATGTATGCATTTCGATTATTTTAAATTGAAAAATCCCGACTTTTTTAAATGGCACATCCTGTATAGTATTATTTTTTCTGATAAATTTTGCAAAAAAATAAATAATTACTATTACATTATCAAATTAATGCTTTTTACTAAATTTTGATATCCCCGTTAATTCCCCAGTAAACGACGTTAGTACATTGTTTTTGCTACAGACTATAAAATTGAGCTGAGATAAATAAAAAATCGTTAAATTTTCTTTACCCGAAACTTCCCTCATTATGAATATTTCCTTTTATTAGGAAAAGTGAAGTTAAGTACATAGTTATTTAGGAACACATATATACTGTCTTTTCAAACATTTTTATTGGACGTCATTTTGGATCCCTACAAATATCTTACCAGTTCCTGCCTGTGCCAAACTTGATTTTGGGCATAATTTAAAATTAATTCAAGAACTAGTTTTTACATTGACAAATACCGCAATTTTATTACGTCACGTCGAATTCGCACCAGTTTATCCTTATATCATATTCACTTTTTCTCCAAAATGTATGTATAGCCAATTTGGCCGCCAATTTGTTCCGCTATCTTGAATTGTAACACAATTTTACCAGCTTATTCTATACCACACTTAATGCTTGCAGAAAATTCGAAATTAATCTAATTAATAATTTTTCAGAATGATTTTTTAAATATTTTATTAGGCCGCCATCTTATATTCATACCAAAATGTTACCAGTTCGTTCTTACGTAACACTTTATTTTTTTGCAAAATTTAAAGTAAACTGGATAATTAGTTTTTTTAGTAATAATTTTTTAACGTTTCACTAGACCGCCATCTTGTTCCGACATATTGGATTTTTACCAAAATATTACCAGGTCATCACCATAATTAAGCCTTAATTTTTGACGAAAATTTGAAGTCAAACTGAAAAGTAGTTTCTAAGCTATGCTGCGAATTGACAGACACACAAACCGACAGGTAGACCGACGGAATTGATAAAAAATATTTTTTGGAATCTAGGGACTCTAAAACGCGAATATATTAAACCCGCTAGGGCGATTTTTCAGATTACAAAAATTGTATTTGGTCGCCATTTTGTCCCTCCATCTTGAATTAGTACTACAGTTTTATTATTTCGTCTATATAATGCAATTAGTTAGGGCAAGTCAGTTCATTAAGTAGTTTTTTCAGGCTGAATTTCTAAATATTTTATTACGCCGCCATCTTGGATTCATACCAAAATTTCACCAGTTGATTTCTACATAATGCTTGATTTGTGTGCAAAATTTGAGTTAAATTGGATAAGAACTTTTCTTAGTAATAATTTTTCGGTATATTGGATTTTTACGAAAATGTTACCACGTCATCTCCATATGATCTTTAACTTTTGACCAAAATTTGACGTGAATCGGGTAAATAGTTTTTTAGCTATGCCGCGAATAGATAGACATACAGACCGACGGAATCGAGAAAACATGTTTTCTGTCTTCTAGGGACCTTGAAACGTAAAGATCTGAAAAAATCTCGGAGGGTGATTTTTTCACGATTCTTCTTTTACTTACTTTTACTTCTTTTTATGAGGGAAGTAAAAACATACAAGTTTATCAATAATATGTGTATACAATATTTGACCTATTGCGCCCCTATAGAGGGTGGTTTTTTTTCGTTGATATTATAGAGTATAGGCTGAACGGTAAGAGATACAAAAAAACGAAGATACGTGTCCCGTTCTCCTTTTTAGTGTATAGTTTGATGACGCGGTCAGATCTACGATAACTGGATTGGTTTAAAAAATACAGGGTGGTTCTCAAAATTTCCCGTTTCTTATTATCTTTTATTACTCGGTTATTTATAGAGATAAAAAACTTTAAATTTTATGACTTTTTAAGGTAGAATCCAGCGACGTACTAAAAAAATGTAATGTTTTAATTTTTGAGGTATTATCAAAAGTAGCATTTTCTTAAATAGGACACCCTATATCTGAGTACCTAGAAAAATTGCATTTTTTCTTGCGATTGCAACAATATATAATAATTAATATTTTGCTTTGTCTTAAATAGCTAAAATACCACAAAAAAAATTTTTAGTTTGCCATGGACTGAATTCTTTAGGCGTTTGTTTTTGTTTGTTTACATGTCATAAAATTAAATTAAATAACAATTATGTATTGATTGTCAAATTCCGTTTTCGATTATATTTTTTAAAAAAGGTGTCCAAAATGAATGCTTTTCAAAACTACGAAAAGTTAAACATGTTTGAGTGCTATATTCAGAGTAATAAAAATAAAGATGCAGCTGCTTTAGACCTATATTTTGAGCGTTACTCGGGACAACGACAGCCAGAAAAACAAATATTTCAAAGATTATATGACAATTTAAGTGCGTGTGTGTATGGATCATTCGCAAAACCAAGAGGTAAGAGTTACCATAAGGAAAATAGAGAAAGAGATGAAATAAATATACTAGCTTATGTTACTGCTGATCCGATAGTATCTAGCGGTATATGAATAAAGACATTGGCATAAGTAAATCTAAAGTTCTAAAAACGTTAAAAAAGCATATAGAAACTGTATAACATAAGGAAAGTTCATAATTTACATCCTGGAGATGAAGAACTGCGTTTAGAATTTTGTCATTGGTATTTGCAACAGATTAATCGGAATCCCAATTTTTTTCAAAATGTAATATGGACTGACGAAGCTTTTATATTTAGCGAAGGAATTTTTAATCGACATAACAATCGATATCGGTTAAAGATAAATCCTCATCAGACCGCCCGCGCCGCTAGGGTACAACAATGACGCTTTGGGTTCCATGTGTGGGTGGCACTATATCAAAATTGAGTTCTTAACTACAGGATTTATAATGAAACTTAGAGCAACTTTTATTAATTGTATTAGAAGAGTGTCAAATATTCATATTTATAACGCCACTCGTTCAGTTGCAAGCCGAGTCCAAAAATGCATCGAGCAGAATGGAAGACAATTTTAGCACCTTTTGTGATTAAACAACTATGCTAATCGATTTCAAGATGATTGTTGAGTTGTTATTATAGTTTTTTTGTTGTTTTTTGTAGATATTTTGATGTATCAATGTTTTAATATTCTTGGTAACTAAGTTTTTAAGATATCTATTATGGAATAAAAGAATAATGATTCAATCCATGGCCAACTAAAAAAAAAAATTTTTTTTTGATATTTTGGCTATTTAGTACAAAGAAAAATATTAGGTACTATATATTGTTGCAATCGCAAGAAAAAATGTATTTTTTTGAGATACTTAGATATAGGGTGTCCCACTTAAGAAAATGCTATTTTTGATAATATCTCAAAAATTAAAATATTTATATTTTTTTTAAGTACGCTGCTGGATTCTACGTAAAAAGTCATAAAACGTTTGTATTTAAAGTTTTTTTATCTCCATAAATAACCGGGTAATAAAAGGTAATAAGAAACGGGAGATTTTGAGAATCACCCTGTATTTTCTAAACCAATCCAGTTAGCGTCGATCTGACCGCGCCATTAAACTAAACACTAAAGAAGAGAACGTGACACGAATTTTAGTTTTTTTGTATCCCTTACCGCTCAGCCTATACCCTATAATATCAACGAAAAAAAACCATTTGAAATCACTATACCTTGTACTTTCAGGGTCTCAATTTTAGCCGTGTGTCCCAGTAGATAAAAAGATAAGAAAACAGTATTAACATACAGCTGCAAATCTTTTTAATCACTTCGATTTTCTCTAATCCTGCATACAAATGTCCTTTTGGAACTATTAAAATGGTAAATCAATTATTTTTTAACAATTAGGTAATGAATTGCAGCAATTCATAAATAACCATTGCCCATAACCGAAAATAAATCAGTAACTGGATAAGATCGAAAATGTGGCCCCATTAATTCCGAACCGGGTGTTCGTGACTTGGAGTTTTATTATTTAATTCACGACTCGGTAAAAGTAATGGCTGCATGCCGCTTAATACGCTTCTTTCATGAATAAAATTAATGCGCTTGGGTTATTATTGTAAAAAATTGTATAATAGCGGTTGACCTTGCTTCGAGTGTTACGTGTTTGTTACTAAAATGATATGTCTCCAGATATAGATGGTATTGTTTTGAGTCAAAGAACTCCATTTTAGTATCTTGTCTTTGTTCTTTTTCACAAAAAAATCCATTAACGTAAGCGATATGTCTTTTTTGCGCACGTCAATAGCCACAACATGATCATTATTTTGGGATTCGTGAATACATCAGCTTAAAAAATTATTATAAAATTACTCCAAAGTAAGAAATATTGGGTTTAGACCGTGTTAGATTAGAATTACTTACTGACGTTTCGTCTGCGATTATACGAGATATCTTCAGGAATAAAACACTGCATTCGAAAACTACAATTAATTGGCTCTAGCCGTGAAAGCTTTCATTCAATGTTACTTCTAAGTAATTGAAAATATTCTGAGAATCACAATATGATAAAATAATAACTACTTGCATCGGTCTCGGAATTCTATAAACGGAAAATTAGAGAATCTATTAGAATTTATAATCATCTTAATAATTTTAATAGATATATGGGCTTCGTTTCTATCATTCGTGGAAACCGATAGTTGCACCGAGTTACGGTTCAGTGAACATAAGTCGATTATAAATAGCCGGCCTAGGCCTCACCCCTTCATTCAGTGTACCCATCTTGTGAAATAAAGATATATATAGTAATTGAAAATATTCTGAGAATCACAATATAATAATATAATAACTACTTGTTTGTTATTAAAATGAAGATGGTATTGTTTTGAGTCAAAGAACTCCATTTTAGTATCTCGTCTTTATTCTTTTTCACTAAAGAATCCATTAACCTAACTCATGCCATTTTTGCGCACGTGCGTCGATAGGCACAAAATGCTCATTATTTTGGGATTCGTGAACACGTCCGCTTAAAAAATTATTATAGAATTACGCGAAAGTAAGAAAAAACTGGTGTCAGATCACAATTACTTACCGACGTTTCGTCTGCGATTATACGAGACATCTTCAGGAATAAAACACTGAATCCCAAAACCACAATTTTTTAATTGACTCCGTGAAAGCTTTCATTCAATGTTACTCCTAAGTAATTGAAACTATTCTCAGAATCATTATCGGACCTGTTCTTAACCTTGGAGCAAAAGGGCCAATTTAATCTGCTTGAGTCAATTGTCGCAAACAACCAAACTAAATCTATTGTTAACCACGAAGTAAGCGATAAAAAGTAAGAAATATTGTATTCCATCTTGAAATTTTGATTATGAAGTCGGGTTCCAATTAGTACCTAATTTCTAAATACTTCTCACAAGAAATCATTTATGCTTAATACATTAAGTTATAATGTCTATTTTTTTGTTTTATTTAGTTTGACACCGATTTCAAAAAGTCAACTTCCAAGAAGAAATAAAATATATTTTATTTGAAGTAGGTTTAATTTCTTTTAATTTGTATTTAACTTTTTTAGTTCTATTTATTTTATTACGTTTTATTGTGAAAAGTTGTTAAGATAGGTTGAAATGATGTCCCAAATAAGATTAAAAAAGACTGTGCACATATTTTTTTAGAATGATGCTAACTAATGTTATAAAAAAACACCACTTATATATATCTATAAATATTTACAGAGAATTAGCAATACAAATTTTCAAAATCTAAAATGATTAGAACTGAACTTCGTGCCCCTAAAAATACGGAAAACCGCTATACATTTCATTTATTGCCTCAAGAAATGTTTTATGACAATAATATTTTTTTTATGTTTTCATCATTCTTTAAGATTTATAATAACCGAAATAACGTGACAAAAAATAATTACCCGCCCCTAGAACGGAGAATGTACCCCAAAGAATGCATAAATTACGTTTTTGGTTAATTACACTTTATAGACCAAATTTTAAGTTTATTTATTTAAGTTAAAGCAGTTACCGTAGAAAGTTTAGCCGAAAAAAAAATTTCGCTATTCCGCCATTTTTCACTTTTTAAATATACTTACTATGAGACAATACCGGCTGTATCTCGAAAACTACATTCAGGTTGGTCAAATCATCACGAAGTAATCGGTTTACATACATAAAAAATACATTTCTCTTTTTTAAAATCAGTTAAAAAGTGGTTTTAATGCCAATTAAAAGATTGCAACACAAGAGGGACATTTACAGGCTATTTTTGATATTTGGATATCCATCTGCAAGAGGGGGTTCTGAGATAACATACTATTAATCTTACCGTGGGTCACCCTGTAGATACATATATCATGAGCCCGACATAATTTTGTTTTTAAAATGTTTTATTATATCGTTTTATTTGACAATGTTTTAAACAAATAAGGGCGAACTTATTATATTAATAGTGTTTTTATTGTTTCAGGTATGCATTAGTGAATCTGAAAAAGTGTGGGTAAGTTTTAGAAAACAAAGGCGGTATCTCTCACCGTTATGACGTGTTTACTTGAAAATTAAATTCAGCATTTTTTTTTCTACAAATGCATTTATCAATTCATATTTGCTATATTGTTCCTATAATCCTTATTACGTATTGGGTATCCCACGCCAGATTATACTATCTCAGATAAACTTAAATACCAAAGCTTCTTAGTTAAATTAAAATATTCAAATTGTATTATTTTCATGCATACAGGGCTTTTATCTTATTTTAAATACTCAATACGCGATACTCATTTATTCGTAATAATACAAGGAATTGCTTTTACACGTCAAAAATAATAAATTAATGCAATAACACTAAAACATACATTAGTATATAAAATGACTTAAACAAACATTTTATTATTAACACAAAACAAATAATCATACTAATACATTACATTACAGTAAATTATAATCTAAAAACACTACTTTTTAAATTACAAAAATCTTTAAAGTACACATTATACACAGCCAGTGTCATTAAAATTACTACTGAGGTATTCCTCAAAGGAGTAGAAAGACTTGGATAAAAGATAAAGATATACCCTTTTGGGCAGCACATTGTAGAACCGTATGCCCATGTATCTGGCACCATCCCTAGTCCTTGAAAGACGATGGAAATCAGGCACACTGTTTTGTCTGTTCCTGGTAAAGCGGTTATGATAATCACCATATGCACGAATATATTGCAGGTTCTCCTTGACATAACACAAACACAAATATATGTACAGAGATGGTAAGTATAAATTTAATAATAATAATTTAAGTATAAAATATGCTCTGCAGCAATCACGGTAACCGATGCCCGCAAGATTATTCTGGAAAGCCGCGTACTGAGCTCTGACGTACAAGCCCAAGTCATTCCCATATCCAAATATACTCTTAAGAATTTGACAGATTCATCAGGAGGTTGGGACTGACTATTGTTACGAGTAGAAAACTTATTATTAGTTTTTATAGTGTTTAAACTGAGTCTATTAGATGTGAACCAGGCCTCAATTTTAGAATGATTCTCGGCTATGATATAGGCAAAGGGTATGGAAGGATGACATTGGAAGTAAGGGGTAGTATCATCTGCGAAAAGAAGAAGATTAACATTACTAACAGCATTAGCGATAATGAGAAACAATGTTGGTCCCAGAACGGACCCCTGTGGTACACCATGTTGTAAAGTCACCATATCAGAGACGGCACAGTTAAATGTCACAAACTGTGAGCGATCATCAAGGTAAGACTGAATCAATGTTATACTTTGTGGCTTAAAGTTGTAATACCGAAGCTTCTCGAGAAGTATCCCTGGGGTCAAAGCTTTTGTAAGGTCAAAGAACGATGAATAAGTATCGCAGCCACACTTCAACCCCATAAAGACATCTGAGGACAATGAATTAGTAGCAACAGTTGTGGATTTGCTATTGCGGAAACCGAACTGTTTTTGGAAAAACAGATTGTCGGTCTGAAAATAATTCTTAATTTACCAGTTAAGAATTTTCTCAAATATCTTTGAGAAAATTTGGGAGTATTGAGATCGGCCTGTAGTTAGTTGCATCACCCCTTGATCCCTTATTTTTATAGAGAGGCACAACTCTAGTTATTTTCAGTACAAATGGAAAAACAGCACTTGATATGCACCCATTTATCACTCTAGTCAATGGAGATATGATGAGATTCTTAGTTGTTTTAACAATCCTCATGTCCATTTCATAACAGTCCCTACTTTTACCGTTTTTCAGGCCTTTCGGCCCTAATCCTAAAATGCATATTCTGATATTGATTCTTTAGATAGTAACTGAAAACTCTATAAGATTCTGGCAGGTTAGTGACAGTTTCCTCAGCAATGTTGGAAAAGAATGAGTTTAGTAAATTAGCTGATAGTGATTGAGAAGGTTCTTGAGAGGATAATGAGGGGGGAGTTTATAATTTTTTTATTATTTTTAAAATTAAAATAGTAATGGTTTTTAATTAAATTAGTTTTTAAATGGAATTTTAAAAATTACTATCTTTTGTAAAAACACTGTACGTATCAAAATTAATTTACTTTCCATTTTATTATTTCGACATCTGAAAGTAGCTACTTGTCCAGTTTTAAGTAGAATATAAAGGTAAATCAAAATTTTAATTTTGTTACAATATATTGCTGAATTATTCGCCTTTTAACACTCTGCTTAAACATGGCCGATTATTGAGGGCATTACATGTTAAAAAAAACGAAATTAGCAAAATTTGACGACACAGTAACGTATTTTTTAAATTAATAAGAGAAATATAATTCTCCTATATTTATTTATTTTCTATATTATATATATATATATATATATATATATATATATATATATAAAATCCAAAAAGAAAGTTATATGTTTTCTACATTATGAAAACGTTTGTAGTATGTATACAGTAACGGCAAACTAATTGGAAACGATACCTTACGAAAATCTGAACAGTTGCTAGTAAGAAAATGGTTTAAGATATTTCGAATATTATAATCATTGTTGCTATTGTTAGGGTGTATATCTATTATTATCGCATTAAACAACCTTGTTAGGTTTAAGAAATAATTTATTCATTACAAAATTCAAAGAACACTACATTTTTAAGCGGCAAACTAATCGGAAACGTATTTCTGAATCTGAACTTATAAGTTTTTGTCTTAATCGAGCTTCTAAAGGCTTCAATTACTTTTAAACACCTCCTAGGCATGGACTGTATTAGACGTCTAAAAGTCTCTAGTGGAATACTGGTCTAAGCTTCTCTCATACCCTCGAATACTTCGTCGAAATTTTGGAAAGTTCTTAAACCTAATTTCCTTTTAACTGTCATCCAAAAATTTTCTATTGGGTTAAGATCTGGACTACAAGATGGCCATTGTGAAACATCTACACTCCTCCTAGCAGAGTGCTTTGGATGATTATCGTGTTAGAATTTCCAAAGTACTGAAAAATTTTCTTCTGCATATGGTTGCATCACGTTTTCCTGTATGTTATTGTACTCATACTGATCCATAGTACCAGTTATTCTATAAAGAGGGCCAACACCACTTCAAGAGAAGCAGTTCCATACCATGATACAACCACCACCAAATTTCACTGTTTCAATGGTGTAGCGTGGGTCAAATTCTTTATTTAAAACGTTTTCCATCTAAACCAAATTTATTTACCTTGGATTCATCTGACATCTTGACAAGGAAGGTGATTTCCAGCAAATTCCAAACGGCTCCTTCGATTCACTTCAGAAATGTGAGGCTTCTTCCTTGGTACCCCGCCAAAAAGTTGTGCCTCGTTCAAACGATTAGGAACATAAAATTTCCTTGAATTTTCAACAAAAAATTCTTTCCAGATCTCAAATGTTGATTTGTGAGGGTCTGCCTTATAAATGTGAATTATTCGACGATCTGTTTCCATACTCGTTTTTCTGGGATGTCGCTGAATGATGAACATGATGAACAGCATTAAACACCGCCTTTTGGAACGATTAACCATTTCTGCAATATTTTGATACGAATAGCCTTTCCTATGAAGATTAGTAATGACTTGTCGTTCATTAAACTATTGACAGGAATGGCAGTCAACAATCCACTAAAGCTCTATGGTAACGATTGTCAATTTTAAAATAAACCTTCTTGTTAAAAAATGTTGAATTTCAATTTTAAAATGGGCCTACTTGTTAGAAATTGTTAGTTCAGAAATACGTTTCCAATTAGTTTGCCGCCACTGTATGTATATATACATATATATATATATATATATATATATATATATATATATATATATATATATATACATTCTTGTTATGACGTTGGTGTACGTGGAATGAAAACATACTATCATTTAATGCTCCAACGAAAGCCAGGAGTCACAATGTAATTCAATGCTGGTCGTGGTATTAGCCAGCGGAGTAGTTGTTTTTGTGATTCCATTTTGTGCCTTTGCCCTACACGGGGCTCGCTAGTCTATGGCGGCCTGATGAGCTCTAATAAGAGCGAAATAGCGATCGTCGTTTGACTAAAATGGATCATTGTGTCTGCTGTGATGCAGAACATGTTCCAAACAAGGATCATTTTCTTGTTGGGACTTTGATGTACGTGGAATGAAAACAATACTATCATTTAATGCTTCCAACGAAAGCCAGGAGTCACAATGTAATTCAATGCCGGTCGTGGTATTAGCCAGCGGAGTAGTTGTTTTTGTTATTCCATTTTGTGCCTTTGCCCTACACGGGGCTCGCTAGTCTATGGCGGCCTGATGAGCTCTAATAAGAGCGAAATCGCGATCGTCGTTTGACTAAAATGGATCATTGTGTCTGATGCAGAACATGTTCCAAACAAGGATCATTTTCTTGTTATGACTTTGGTGTACGTAGAATGAAAACATACTATCATTTAATGCTCCCAACGAAAGCCAGGAGTCACAATGTAATTCAATGTCGGTCGTGGTATTAGCCAGCGGAGTAGTTGTTTTTGTGATTCCATTTTGTGCCTTTGCCCTACACAGGGCTCGCTAGTCTATGGCGGCCTGATGAGCTCTAATAAGAGCGAAATCGCGATCGTCGTTGTGTCTGCTGTGATGCAGAACATGTTCCAAACAAGGATCATTTTCTTGTTATGACGTTGGTGTACGTGGAATGAAAACATACTATCATATATATATATATATATATATATATATATATATATATATATATATATATATATATATATATTGATTTTTCGGAATATTTAACTTAAATTGTTTCTTAAGAAATCGACTGTCCCAATTACTTGCAAAAGTAATTGAAGTACTTATAAAGCAATTCAATGACTTATAACGCAATTGAAATACTTTTTTAGGAATTCAATTACCCGTTAAGTAATTATTCAAGTACCCCAAAATACTAAAATTCAATTACCAATTACATTTACTTTGAAACAATACGTTTCCAATTAGTTTGCGCTTAAAAATTAAGTGTTCTTGAAATTTTGTAATGAATAAGTTATTTTTTAAACTTAATAAGGTTGTTTAATGGGATAATAATAGATGTACACCCTAACAATAGCAACAATGATTATAATATTCAAAATATTTTAAACCAATTTCTTAACAGCAACGGTTCAGGTTTTCGTCAGGTATCGTTTCCAATTAGTTTGCCGCCACTGTATATATATATATATATATATATATATATATATATATATATATATATATATTGATTTTTCGGAATATTTAACTTCAATTTTTTCCTAAGAAATCAATCAATTATTTGCAAAAGTAATTGAAGTACTCCTAAAGCAATTCAATGACTTATAATGCAGTTGAAATACTTTTTTAGGAGTTATTGTATCTTTTTCGATAAAATGTAGTTAATCGCCAGAGGAATAATTAATTTATTCACATCTTAGCAACTAAGTAATTAGGAGTTCTGAAAATATTGTGACTGTTGTTGGGGACAGTTTTAACTAGTCAAATAGATATTGGTTATTTATTGAATAATTATTATTTATAGGATAAGGATGGTTTTAAAAACAAGGAATATTTAAATCTACAGGATGTGAAAAATAAAATGGACCTAAAATCTCATACAATAAGAATTCATTAAATTTCACAGGTACACTACAATATAACTATTATTTTAACTGTTTACCCTTGAAATTAAAATTTGGTAATTAAATTCAGAAATTGATTTCATTCGGTGGCAGGTATAGGTAATTATACGTGTGTTTATATTAGGCTGTTTTTATTTGAGGTGTTTATTTGCTTTATGTTTCTATACGAACGGCGCAATCGATTTTTTCATTACCACAACCTTGGTCCGTGTCCACCTGACAATGCATAAATTACAGAGTACGCTCTGGCTTTGATGTTTCCGTAGGTCATCTAACAATGAAGCCCTCGTATCCGCTTTGTAGGCCTATACATGAACGTGATCGATAGGACCGGCCATTTTGACTTAATGAAGACAAATGGGTGCAGGGAGGCTTAATGCTTCAAAATTAATTAGGACTGAAACCTTTATTACGGTCCTTTAAATGGGAAATGTTTTGATGTTGGAATTCTGTAATTACTGCAATTATGAAAGCGTAGGGATTTATTTGGTTTTAAGTTTATTCAAGCTTTATCTGCCAGGATGATAGAACAAAGAAATGTGGGATAGGTACAATATTTGTTAATTGGAAATGCTGAAACTTTGTATTTCGTGGAAATAGTTATTAAATAAAACCATAGCAAAGTGCTTTCGGCTTTCGCCATCTACTTGAAAGCAAGAAAGCAAGGAAATAAGTTTCTTTTATAGAATTAAAAAAAAAATGGTAAAAAGTTAAATTTTTATCAATTTGATAAAATCGAAGTTAGTTTAGGAAGTATAAAGGTATAAAAAACATATATGAAATTTAGCTAACATATGTAAAATAACGAAAAAATGTTTATAATTTATTTTACTCTTGCGTTGTAATAGAAATTTATTTTTTTAATTATTTAACTGTATAATTTTAATGAAATATAGCAAAAAATGTTTTGTTTTTTTCTGGTAATAAGTTGACTTAAAATTTGGACAGTTTTTTTAATAGAAAGAAAAAGTTTGATTGTAATAAATAAGAGAGAGAAAATTTTGTCATGTACTTACTAGTCGGAGAAACACAGGTTACATTAACAAAGGGAGCATACATGGACAAAAAGAACAAAATAACATTTAAAAATATGTGACATCACGATATTTAAATACATTGGAACCCTAAAAGGGGGTTGTATTTCAACCCTTTTAGGCAATCTAGTCAAACATTGTTAATTTGTAAAACGTACTCGATGGCAAATGACAGTTGACAAAGGTTTGACATAGGAGAAGTTAGTTTTGTGAAGTTGGTATTATGAAATTTTTTTAATAAATATTTAGATAGGAAAACTTCCAGCCAAGACTTAAACATTTTTTTGGTCAGGTAAGAAAGGAAAAATAGTCAACCAACCAATTTGAAAATTGATAATAAAAAACGATTTTTTTTTATTTAGCAACAAACTATTGGGGGATTAAATTAGCAGGGTTGGCATGATTTATATTACAGGGCTGGACTCGACCAAGTTTAAAGAAATAATAAAAATTTCTTACTCTCAGACAAAATTGTTGCTTTAAATGTGTTGTTATCTATGTAAGAAATATCCAAATTTAGACAATTTTTTGAAAATAAGCTGAATTGCAACAGCAGGAAAGGAGGAAAATAAATCAATGTTAAAATGTCAAATGTTAATTCTATTAGATTGACAAAAGTACCATCAGACAGGAATTATTGAAAATTATAATTTTTTTATGAAATAAGAAGGTATTTAAAATTGTAATCTGTACAAAATGGTGAATAAAAGTTTAAATCGTTTATTAAAATATCTTCAGTGTGAAAAACATTTAAATAGATTAATGCGTGGTATTTGAAGCTACCAAACAATATTACAAAAGCAATTCAATATTTGTATCTAGAACTCAATATTCACCTGACTTGCATTACCCGTCAAAACAGATATTTCTTTACAAAAACTAGACTATTGCTAAAATATAAAGGGGTTTATAAGGAAAAGCGACTTATTTTTAGTTTTCCATTTCATTCATTTTCATATTTTTTTATTTTTTTCATGAATTCTAAAAAAATGTAAAAACTTTTTTTTTCGAGATAAAGTTGAAATCACTTTAAAAAAAGTGTGTGAATTTACTCAAAATACATTTATTTTAATAATATTTACATGTCTAAAAAAATTAATAAAAATAAAAAACTTATTTAGAATTGAAATCGAAAATTAAAACTTATTGTCAAATATTGGAGCCGTTTTCGATAAAAAGTTATAATAATTAAATATATATTGAAATTTCACACCAATACATGTAAAACTAAAAAATAAACTACTTTTCTTAATAATGATTTTTCATATTTTAGCAAATAAGTCCGTTTTCTGCGATTTTCGTAGCTAAATGTCAATTTTGACCGGTAATGGACTAGGGATGGGCGATATTAGATTTTACGTATCGATACGTCGATAGTTATTCCACCTATCGGAAGTTCATTTCTACCTATCGGTATTTGATACTACCTATCGATAGATTTGCGACAAATGCGGTTGGCAGGCAAAATTTATTAAAGAGAAAAAAGAGGACCTTACATTCATATGGCCCATAATTTGTTTTCAAATATATTAGAGAGCAATAAAAAGGTCCTTATCTTTATACATATGTAATCCGTTTATGCATAACTATCGATATTATTAGCTACCTATAGATTAGTGATGTAACGAATATTCGCATTCGCATTCACATTCACGAATATTCGCACATTTCTTTCGCATTCGCATTCGCGAAATTCATGCGAATGTTTTGCGAATATGAACGTCACAAAATCAGAAAAAATTACCTGCTAATAATAAAATCAATCGAAAAAAATGTCAAATTTTCATTATTTTTATTAGTGAAAACTCATTACCGCTTACATGAAACTACATTAATTTTTTATGAAACTAAAAATAAAAAATCCTCATAAACAAACAAAAACAAACTTAAATATCTATTAAGTACCTATATAAAAAAGGAAAAATATAATATATGTATGTATTATATATATACGTTAAACAACAAATTAATAGTCAAACTTTAAGAGAGGAATATTGAATTTCAAAAATAATAGTTTGGAAGCCTTTTCCCCTTCAAGTCTATTGCGATGTGGGGTATAGAGAAGCCCAGCACCACTAAACATTCGCTCGCTCGGAACACTCGTTGGTGGTGTGAGTAAATATTGTTTCACTATAGGAAAAAGAAGTCCGTACTTTTGTTTGTTCACCTTCCACCATGTTAGAGGGTCGACGTCTTTTGCTACGCGTTTCTCTGCTAAATATTCCGTAATAGTTTTTCGGATTAAAAGATGAGAGGGATTTTGGTAATTTATTAGAGGAATGTCATCTTCACTGTCACTGTCACTCGTGTCCATTAGTAAGTCCATCGTATCCTTTAAAGATACACGTTTATTATTCACCGACTCTTCAGTCTGATTCAATCTGGCACGCTTCACATTCGAGCAATGTGAACTTGAAGATTCGCCTGTTGGACTGTCCTCTAGCAAATCCAAAATATGCTGTATGACACGGTCTTTACTCATCGCATTTTTAAAAAACTTCACTTTATATCTTGGATCAATAAAAGTTGCTGTAAGAAACAAAATGTCATCTTCCGTTACCGAAAATTTTCTAATAAGCTCCTGTTTCAAAACTTTGATCGTATTACCAATATGTCCATCGGATGAATCAAAATCATTGAGAATTCTTTCTAAAGTCGCGATCAAGGGAATTACTGATGATACAGAGACATCGACCGCACTTAATTCTTTGGTTACTTCTTCAAATGGTCTTAGTAAACTTATAAGTTTCTCAATAAGTATCCATTCTTCGGACGTCAGTTGGGGAATTTTATTATTTGTGGATGCATAAAGACATAGGGGCTCCTTGACTTGCAAAATACGTTCTAGCATATAAAAGGTGCTGTTCCATCTAGTAGCAGACTCTTGTATAATCTTGAGAGGTGCTTGATTGAGCCTTTTCTGTAATGTTTTAAGCTCGTCTTGAGCACTATTCGAATGATGAAAATGTGTGGCCATTTTTTTACACTTTGTCATGGCAGTCACGACACTTTCTTCAGTTTTCAATCCTTTTACCACGTTTTGAATTTTGTGTGAAGCACAGTCGATGTGATGAACATTTAATAAAGTGACACCTTTTTTCATATTGGCGCCTGCATCCCTAACTATACACTTCACTTTTTCTTTTGGTATTTCCCACGATGATAAAATGCCTTCAAGTTTTTTAGCAATATTCTCCCCAGTATGACGGCTGTCATTGAACACATCTGCCTTCAACACAATCATCTTCCTTTCGAAGTTTTCTGTAATTCCATGACAAGTTAAACTTATTAATGATATCCCAGAACAGGAATCGGACCAGATATCACTTGTAAATGACATTTTTTCGAAGGAATTTAACAAATCAATGATTTTCTGACTCACTTTGCCGTATAATTCGTCGCAGATAAGTGACGTAAAATACTGACGAGACTTTAAATTATAGGATGGACATAAATGCTTCACAAGTCTTATGAATCCAACGCATTCCACAAAACTGAATGGCAAGTCTTCTAACGCAATCATTTCACTTATTGTTTTATCTACTGCCAGGGACTTCTCAGATTTATTATCCCACTTTTTTGTTTTTTCTACACATTCTTGAAGGGACATTTGTTTAAGATCAGATTTATTCAATTGGCGTGATGATGAGGCAATTGCAAGTTTATTAGTTGCATCTTGTCTTTCTTTTTCGGAATTTTCTAGCTCAGAAAACTCTGTTTTATGCATTGCTTTTAGATGATTTCTCATAGCCGTTGTTGTTCTACCTTTTCGGGAATAGTCCTTGAGACAAAGCTTACACTTAGCTCGTTCACCATCAAGAAGCGTAAAATAAGTCCATATCTTGCTCATGTTGACAAATCACTTTCTATTCTAAGCGTAAAGAACAATAACACACGTGTTTCTCTCTACGTTATGCTAACCTTTCTGAAATACAAAATATTATTTTATATTTTCTTTCCCCTTAAAAATAAAAATAACTATTTACCACATAACATTATTTATTATCGATCGATTTCGGGGAATTTTTCGCTCAGCCGAAATAAAATAAACAATGCAAGTCCTATATAATATGAAGAGACAAAGGCATGCCGACACAAAAAATTACGACGTGAAGCCGCTTGTCGTCAAAGGCTCTTTTATAATACTAGTAGATAATATTATTTTTAAATTTTTTATTTAAAAGTCGAGGCGAAAATTACTATGGTTAGCATTATTATTTCGTATAAAATTCCATATATTTTTAAAGTGGACAAATTTGAGCGTTACCTACATACATATTACATACCGCCCGATTTGGAAACTA
This sequence comes from Kuschelorhynchus macadamiae, assembly GCA_030620095.1. Lineage (NCBI taxonomy): Eukaryota > Metazoa > Arthropoda > Insecta > Coleoptera > Curculionidae > Kuschelorhynchus > Kuschelorhynchus macadamiae. The sequence continues at coordinate 1,080,476 of JAUTXW010003802.1, read as the reverse complement.
AATTTAATATTCGCATTCGCGAATGTTAGCGGCAGATATTCGCATTCGCGAATACTAAAAAAATGACATTCGTTACATCACTACTATAGATATCATCGGATACCTGTCGGCATTATTGCACACCTATTTACCTATCGATATATCGATAAAACGTCCATCTCTACACGTAACTAATTCTAAATATGTCAGTCTTATATTCAGTAAGTTATTACCTTAAAATACATTTAAACAAATTTACCCAGTTAAAGATATTTTATATGATGCGAACTTTTTCAAAAGCACTGTATACCCTATCCAAACTATATTTCAAATTTATAAGAAAATGTACCTAAATACACTCCTTTGCCATTATTTTAGGAACAAGGGATCAAAAGTATGTATATCTTTAGTGTGACAAGTAATTAATAATGAAATCGTTTTGCAAATTTAATTAATTCTCTGTTTTAACCTAGCGGCGATTTGGCCACAATATAGTTAACATATTGCGTAATGTATAAAACCCCAAATATAACTTATTTCGGGTTTTATACCTTTATGTATACTCCTGGTAAGCAAAACTAAATAAATATCTACTCTTAATGGGATTCTAATTCTTTGCCAGAATGTCTTTCATTACCCGTCAACAGAGTATTGGTTTTTGTAACTTTTTATGAATAAAATTCTATTCTATTCTATTTTATTCAGAGATTAAACGATTTCGGAAATCAGCTTGAAAGATTATAGTTAACAGGGTTAAATTGTTTAATTATATTACCATTTATTTGAAAGTGCACCAAAAATATATGTATTTGATTACTTGGAACGGTTTCAAAGGCTTTTTAAAGATCAAATCTATTCCCTACCACCTTAATCTTGTTTGTTTTCTCAAACAAGTCATTGCTCTGCAAACAAATTATGTTTTGAAGTTTCAAGCGTCCGTCTATGTTTTATGTTGTTAAAGGTGTTTCCAAGTTTCTCACTGGAAACGCTTGTAGCTGGGGCGGTGATAGATAGATAAATTTCGGTCAGCATATATAACATGGACGTATATATTTTATTATACAGTCAACATACAATTAGAGATTCTATTCTAGTGAGTTGGCAACTAGATTCTGAAACGAATTTATTCTTTTTGAATCTACTTCTGTAACGTTTCCAGAAGGAAAATGTGCATCTCTGTTTCTGTTTCCTAAAACGTAGCTAATGGCAATTCAGTCATCACCACCACTACTACTGGAAATATGTATGTTTTCTTCAATGCTAACAGACAGACATCAAACTATCATATATTTTGTGTTTTTGAAAATGTGTTAAATCTGTAAAAAACATTCTTGGAGTAACGTAGAATTTAATTATTTAATTAGATTTAGCTTCCAACGTGTCGGTTTTCTGAAACCATGATGAACTTATGTTTTTCTTGTGGTCAGTCTATGTTGTGCATTTTTTATCATTTGATAAGTACAAAATTTTACCTTTTCAACGATACACGATACTTGGACATAAAACAAGCGAAAACGCAATAAATTATTTGACAGATATGGCAACACAGAAGTACAAAATCTATTTAGCGCTTCTTAGTACATTTCTAGTAATGGATAATTGGAAATAATTTTAAAAATTATCAAAGACTAGCTTTTCCGTTGTTATGTAGTAAGCTCTGAGTGGTCGACAAGTCAAAATGTTTAACTTATGACAAAATCGAAAAATGTTAAAGCTAACTTTGTAAAATATAGTGCACCTACAATAATTAAATTTTTAACTAAATTTAAATCAAAAAAACAAAATTTGATACGCTAGTGTGTTTTACACCCAGCTTTTCAAAGCTTGTAACAGAATTACTGAATTTTGGGAGCTTTGAAAAACTGGGTCCAAAAATTATAATATGAAAATTCTAACTAGAATATTTAATATAGCTGCCAGAGAACTCAATATTTCTAAAATTACAATTCAGCAAGCATTAAAAGATACTAAATCTCAATATATAAGCCGGACAAGTGCTTCAAGAAAGTGATTATGAAACAAGAGTAAGATTATGCGATTAGTATGCCAATAAATGTGTAGAAAATCCGTGCTTTCATAGAAATATTGTGTAGACAGATCAAACACATCTTAGTAACAACAGGATATAATCTCAATTTACTGGTCTACCGATTACATGAACAGGGTCGATTACTAATATGATTTGGCTTCAATGTGAAATGCGGGGTTTATGTGGAAATATTTTTTCCACATAAATAAATACGACCTCATATTATTTACTCACGCCGTGCTGGAACAGAAAAAAAAATTAAGGGCAGCTTAAACATGCTTTTTTTACTATTTTGGGAAATCGATTGATTGAACCAAACATGTACAAGACAAAGATACCTTGCTATGCTAGAAAATAAAATGATATCTGCAATTAATTAGAGACGTGGTCCAATTTAATTAAATAATCTATGATTTCAACACACCTACTCATAGTTGTAGGTGAACGACTAATTTCTAACAGTGATCCAGTACCTGTGCTGACTAGTTCCCCCGACTGCATCGCCCTAAACTAAAACTAAATTTAACGGGATATGTAAAAAAATTAAATATATGAAAACCAATGTTAGTGGTGGTCTCGGAAAACCGAAATATTGGAATCAAAATCTGATTAAAGAATCAAAATTATTTTTAGAAGGTTGCTTCAAAAATGTTTTTACAAATATAAAAACTCTTTAGAAACAAAAAGATATGACAATCTGAAGGAAATAAAGCATTTCGGTTGATCCCGATATCTTAAGAACTCAAATAACTACCACCACTCCGCGGAGGGCATTGAGTTATTGACAAAGTTTTCTAAAACTTGGCCCATTTAATCGTTTTTCTATCCTTATAGTTCCCGAGGTCTACATACAGCCATCATCAATTCTGGACACACGGTATATAACATCTCCAAAGAAGTATGTTATTGTTGGTCGAAATTGTTGTCCACTAGCTTTTCAACGGTCAACTTTATACATACTACAAGGCATTATGATTTAGAAATTCTATCAATATTACTGCTGGATTCCACCACAACGACCCAAAAAATTATTTATATATATATTTTTTGAGAACATAAACATTCGCTATCTTTTGTTATCCAGGAGCAAATTTGTAACAAGACTCAAAATTATACATTGTTTAAAATGCTTTTTTTAGTTCACTCTTATAAAATAATGTTCCAAAATATTTTAAATTGTTTTCAATATGTTTAGATACATATGCGTATTTGCTAAGTTCATTACTGAAGGGATTTAATTGCTTGCTGAATCACCGAAGAAAAGGCAAACCTTTTTTTCTTCGAAAAGTACCTAAGGGCACATGAAATAGCAGTAAAAAGCCAAGAAAGAAATCGTACAATCTGGCCGATCTTAAAATGAATAATCCCCAGGACACCGCAAACAAAAGGACTGCATTATCTCCTTCCATCTTTGGCTTAACGGTTACCCATACATGGGCGTACGCCTCCGTACTCGGCAATCCATCTATCTGTGCATGTTTATAGCCGACCAGAATTCAAATGAGGATTAAAAAAGACCTTGTTATAAATGAGTTTTCTTTCGAGAGCAGGTCGCATACTCAGTGTCGTCGACGCAGGGGCTATTATTCGTTATAATATTTCTTGTGAAGCTATATCCAAATTTGAACTAAATATTTTGGCTTTTTTGTTATCCTACCATATCCGCAGAGTCTACTTTTGTTTATCAAGGGCTCTAGACCCTTACCCAATTCGTGCCCCCTCGGGAAGTTTTTTTAACTGAAGTATTGTACAAAACACACGTTTTTTACAAACATTTTTTACACAGTTTCAAGTGGTTTGGAATTAGTAAAGCATATATTTAAAAAAATAATACAGGTATTTAAAAAAATTATAAAATTGTCAGAAAAGCAAAAACACGTCTATTTGGACAATTTAGACAATAGTTGACCTTAGTACAAATGTAAAGTCTATTTGACCCAGTCAAACATTGAAATTGTAATAAAAATTTAGTTTCTCGCATCACCATTACAAATTTCAGTACAAAAATGTATAAAATAAAACTGTAAACTCAATTCTGATTCACGAAAAGGTACCAAGGTGCTTGGCCACGTACACAGTATTTGAGTCATGAAAAACATTAATTGAAACCACCAAATGGTCAAAACGACCGCTGATCTGAAGTTATGGATTGAGCACTCTTAAGAAATTAATGTGAAATATATAAATAGGAAAATAAATAAAAAGAGAGACGAATATCTATCTGTGCATGTTTATAGCCGACTAGAATTCAAACGCGGATTAAAAAAGAGCTTGTTATCCGTTCGAGAATAGGTCGCATATACTCAGTTTCGTAGACGCATTTTCGTTTTAATATTTCCTGTACAGCGATATGCATTCTAAAAGGACGAAACAGATCCAAATTTGAACTGAATATACTGTTTTCTTTGTTAGCGTACCGTATTCGAGAGGCCTATTTTTGTTTATAGTGGCTCTAGACCATTACCCAATTCGTGACCCCCTCAGGAAGCTTTTTTTAACAAACATTTTTTACACAATTTCATGAGGTTTACAATTAGTAACGCATATAATTAAAAAAATAACTGGGATATTGTTTTAGTGGAAAACATATAAGGATAAGTTCAAATCAATTTAAAAAAATGTTAAGTATCAAGAAAGCAAAAACACGTCTATTTGGTTTTACATAGACAATAACTGTCTCTTAGTACAAATGTAAAGCCTTTTTGACCCAATCGGATATTGAAATTGTGATAAAAATTCTGTTTTTTTGCACCACCATTACAAATTTCAGGCTGTAGGCTCAATTCTGATTGACGAAAAAGTAGAGAGGTACCTGGCCACGTATTCTAGACATGAAAATCACTAATAGAGACCACCAAAGAGTCAAAATGACCCCGCATCTGTAGTTACGTGTCAAGCATTCTCAATAGATTAACGTGAAATATATAAATAGGAAAATAAATAAACACAAGTTCCTTACAATATAAAACTAGTCGAAAACTAAATACTCCATCATCAGGAAGGCCAAACCTCAGGGGAATTAGGAAGCAGGCCAATTTTTTTATTGCAACTCTCAGAGAGTTCTTTTGAGCTAGCCAAGGACCATCTTTGTACATGACATTCTGACCTTCATTTTTTTACGTAATTGCTCTATCTACTATATTGATCAAAAAAATGAATGTTTGCCTCTTTTTGCATTTTTTTAACTTGGGTAGGGTCCAGTACACTTGGACTAGTTCAAAAGCTGCAATATACAAAAATTGGCCTGCTTCCGAATTTTCCTGAGTTCTGTTTCCTGGACTAAAGGAAATCTAAACAAAAACAAGTTTAATTTTTGGCCTAAATAGGTAAATAAGGTAGAAAGTTTAAAATAATGTTTGACATTTTCAAATAAAATGTGATGTTTGAAAAACCACTGCCATGTACGGTCAGGCCGAGAACGAAGTTCCTCTTATTATGGGGCTCTAGTACCGGGCTACTCTGGCCCATTGGAAAAATAGATCCCGCATATTCGTTAACGAATGTTTGTAAACATATTAGGTTCTATAATGGCTGCTCCTCTGCACAGTATGCTGGTTTTTTGTCCATACTATTGTCTTAGGTTTTTTAACCTTCGACTTCGTCTTCCTTTCTCCCTCCTATTTTTCCTTACACAGATGTAAGGATACTATATGTTTCTGGGTGTTCATGGTATGACCGAAGTATAGCAGTTTTTTAATCTTGGTTTTTACGATTGGTTTCTCGTTCTTCATTGTGTGCATGACTTTCACACTGGTCACACGATTCACTGAGATAATCTTTAACATGTGTCTGTAGACCCATGATCCCTCATCCCATGATTTTTTTCTAACACATCTGCAAAAAATTCCTCGATAAACTCTCTCCATGTATCCAGCTTCGCTTTTATTTCTAAGATTACCTTACCGTTTTTGTCTGTTATATTATTATTTTGATTATTTCGTAAATGTGATGTATTGTTTGGAAAATGAGATTCCTCTTATTATGGGCTCTAGTACCGGCTCTATCTGGCCTATTGGAAAAATATATCCTACATATTGGTTGGCGAATGTTGGCAATCATATTAGCTACCATAATGGCGGTCTGAACAGTGTGCTGGTTGTTTGTACATACCATTATCTTTTTTTAACCAGGGTGTTCTTCGTCTTCCTTCCTCCCTCCTGTTTTTCCCTGCAAAAATGTAAGAATACTATATATTTCTGGGTGTATCATGGTATGACCGAAGTATGGCAGTTTTCTAATCTTGATGGTTTTTATGATTGATTTTTCCCTCTTCATTCTGTTCATAACTTCCGCACTGGTCACACGATTCACTTAGAAAATCTTTAACGTGCGTCTGTAGACCCGTGATTTCTCATCCCATGATTTCTTCCTAACACATCTGCAAAAGTTCCTCGATATATTCTCTGCATGTATCCAGCTTCGCTTCTATTTCTAAGATTACCTTACCGTTTTTATTCGTTTGATTATTACGTCTCCATCCTGTAAATTCTCTAATTGGATGAAAGTCATCTTCTTTTCTTCCATTGTTCCTTTTGTGTCACTTATCGTGTTCTTCTGCCTTGGGTTTCCGGTTTTAGTTTCTCCATCATAACATTTTTGTGGGTGTGATGGCTTTCGGCACATGCGTTGAATGAAATATATCTTTTTGGTTACACAATCTAGATATCCTATATATGTTACGAGTTAAAGATCTTGATGACCGGAAAAATCGGTTAAAACATGATGCGTCAGAATCTATTCAATAATGTCGAATGTTCACATTGGGCAACTAAAGGATTATCTGCTACCGAATGTAATAATTCCTTACTTCACACCTCATGTATATCGAGCCCAGAAAGTAATCGACAGCTTTATGGTAATGCTTCTTTATACAAAAATTCGGATCATGTCATCTCACTCGTACTAATTTATTTTGCATCCCCAGAAACGGGATCTTGCCCTAAAGAAGACTACATTTCATTATCAGCTCCACTGCAAAAGTATCAGAGTCGGTATCTGCATTCTGAACATTGATACCATTGCAAGGTCTAGAAGATAGGAGAGAATGTTTAGTTCATCAAAAAAGAAAATAATGGGAAAGGTGCTGCTCAGAATTAAAATTAATTCCCATGTGTGTAAGGCTAGATACGCACTTACAGTGAAGCGATTTTGTAAAATCGTGATCACAAGAACATCGCGGCTTTTGCGACCTATCGCAACATTTGCGACTCAGATCACAATAGTTTACGAAATGGATTCCGTCGAAACACAAAATCGGTTGGTCGTTTGACGTATGGGTTGCAGTGTCTGCAAGTATCAAGAAGCCCATGGTTAAACAATTGCAAGTTCACACAGAACGCCTTTCCGTGCACTTTTTGCGACGCCTCGCTTTAAAATTTCAAATTTTGCAACTGCAATTTTTCTGTGTCATGTGCGCGCAGTCCCATCGTAAAGCACATGTTTCATTTTTGCCACTAATAATCGTGGCGACAGAAAATCTCAAGTAAGCGCCTAGACTACGATCACTTATACTTAAAAACTATTTTATGTATTTTAATTATGTATTGGTGCATTTTATTTGCATTAATATATAATTAACGATCGGTCGTTAAATTGCTTCGTAAATCTTTCTACGCCCATGTGTGCGGTACTTTATTTCGGACGCAGTTAGCGATCGTCGGTGCATCGACGAAGCCTCGTACACTGCAGCATTTTAATGACCTTTTTTAATACCAGACCGGGTTTTTTTAATACCAGACCGGGTTTCGTAACAAAAACAAACAACTCTTAAATAACCCACGCAGAGTTTGTAAAATGTGTGTGTAATGACTGGCGTACTTGTCTTTCTTGCTGATCCTGAAATTGTCGGTGAATTAAAATTATAAGGTGTCGTTGCTCTTTATATATTTATTTATTTTGTTGAGAGAAAAATAAACATAATATAATTCATAATGTTAAATAGTTGTTGTAGGAGTGATATAAACCTAATATATACTCAAGGATGTGAAATGGTTTCTGTAAAAGAAATAGTTATGTCACAATTATGAGAAAATAAAAATGCAGATATATTAAGAAATCATGGTTCTTGGGATTAGACTGTGTTAAATTGGAATTACTATCCGACATTTCGCCTTCGATTGCACGAGGCATCTTCAGGGATATTTACTTCACGAGATCTGAACACTGAATTAGTGTTCAGATCTCGTTCTCCTCATCTTGCATTCCAATTTAACACGGTCTAATCCCAAGAACCATGATTTCTTAATTGACCAAAGCCGTGAGAGTTTCCGTTCCATGATACAGAGATATGTTTAACTTTAAAAACGAGTAATATAATAGTTAAAGTGGATTTGAAGAAATAAAGTTAAAAAGTAAATTAATATTTTAGCTTTATACATCATAAGAATATCTCCTATATGTAGAAAATTTTCAATACTTAACCTGTTTTTTGGATATATATATATATATATATATATATATATATATATATATATATATATATAGGGTAGGAAACCTCCTACATCATCAGGAAACCGGCCATAAAATAAATTTCGATGGGTGTAGGGAGATTGCCAATATAGAACATTATAAGACCAGAATAATCCGAGAAGCCATAGAAATTGAAAAGCAAGGTGATTTAAACAAAAGGGACGAATCATTAAAACTACCAACAGTATGGAAGACAATAATCGACAAATCTAAAATCGCAAAAACTCAAGCGCAATTAGCGCAACAACAACAGCTCCATCCGGAAAACATAAATAACGACCAACGCCTGCGCAGATATAACCTTCGGCCCCGAGTGGGGGTATAAAAGGAAGCGTCGCAGTCACCAACACTTCAGTCTCTATTCGGACGCCAGAAAGAAAGCTTCGAAAATGCCAAATGTGATTTTGGCGAAACGTCAGCAATACTGTTCTTTTCAGAACGACAGTAGTGAACGGATGTACACCCGGAACGAAAACACATTGTATTTTTCCATCCGTGAAGGAGTAAAAATCAACACATATATATCCGACGTAAATTATATATATATATATATATATATATATATATATGTATATGTATGTATAATAGCAGAAATTTATAATTTCTGCAGGTGCAAAACGGCCTACTAGAAGAACTCTCATCAGGCAGGCTTGTACCCAGAGAGATCTGAAATAACAGATTGCTCGATATGACAAAATCGAAAACGAAACGTCTATCATACTGAAATAGTACTATAAGCTAAATGTAACACTTAGCACCACCTATTGGAGCTCCTTATATGTATATATATATATATATATATATATATATATATATATATATATATATATATATATATATATATTTGAGAAAAGAAAAGAGGAATAAAATAAAAGGACAATTTAAATAAAATATGATCAAAATTTAACTCTCCGATTTTTATGTGGAAGAGCATTTTTTATATGAAAATGCATATCCTAAAGCGCAGTGCTAATTTTTGATTAAGAGGGAACTGCACTCAGTATTATGGATCATTTGCAAGCCTTCCGCCGCTGCAATATGTTAAAACTATAAGAGATATGTATTAGCTTCAATGTGATTTCGATAGGGAAATATGTATAGTTGGGAGCAAAAATCCGGTTTTTTATGAAAAAAATCTAATCTAGAATTATAAAATAGAAGTAGATTTGTCCATTTTCGACCATTTTCCGACCACTTTTGGACGGAAATGCCGTCGCATATAATTTTTTTTCCACAAAATGGCTCTTTACCGCCTTACATTGATCCTTTGTCTACGTAACTGCAAAATTTGAAATGAGCGTGAACCCTTTTGAACCCATTTTTAAACGAAATGTAATTTAAATTGCCTATACATAACACCTTTTTTTGAGGTAGGACGTGCAGGAAGTTTTTTCTAATACGTAGGTACCTTTTCATCTTACTTTGAACTTGACTAGACCTTGTCGCTAGTTTTTCACTTTTTGCGTGCAGTTCTCTCTTAATTAGAAAGTTCAATGGGACCAGCGCATACCTTCTACTGCATATTCCCTAGCGATCCCTGCGATCTCATCGAATCCCAGATGCAGTATGGAACACAGAAGATCATGATCCAACACATCAAATGCCCTGGAATAGTCCAAGGAAAGGAAATGATTCCAAGGTTCTTATCTAAAGCTCTAATTATATTGTCAATAAGATTTGCCAAAGCAGTTGATGTGCTACGACCACCACGAAATCCCAACTGATGAACTGGAAATAAATTATAATTAGGCAAATAAGCATTTACCTGAGTGTGAACTGCTCTTTCCAGAATTTTGGAAAGAACAGGCAACAAACTTATGGGTGTCTGGTATAATAATTGACTCCTTCTAAAACTAGGAAAGTAGCCCCTTTCAAGACACACATTTGTTATATGGATTAAGTGATTTAATAGAAAAGGCATACAGAGATTGAACTTATGCAGGGTAAGGTCTGCTGAATTTGATTTAGATATTAATTATTATTAAATATTCTCCACCGCAAAACTGAAGTTTAAATTAGGATTAAACTTATTATTTGAATAAAATTGGGCTTTATTTACGCAATGTTTTGACTTGTTAAAAATTTCAAAACGTATTTAATTACGCTGGGATCCCTTTTACTCACAAAAAGTTTTCTTTTATTATCGTTAACAGATATACATATTTAGACCTAGTATAAGGCCGACCTACGAAATACAGTGTATTTTTTACATATAATACTTAAGTATAGAAAAATATAATTAATTAAGTAATGGGACATTTAACCAATATAACCAGTGATAAAGGTGAAAATAGTTATGAATAAGAAAAATCTACGTTTTATCAAAAATATGACCTGTGATTTGGTCGGCCTTATACTAGGGCTAAATATGTATATCTGTTAACGATAATAAAAGAAAACTTTTTGTGAGTAAAAGGGATCCCAGCGTAATTAAATACGTTTTGAAATTCATTGACTTTAATATAAATAACAGTGGCCCCAAGGGCGGAGCACACCATATTTCACAAGAGAATATTCTGATATGCGTTTTTTAGTTTTAACTGCTTGAAATCTGCTAATCAAATCGTAGAAAGTCAAGTGGATCAATAAATAATATGATGTAATCTATATAATCGAAGCCTGTCGAGTAATCTTAATATACCAGAATTGAGAGATTGTTATTGTCAATTTCAAAAAGTATCTCATCTGTAACTTTTAATAGTTACCTAACTATTAAAACCTTCGAAGACAACCAAATTGTACATAATATGCTATTGAATCTTGCCTATTTCGTATAAATAAAGCTAAATTATATTTTTATTTTATTTTTTTACATAAATTAACCATATGTTTTTCTTTCATTCATAATTTACTCCACGGCAAAACTTTCAATGAAAATACCCAGAAACTAATTAACATTCTCCATGTATAAAATCACCGTCCATATTTAATTTACTTCTATAGCAGTATATATTAGTTCCGCATCACCGCCGTCAGCACAAAGTCCCTCAAATTTTAACATTAAACCGAATTTTCCAGGCTTAAAATCTCTTAGCCATTCCGCTTCGTTCCATTAATTAATTGCCCTCAGGCCTTCCCTTGTCTCCCTATTTCTACCTGTCTGCAGTGCCGCTGCACAGTGGGGTGACTGTTGTTAATTATGGACAGTTTTCCATGTTTTCGAACAAGAAGGATCTTCATTCATTTTTGTTGTAATAAGTTTAGTATTTTTATATTATTCCATATGAATATTAAATCGCCAGATGGCCGGTCACCCACCCTAAATTAAGTCAATTTGGCGGAAGTTAACGAGTAAGCGGAAAACAATTCAGAGTAGAAAAGGATATAAGAAACTAGCCGAATCCATGCACTCCACGTACTCGTGGAGCAATGAGGCGTGTATATAACAATAATAAGTAATAACTAAAATAAACATGATATTAGACAATTGAAATTATTTGAAATTAATGAATGTATAAAAATATAAAAAATTAAATATAATTTCATATTAATATTATATATTAAAAACTACATAAATTGTTTTTTTTTAACTCTGTAACAGTCAACATAAAATTGACCTTGCGAAAAGTAAGGGTGCGTAGATCAATTCCAGCAATAAATAAAATTTGGCCAAATTCGCTTTTATGTGCCGGCGGGCCTGAGAACAATATACAGGGTGTTACAAATTCGAAGTATGGTCGTTAGGATCTCGGAAATAGTAAAATATGCAAGGTCAGTTAAAAAGAGGCAAACTTGCAAATTTAAAAGCTCATTAATATACCAAATTGCAATTTTTTTGTTTTTTTTACGAATATCTTCGAAAGTGTTCAGAATTTTTGAAATTTTCTGGAGGGTATACCAACGAGCCTCTAATTGTACATCCTTGCCCCCATTTAACCTTACCGTTTCTAAGATCCCAATGTACATACTTCGAATGTGTAATACCCTGTACAGCCAAAACATGCCCCATAACTTACGTAAGTATTAGAAATTAAGGAATTTTTAATTTTTTTCTCACATACTGGCACCATTGTCTAGATATGTGTCAGACTTTTTATCCCTTACAGAAGTCGGTTTTATTTTCCAAACAAACCTACACTCTGGTTAATATGGATAAATAGCATTCCAGGTTGTGGCTTCCTCCACTTAACATATTTCGTCGAAATTTTGGCGGGTGTGTATTTGTTAAAGACATACATAATTGACGGGTAACATTTTGATTAATTCTAAAGGATTTTTAGTAACTATTCCGAAAGAATCGTCTTCAAATTTCATTTGTTTGTGGACATATTCTAAAAAAAAAGCAAACATACATCAAACCTCTTTTTACCTCCTTATGTATTTATATACATTATTGAAGAAATAATCATCTTAAAATCATATTTAGTTGAAGATAAATTGTAAAGTAAATTAAATATACATATTTCTTCTTTCACTAACTAAGAATAATAATAATTTTTGAGGTAAGAATCATCTTAAAATTATTTTCCCCTCTCCAATTGCTAGAAATTGGCTTTGACACAAGAAATGTTTTAAAATCTCATTTTGTTGAAGATACATTGTAAAGTAAAAACAAAAACCCCCTCAAAAGTGGATTTTTTAAAAATCCAGAAATTGATTTTTAGATAATTATTTTTGAATGTCATTGACAACTAGTTGTTTTAAAATAACATTTCACCTTCTTTTGCCCCCCATGGAGGCGAACTCAGAAAATCCACTCTTGCACCTACGTCATAAAAACTTTATGCCACATGAACGTTTTATCTTTAACCGTTTCAGAACAGAGATATGGTGATCAGTCAGTCAGTCAGTCAGTGGATTTGTCTTGTATCAACAATACAATAGTCGAAAGCAATAAGAAATCTAGAAAAAAAATACTCAAATACCTTTTTTCTTAAAACACTATCAAAAAGACAAACTGAAGTATCAAAGTAATCTTTGACAGAATAAAAAAATCAAGAGTTTAAGAGGCATTTGGCCAGAGTATGCCGAAAATATTTATCCGACAAATTGATTCCAGATTGATTGATCTGAACCCCCAATTAACTTACGCTAAAATGATCTCTGCCAATTTGAAGGGATCCCTCAATTTCAGTTCTTTCCTGCTAATAAAGATTTGATTTAAAAAAGTGAGAGTTGCGTTCTTCATGACATCCTAATTAAAACTTTTGTGAGTTGACAACAAGTACTTCGTTTCGGTTGTATTGTTGTAGGCGGAAAAACATCAAAGGCCATTGGCATAAACTCAGGGCTAAGACAGGGAGACCCTCTCTCACCTTTATTATTTAACATCGCCTTGGAGTATGCAATGAGAAGAGTACATCCAAACCTAAGATCAGACATAGCCGCACCGAGACAAAAAATGATAGTTGCCTTTGCTGATGACGTCGATACCATAGCTCAGTCAACAATTGAAGTAAAAGATATATTCTCATAATTTGAAAACTCAGCACAAACTATGGGTCTACAAATAAACGTGGACAAAACAAAATATATGGTTGTTTCAAAAAATGTTCGGCAGGGAATAAGGCAGAATGTCCCGATCAATGACCACAACTTCGAGGTTGTCAAAGAATTCAAATATCTAGGAACAATCATCACAAATGACAACAAGGTAGAAAAAGATGTTGCGGCAAGAATACTTGCGGGAAATAGAGCATCCTTCTCAATTCAGCATCTCATTGGGTCGAAGCTCCTTAGTAGAAGAACAAAAGTCAAGGTATATAGAACAATAATACGACCAGTAACTACCTATGGAAGTGAGAAATGGACATTAAACAAAAAGGAAATATACAAGTTGTTAGTGTGGGAACGCAAAATACTGCGAATTATCTATGGCCCTTGTACAGATCAAAACACAAACGAATGGCGACGACACGGTACAACCAAGAACTAGAGCTACTGTTTGGCAAAGAAAATATAGTCCGTTTCACCAAAGCCAACCGATTACGCTGGGCTGGACATGTGGTAAGGAGCGGAAATGACCGCCTTATAAACAATGTGTTTTGGCAAAGACCGGATGGCAGAAGATCCGTAGGCTGACCTAGAAAAAGATGGAAAGATGCTGTCAGAGAAGACCTAGAAAGGATGGGCGTAGGACAATGGGAAATAGTGGCACAGGATCGACAGGAATGGAGGGCAATAATATGATAAATGCTTTGTTGGGATGCTTGGATCATTATAACAACCCTTCTTTATATAGAGTCAATGTTATGAGTTGAAGGAGAAGCTGCTTCACATAATGGCAACATGCAAGAACGAATTTAACATAATGTGGTGTAAAAAGGGTATACAAACTCAGCTTTTTTTGGCGTGGTTATATATGATTTATGGTTTTTAAAAAACTTCTATAGTGGCAGGGTAGATCATGCATGATATTTGAATAAAGTGAACATTATTGTAGGGGCGTTGAATTGGACAATCACATGATATTGGATTTTATCGGGACATTTTTTTCGTCTTATATTCTCTTAAAGAGTTGAAATTGATAATACGTATTTCTCCATTGTACTCGTAACTGAAGTACCTCTAGTTAGAAGGAAGGGTTTAAATCCATTACCGTATATATGCTTAATATATGAATGTTTTTTGGTCTTTGTACATAGTTCACTTTGTCCTCTGTAGGTCGGTGTGTTTAATTCTTCCGCAATCATGTTTCCATGGATACCGACCAGTAACCTGCTACGTTGATAATGTATGCTAATAGGCTTAGAGTGCATATTAGATCCATTAAAGATTAAAGGAACAATAGAAAAACCGGTCGAATTACAGAGTTTGGATCTAAAAATTTTACTCAGATAATAATGAATCAAAATTTTTCTTAATTAATACAAAGCAAACATTTAGTAAATGTTAGAACAGCAATGTAAACACAAAGAAGTTTGATTTCTTTATTTCCACTGTTACCAAAATGTATAATTACTCGCGTCAGTCAATGTTTGTTTTATCATTATTAAACCAACTACATACACATTTCAAAAAGTACCTAGATGTAAAATATCCTAGAACTGGGATGGTGATGCCAAATTGATTGAAGTTTTGGTATATTACCTTAAAATCAATTAATCAAATTAAATAAAATGTTTCTCCTTCAAAGTTAATCAAGTCTTGAATGCTATAATACTGCTACTAATTTAAATGTACAAGGTAATTCAACCCACACTTATAATAAGGAATCACCTACATTATATTGCAATTTTGTCGAAAATACATGAAAGACGAGGAATAATTTCAGGCTATTAAGAATTAACTCGTTTTCACTCTTGACAAACTTAACAAAGACGTAGGTAACGAGAGACGAGAACTCGTGAATTTTACCCTAAGTAGTTGTCCACGAAGTTGCTAAATAGATTTTTTTTAATTCAAAATGAAATACGACGAAAGTTAAGTCTTCTTTAGAAATATAAAATTAAAATTAATTTTCTTTAGGGCCAGTATTTTCATCCCCAAATTACTTTATTCTTCGAATATTTACCGAAGAAATTATTGTTGGGGCAATTGTAACCATGGAAAATAACCACCGAATAAAATTATACGGAGAAAAATAGGGTATTCTAAGAAATCTGCCAGAGGGCGATTTAAGAGATAGTTTCATTAGATCTACTATAGAACGCCATCTAGATCAGACCTCCCTAATTACAGCACATAATGGCTAGCAATTTCAGGGTCATATGATGTCAATTTTCAGAAATATGCCAAGATTTTTTCTGAAGATGATATAACTATTATGTATCGAGGCTACCTAGACTGTAATAATGTACTGTTACAGTTGAACCGTGCTTGAATCTTAATAACGTGGTATATAAGATGCATTATAGGTTCAGTCCTGCTGCAGTGTGTCTGACCGGCATACTGCCATACCTAGTCGGAATATTACGCTACGGATGCTTAGTTTTTTCAAAAATCGGAATATATTCCGGGTGTTACTAAATAAGTGCGACAAACTTCAGGGGCTGATTCCACATTAAAAAATAATGACAGTTTGCTATATAAACTTACGTCCCCAAACGATTCATTTTCCGAAATACGGGGTGTTAAAGTTTTTGTTAAATCTGACGATTTATTTATTGTTCTAAAACCGACCGAGATATGCCAATGAAGATAGGTGGATTTTAAGAATTTTATATTCATCATTCGCGTATACTTTTTTTAAAGAAAAAAATGGTATGCCACTGAGACATTTCAATGTAAAAATCATTTTTGAATTCCTCGTTCAAAAAATCTCTCTTGCGTTTTTTTCGTATGGGGCGCGGTTTTTATGCAAAAAAATAAAACATCTTAACGCGTATTTTTCATTTCTTTAATACATTATCTAGTAGACTACTGTTAACATCATTAACGAAATGTCAAATTAGCGTTTCTTCATTCTTAAGCTTTTTAGTTTGCAATAACATTATTGCTAATAAGTAATAAGTTTTTCTTTTATCGAAAACAATGGAAAATTTTACAAATGCGAAATTGTCAGATATGCATTTTGTATATGGTCGGCAAGCTCGACGATTGTATGCTGAGTTGTGTCCAGGACGAAGGGTACCCCGTCACACAATATTTGCTCTTCTTCATCAACGTTTGCGCGAAAATGGTGCATTTAAGAGATAAACGGCTGACTGTGCCCTCGAGAAGTACGAACTGTGCAACTAGAAGAGGTAGTTCTCAAATTAATTGCGAAGTCACCTGAAACAAGTACTCGAAAAATTGCCAACATATTGAATGTAAGCAACTTCACTGTATTTCAAATTCTTAAAGAACAGTAATTGTATCCGTTTTATATTTAACGTGTGCAAGCTCTACTACCTAGAGGCTTTTTTCCGCGCATAGTTTTGCCAATGGATTCTTCATCAAATCGCACAAATTCCAAATTTTGTAAATGGCGTTTTCTTTACTGAAGAGGCTACTTTTGGACGAAAGTGTATACGAAATTTCCATAACAATCACTTATGGGCTGAGGAAAATTCTTATGGAATCTTTGAAGCTCATTTTCATCCTCAGTTTTCAATAAATGTATTGCTTGGGATAATTGATGATCATTTAATCGGTCGATGTTTCCTCCCACAACTACTAACAGGCGAATCTTACCTTAATTTCTTATAGGAAGAGTTAAATGTTCTTGTTGAAGAACTCTACAACTGACACACTTATGGCTTATGCACGATGGTGCACCAGTCCTTTTTAGTACATAATCACTTCGATAGAGTATATCCAAATCGTTGGATAGGAAGGAGAGGTACGAAAAATTGGCCTGCTCGATCGCCGGATTTAAATCCTCTAGATTTTTGCATTTGGGGTTTGCTTAAGTCATTAGTTTATTCCACTCCCGTCGAAAATGTTGATTACCTGACGAATCGAACTATAGCGGGTTGTGAGACAATAAAAAATACAATAGGAATATTTGCGCGAATACGACAATCAATGAGGCGAAGAGTTGAAACTTCTGTCACGTCTGAGGGAGGTCATTTTCAACATTTGTTGTAGCTTTACGCCTATTTAAAATTTTATTAGCGCTATTTTCAGTTATTGTTCTGGTTCAATATTATTGTATTAGATAGTTCGGGATAATGTTTTAAAGAAATAAAAAATACGCGTTAAGATGTTTTATTTTTTGCATAAAAACCGCGCCCCATACTAGAGAAATTTTTTGCCACAAATTGAACGAAGAATTCAAAAATAATTTTAATTTGAAATGTCTCAGTGGCGTACCATTTTTTTCTTTAAAAAAATTGAGATCATTAACCGTATGCGCGCCAATGATGAATATAAAATTCTTAATTGCATATCAAAATATGCGCAATAACTACCTCTTACAACCCACCAAATTTCATTGGCATACCTTGACCTGTTTTAGAGCAATAAATAAATCGTCAGATTTAAAAAAAAAATGTATCACCCTGTATCTCGGAAAACGAATCACTTGCGAACACACGTTTATATGGCAAACTGTCATTATTTTTTCATGCAGAATCAACCCCTGAAGTTTTATTTTTCAACACCCTGTATATACTGAGACTATTGAGACTAGCATTTGAGTGTGTCTAAGCTGAGCTGATCCATCAGCGATAATTTTGCATTACTAGTTCAAGTGAATCCGACTCGGAAACATTAGAAAGGAATCTGACTAGTTATGGGAAGTATTGTACGATATCTGGCAAATATGCACATCATACAATCAAATTCACCTCAAGTCTCTATGTTCTAATTTTTAAAGTCAATCAAAATGTTTCTCTAAAACTACTGAATAATGTCTACATTATCAATAAGTAAAACTACTTATTACTTCTACCAGTTAGTAATGACTTATTATAACCAATCACCTTATTCTAAATTAATTACTCCCGCTCGCTTTGACGAGTCATAATCTTGTATGTAAGTTGAAAAACAACAGGGACGGTCGATGATTTTACTAAAGACAGGTAAGTTATATCCATCACAATATGAATATTTTATTAATATTAAATATTAGGCAGCAAATGTCAAGTTCGAAGCTACTACTTTTTTACATAAAAAACGCGTATTTGTAACCGATATACCCAGAAACCGACTTTATCAAAAATATTGAGTGTGCCGTGAAAGCAAAGCCATAATTACTTTTGTTATCTGTCAAAGTTTAAAATTCAATATTGGTACTTGGTATTATTACCAATATTTATTCTCTGTAACATACATGAAAATAATATAACATACAATATAATATAAACATAACATTTTTAGAAAAATAAATTATATGTGAAGGATCTATATGAGTGCGAGTGGGAGGAGGCGTCCGATTAGAGTACAAACGGGAGAGCGAGTGGGAGTGCGACTGACAGTGGGAACGAATTGGAATTGAATGTATTTTTAGATGATTTAAAAATATATATTATACATATTCCCATTCCAATATATTTATCTTTTGTAAGCTTACACAGCTTCTAGTCAATATTGTGGTTATAATATATATACACTATCGTAGAACATTCTGCTTTTCTTAATAATTTCACAATATACTATTGTTTCTGGTACATCACCCCAATACATTAAATGCCCGGTAGATATTTATTTTTTTAGCTTTAGTGAAAGCGTAGTATTTTACTTGGATGTAAGATATACACCTGTAAAAAGTGTGTTGTAAACTTCATCTTCCTGGGTAATAACCATTATACCTGATCATTACAGTATATTAAGTATTAAGGTCAGTAAGCGTTCTTTACTGGTTGAAGATGTGTTTGGAGATCGATGCGAAGTCGAGATCTCTAAAGATCCGAAACCAGTAAACCACTTACACCTATATTCACTAAAGAGGTTTAAATTTAGACCAACTGTAAGTTGACATTTGTAGGTTTAACATGACATATGCAACGATTGAAAAAATATTTTTTGTAAATGCCACAATTGGAACATGACAACGACCTAAGCAAAACAACTCGTGAACTAACCGTTTTAATTGTCATGGTAATAAGATCTGGTCTAACTCTTAAACCTTTTTAGACAATTAAATTTCATTAAAAACAGTTTTCGCTTTGGTTACTATGAGACCGAATATTGATTGTTAGTAACATCTACTGTCATTAGACATTTCTTCAATTTATCATTTTTGTTACGATTCATTGTAAGTTATGATTCAAGAAAGTGACGATTCAGACGTTGAAAATGCATGGCAAGTAGGATGTTCAGCCATATAATTTCCGGGATGTCAAAAGACAGATACGAGAAAATCTTCAAGCTCTTCGCAAACGTGGTGCAACAAGAAAAATTTGGAAAATATCAGCGAAAAGGTAATGTTATTATCCTATTTTGTTTAAAAAAATAAATCTCTAAGTCTCCAGGACGCTTATAGGCTGAATACTTTATGCTTAAAGTCACAATATTTCTGCATAAAGCTATTTTCTTAAGAGGAAAAATATTGGACATAACATAAAAAAATCAAGAACTGTGACACCTGTAAAAATACAGAGAACATATGTTCGAGTTTTTAAAAAAATTTCCTGATGAAGTTTATTTAAATATAATTGATTGGATTGATGTTGGGAATAGCAGGGGCGTACAAAAGGGAAGAATTATATAATATGACAATAAATGACATTGAAGATCGAGGTGGGTCTATTATCGTAAATATTTTCCACATTAAAGCGCATATATCACGAACACTAGGACCCAAACAGGCAAAGTCACTAATTAGGTAACAGGAAAATACCATAGGAACTTGACCCAGTAAAATTCCGAAGGTTACTGTTCTTGCAAACCAAGGAGTAGATATTATAGGCCTTAAAAGGCACAGTGGGTGGCGTTCGACCTCTGTAGCTGAGGGATACATCGACGAAATTTAAACGGGAATTTTCGAGGAAATTCTACGGCGACAGAGATATCGCAGCCTAGAGGGTTAGTAAAATTCCAACTATGCTATCAACAGAAGAGAATCGAATTCTATTGCTCCAATACATTTTAATAATTGTTCAAGTTGTAATTTCAATTTTGTGTTTAATAAAAACTGATTTTTATAGTTTTATATTTATTAGTTTAGTTAATTAATCACTTACCGATCCCTAATCTGTAAACATCAGTATCAATTATCAGATTCATTAAACGTGAAATTTTTTTAGACAGTAAAACAGTATCGGGGTATCAAACCCGCACCTCTGGATCTCTAGTCCATTGTTCTATCCAATTACGCTATCGTACCACTGATAAGCAATTCGTTAGAACTTGTACATCCCAAACCCACCATTATCATAACCATGTTGATCCTGCCAAATACTTTTTACGTTATGCCCGTATAAGCCAAATTTTAGGCGCTAGAATATTTGGCAGGATCAACAATGGTTATGATACTGGTGGATTTGAATATGTACAAGTTCTAACGAATTGCTGATCAGTACTACGATAGCGCAATTGGTTAGAGCAATGGGCCAGAGATCCAGAGGAGCGAGTTCGATTCCCGCTCACACCTTAACTTTAAAAATGTTTAAAAAAATATTTCACAGTTTAAAAAAAACTGATAAAATACTTCTATTCAGTAAACGTGTCAAATTACCTGAGCATGTAAAAAAAATATACTATTATTAATAACTACTTCTATTACCCTAACCTCCTGCATTATTGCTTCAACAAGAACAACAACAGAATTAAAAACATTTTATGTAATTATACTACTTTAGTTTTCTTTTGTAGCAGATAAATAGTGCACTTCACTAAAAAATTGTATACCAATCTGTGTAATAATAATTAACACTTAGTATTCATTTTCATGTTGACATGTAATTAACTTTCACGCATTTATGTTAATATTCTATATAGGCTATATATAATATATTCATATTATATCTTTGAATTGCTGTCCTAGTTTTGACTTGTTATTTTATAATGTTATGTAATGTACTACAAAATGAGTTTAGCTATTGTATTTTGAAGCACCCTGTATACAAAAATCACTAGCGAATAAATGACATACATATGCCCACAAAAATTTCTAATTAAATCCATCATTCATCCGAGCATATAATGGACTTACGTGGAAAATTCCACAAAGTTTTACCATTATTCGTTAAAAAATGGCTATTCTTTAAAGTAGACCGAAGCGGAGTTCGTCCTCAATAGCCAGAAAATTCAATTAAAATTTCGAAGTCTCCATCCGGCGGTTGAGTCTTAACAAAAGAACAATTTCTCGCCCGATACTTGCAGTCTGCTGGAAAGAAAGTATCCATGTGCAATTGGGATATTTATTAGTCTAATAATTGTGCTCTTAAATTTTCGGTGAACATTTTGGTTAAACAACTTTGTAATTTATTTAATTATTACATTTTAAGGTCAGCAAATATATGTATTCTATATTACTTAAAATATATTAAAATAAAATAAAAGTTATATAAGTTCTATAAGTAATAAGTGCTCAACGCGTTGCTATAATACTTTACATTTTCTAAGTAATATTAACTAAAATACGCATATTTATATAGGGCATAAAAACACCGTAATATTTACCTATTACCTAGATTAGTCGTCTTAACACCTACCGGGTTTCAGATTGAATTTTAAAGGGCGTATAAAATATGATGCAATAAATAATGTTTTTTTTTGTCTTTGAGCCTTAAACAATTTTATGTGATTCTTTTCCTTTTTTTTATCAATATTTTGTTCACACATTTTTTAAACAGTGAATATTAATAAAAACTAAATTACATTTGATATCTAAACATCGCGATCTAAATAAAAAAAGTTGTTGGTATCGCCACGGATAGAACCACTGTCTTCTTGCTCGTAAGATAAATACGCTTCTCCTGATTAGGGCTAGGCGCTTTATCGATAGTTATCGAGAGGACAGTGACATCAAATAACAATAGGTAGAGATGTACCCAATAGTGTTTATGCCGAATACTTAAGATTCGGTAGTTCTAATGTGCCGAATACCGAATATTCGGCAGTCGTGTGTACAGACAGTTAAAGATTGGTTCAATGTAAATTGTGGGATTTAAAAATTTCCCGTAAAGGAGAATGCATAAAAAAGTCTAAATTATGGGACATAAATGATGTGAGGGCCAAGGAATACCACTATTTAATAACTGAAATGATAGCAGTAGATAACGAAGCTGTAGCAATGGTTGACAGAATACCATATCTAGCCGAAACTTCTTTATTGGAAACATAATACCTGACATATAAAAGAAACATTGCAGAAAATTATGCAATTTCGATTACGTCTTATATGTGGATGTGCACCCATACTGACGCCAGTTTTTTTACGGGGTTTTGGCTCACTGATCACAGTTTGAGTTAAACCATGCAGTTCTTAATATGAAGCATTTCTCAGGGCCACACACTGGAGAACATATCGCCTCTAGCCTAACTGGAAATTTCGTCTATGTGGGATATTTCACGGTCCAAAATACGTGCTGATGTACATGATAATGGATCCAATAGGGTTAAGTGTCTGAGAGAGACCGTATTTGGATCACATACTTCAACTAATTTTCGTAAATTCAGTAAAAACTGCAAAAATATTCAACGAGCGTTAGGCCTACCGGAGCATAAATTATTTCAAGATGTAAGCACGCGCTGGAACTCGCCCTACTATATGTTGGCAAGGTCACTAGAACAGAAGCGCTCTATTCTACTGTATCTATCAGGTAGTTCAAATATCCCCGATTTATCTTCTTCGCAATGGGAGTATTTACAACAAATTATGAGACTGTTACATCCGTTTGAAGAGATTACCAAAATCGTAAGCTCAGGGTATTCCTGTGTGTTAGAGACCATATCACATGTTGAAACGCTTATACGGTATATAAATAAACAAGAAACTGCTCAAACGAGCAACAAATTGCAGAATATAAGGCTAGCTATAAAAGCGAAGCGAGAAGACCGCTTTGCCAGCTTAAAACCGAAAAGTTTTATTTGCTGTCTGCTCTACCCGACACAAGGTTTGAGGCGAGTTTCTTCATCGACCAGAATGTAGCTGAAAGGCTCGACAGTTAATTTTGTTTTAAAAAAAAATCTGTGACGAATCCAGTAGCCACAGCGACACTGATATGGACGATATGGCAACTGCGAATAAGAGGAGAAAAAAGAACGAAAACCAATTTAGTACGTCTGACATTCATGCAAGTTTTTGGGACTGTTATAATTAGGATGGCAATGATCGCTGCTAATAGTCAATCACCTAAACGTAAAACAAAAAGCAACCTAGCGACAGAACTTGATGCTTTGCAAATTGAACGTATATCGAGATCTGGCAATACTTATATTTGGTGGGCATTCATTCCATCGAAATCAGTATCCAATATTATAACCATTTGCCGCAACGCATTTCACAGCTCCTGCGAGTTGTGCTTATAGTGAAAGACGACTCTTCTCAGAAGCTATGCATATGCAGAAAAATTGGTATTTTTCACCACAATTTACCATTATTAAATTTTCAATACAATATACTTATGATGTAAATATTAATATGTTAATGTAAAATTTACATATATTTTTGCAATATTATAACATTTATAACAATGACGTCAAAAAGAAATAGACCCCGCATTTCATTCATAAAAATGAATTAAATAGAATCAAACATCAATTTGTTGTTGTGTATGAGTGGAAAAAAGACGGACTGATCGCATAAAGAATAGTTTGCGGTGAAAATTGCAACGCTGTCAGATATCTTCGCGAGGCTTTCCAGTGGCGTAGCTATTTTTGAGATAATGTATTATTTGCTATATTTTTTGAGCCCAAATATTAGTATGGTGGATACGACATTTTTTTGTTCTAAGATGAACGGGAACGACTTCACATTGCAAAAGTGAGAGTTTTAATAATAACTTGAAAACAATTAATTTAGATATTATGTCGTGGAAAGGTCTGCACTAAATGGGAAACTTTTTTATTATCAATTTCTCGAAAAACTTTCTTCTTCATAAAACTTGTGTGTTTGTCGAAAAAATAGTTTTCACAATATTCAACTTTAAATCAGATATACAGGGCCTTCAAAAAATACGAAAAAGTGTATTTCAAAAATTAAAATTTTTGTGACTGTCGCGGCCGTAAAAAATCGTAAATAAAGGTTTAGTATTAGTTATGTCATGTTAGTAATAGCTAAGGAAAGATTTAAATAGAAAAATGTTTTTTTGTTGTTTGACCTTAAATATCTCCATAACTATAATATAAAAAATTTTACTCAGTTTATATTTACGATTTTTTATGGCCCTTAAAACTACCATAAGAAACATTTTATTTTTTTTAAATTGTTAGTGAAATTCACTTTTTTGAACATCCTGATCTAAAGTTTATTACTATCAAAAATATTTTTTTTGAACCACCAACTTTTATTAAGAAATCAATAATAATTAAGAAATCAATAATAAAAAAGTAAATAAATCTTTAAAAATAAAATCATCGAAACTTTTTGGTGATTCTGAAGCACCCTGTATAATATTTTACACTATATTTGAAATTTAATTTTTTTTTATAAAAATTTAAATAACCAGATTGAAAGTGATGCTGCACTTTATAAATTTTCACCCGGACACGTGGTTTATAAAAAAAAAACAAAGTTTAAAAGTTTGGTATAATTTATTTATAAACTTAAGAAGCTAATTTAATATAATTGTATCAATAATTATCTGTGACAAAAGACCAGGCACGTAGTCTAGGGGGGGGTCCGGACCCTCCCCCTCGCGCAATACCCTAAAAATATTTAGGAGTTTTTACATAATTTAACCTACGAAAGTAGAATTCCAATAACTGCTGATTAGCAGTTCCGTATTGGCTCTGCTTACTACAGCTATTTTTTAACTAGAACCTCAGGAAAATTAGGGAGCAGGCTATTTTTTGAAATTCTAACTTTTTGACGGGTTTTTTAACAAGCCCGAATATGTAAATGTAAAACATTAAGAAAGGCTACCCTAAACAAAGACGCACCTAATGATTTTTTCGTAAGTACGACAGTTTCTAACATAAATCGATAGGAAAATAAATTTCATTTTTCTTCCACAAAAATCTCCTGTCATAAGCAAAATTGCGAATGCGTGCCGAGACCAAATTTATGATAATTCCAACAAAAATTATTATTATTAAACTTAGAATATATGGTAGCTGCTGAAAATTTCTCTTCGTGATCCATTTGCACACAATTTTGAAGTTCTTATCTTTACGTATACAAAACACGATTTAAGGAATAAGAAAATTATTGATTGACCTTTGGGGATTGAAAAAAATATTCGATTTTGACAGTGAGGAATATTTAGAATTCTCAAAAAAAGAAAAACTTTTAAGCAAACGCAAAAAGTTGTTTTAGAATTTCGAGAAAGTACTAAAAAGAAAGATGAATACATTTATGATTAAAGCAATCCAGATTTTTAATGTAGCAATATGGTTCCAGACCCTCTATGAAAGATAGCACCACATTAACCTCGATATTAACAAAGTGACTAGGCACTTATTTATTAAAATACTATTAAATATATAAAACCTAAAAATATTGCGTCCTATTTGTTCAAGATATACCTATAATTTTTTACATTTTCATAATTGCTGTACCTGCAATGCTTTAATAGATATTGGCAAATAACTAGTTTTTTGCAACTTTTTTTCATATTTTTCATTTTTTCTTCTTAATAATTTTTTTGTCACTGACTTGGTTTTGACAGGGTTGGATCCCCCTAGAACTGAAATCCTGGCGACGTGCTTGCAAAAGACATATTTATGTAGTGATTCATGTGGCAATATTTATTATTAGCAATAAGCTTAGTCATTAAAGAACAAGCATTTCCATAACAAAATACAACCAATAAAAAGGTGAGTTCTCATTACTATTTTTACTAAAGATGAAGATAAAACTAAATTTTGTTACATGGACCCACTTTGTGTTTTGATGTCTATACCAAGAGTATAATGCCTTTTTAATACCTTTTTTTATCAGCTTATCACCGACTTCATAGGAAATATGTAATAAAATATAATTTATCACTTTTTAATGCAACCTATTTTTTGAAATCGGGTTTGTTTTTCAAAACATTTTCATTTCACCCTTTTTTCAACACATTTTAGTTCTATTTACGCGAAGTTAGGTAAAAATTTGGGTCTACTACTTTTAAAAGTTTGCCAGGCTCGCGGCAAGTAATATTATATAAAAATGCACTACCTTTACATGTATTGGATTTATTCATATTTACAGAAAATCAGCAATAAACATGGCCCAATATTAATATGAATGCAAAATTGAACTTCTTGTCCCTAAAAACCACAAAAACCATATTATGAAAAACAATATCTTTACAGTATATATCCACCAATTTACCCCCTTTTTTCCCCACCATCCATTTTCCCTGCTATACATTTCACTTATTGACACTATAAATATTTTGTGCCAAGATGTTTAATATTTTTAACATTCATTATAATATATTATATTATTATTTATATTACCAAAATCACCTGATAAAAACAGATTCTCCTTAGTTGGGATAATGTACCTCAGGATGGTATTTATTTACTTTTTTGATTACTTATTTTTAAAAACCAAATTTTTAGGCAATAAATTAAAGCATTTCAAATTCATTAAAGAAAATCTATAGTAAATGAAAAATTGTAAAGTAACGCTATTGCGCTATTTTCATTTTTTGTATATGCTTGCTATATAAGAACTCCGACACTACCCTAAATATTCCTTGAAATTTTCATCCAAAATGCAAACCATCCTGGAGTAATTAATGACAACATAAAATAGTGGGTCTTACAGCTTACGCAATTAAAATTTAGTACCTATGCTTTACCAAATAGTATATTTATTTTGTTTATTAACCTCTCAAAAAAGGTGGTTTGATAAATTTTTTGAGGAATATTTGAGACTTTTCACAAATATATAAATTAGCAAAACGCTGTACTCCGTTTATCATCAGTGTCTTCGACTTTATAGATAAGTTGAAGTTATAAAAAATTAATTTAAGCCTAACGGAAATGTGCAATACAAAAACAATACTTTATTTGCAAATATAAGAACGCTATTAGACGGTGATTTGACTCTTCAACTACAGCACTGGTATGACATAACTTTACTTACCTTCGAAAACAAACTTCTGGGTTTAAATCGTTTCTTTTTCTGCAAATAAAGCAAGTTCGCACCATTTTCTTAAAGTTTTTTAAACAGATTCTTGAAAATAGCCACACAAAAGACTTGGATTTCTGAAAAACACTTATTTCACCAACTAGAAAAATTACAACGTCGCGCATCAAATAGGTCGAAATCATGAATGACTACGACCGTCTTCGGCGTTTTCCGAATGATCCCGAAAGAAATCTGTAGTATACTCGAAAAAGGTAGAATTCCGACGTTGCCGATTATTCTGGGCTTTATTTCTTGAAATAAGGAATAATAATTACAGAAGATTTATATTACATTTAAAACAGGTTCGGTTTGAGTTATTTATAATAAGCTATTTACTTATCAGTTTTAAAATATTCTATATGGAAATATATACTGGGAATTTCTGGAATTCCTTGTTTATTTAGGTAATAGTATAAAGGATGATATCCGTTATAATCTGGCCACAGTAACGGTTTGGCAAACCAGGGTTAATGTTGGATTCCTCTAAAATGTAAACACCTGGGTCTATGTTATTTCCATGTCCTTGATTTATAATATACAAATTGATTTTATTTTACCAAATGTATTTTAAACGCCGCCTTCTACTTAATTTTTAACTTTTTATCAGAAAATATAAAAAAATTGAAATATTTGGCTCAATAGTGACTCAATTATTCGGCATACAGCCGAATAGTACAAAACATGCCGAATACCGAATAGTTGCCGAATATTCGGTGCAACTTTAATAGCAAAATAAAAAAATATCGATAGACTTTTTTTTCTTTTCGATAATTTTGTCCAAAATAATCGATAGGTAGCAACGAACTATCGATAGAAAAAATCTAATATCGCCCATCACTACTCCTGACCCGAAAAAAAATATGTGTTTTAATTTGTCCTTTTAGATTTATTATTAGCATTGCTGTGAAAAAAATCTTCAAATAGAATTTTTTAGAGAGATTTAAAAAAAATTTATCGAGTCGTCATTTTGTTCTGCCATATTTAGAGGGGGGGGGGGTTCAGGGTACATTAAGGAAAGGCATAATATGGTAATATTCTTTTAGACTTTGCAATGTTCTGGGGTTTGGAAACGGAATGCAAAAAGATAAGCCCAAATATGAAAATCTGGCTAACTAAATTCCTTCAATTCAATGTTTTTTTGTGTGTCAGTAAATTTAGATAAGAAGCGCCTGTAATTATAACGCGGAAAGTTTCGCAGGATTATTTCTACTTTAGAACATAATATTGCTTCTAAAATGATCGAGTATTTAGCAGAAAATTAATAACATAAACTTTGCTTAATATAAACTAAATTCGACCGAAACTGCAAAGTTTCAGAGTCGGTTGATAAAGGGTAGCTACAAAGTTGGAATGAAATATAATTTCAGGATTTGCAAAACTTTGTTGATCTCTGCTTGCCATAAAGTCAACCGCTAAAGTACGAAGGTATACAATTATAATAACTATACTTCAAACATTACCGCTAATTTGTTAGAAATGTATAACTAATATTTAATGCGCTTAGACTGCGAAAGGTTTTATGGCTATATAATGAATAATAAATGGGAGGCATTTACCCGAGCAAGTTTTTTTTTGAACAAAAATAATTTAAAAACCCTATTCTTGTATAGATGTTTTTTGTATTACCACGTTTTGTATTATCTCACAAGTAATGAGCAATTTTTTTGATATTGATTTTTTCATGAATGTGTTATGCTTATGCTTTACGTGAAAAACGACAAGCGAGGACCTTTTCCTTTTAGTCGCCGAATATGCAAATGAAAATACATGTTTGCCTTCCACAGGAAGACATTCTGATTACGCCTATGATGAAATGACAAGGTCATTAGCATGAACCCTGGCTTGATTACCATGTAAAAAAATCGTTAAATTTCCTTGACCAAAAACTTCCCTCGTTATGATTATTTTTCTATTTGTTAGGAATAGTGAAGTGTGACCCAGTTTAGTTCAGTACATAGTCACAGTATATATGTGTTACATATACTGTCCCTTTACCTGGAACTTCCCTCGTTGTGATTTTTTTTTCATTTGTTAAGAATAGTAAAGTATGACCCTATTTAGTTCAGTACATAGTCACAGTTTACATGTGTACAGGGTGGCCATTTTATGGTGATACAGTACCTTATCTAGAAAACGGTAATAGTTACGACAAAAAGTTAAATGCAAAAGTGGTTTGGATTCAATTAAATTTTTATTTTATTTCACTTTTGCTTATACAGGGTGTTTCGTTTTGACGTGAAACATGTCAACTTTCTTAATTTAAATGGGATACCCTATATATTATTACATATTTCGATTCTACTGTTAATTTGCGAAAGTTTTTATAATAACATCTATATCTGAATTCTTCATCGTGAGTAAATTGTGTTTTTAGAATTAAAAAAAAAACATTTTTGAAAAAAAAATTTTACCTATAAAACTTTAATGGAACTGACTAATATCTTAAACATACATTACTAAGGGTTCAATTCAACGAGTTTCCATGCTGGTCTTACCAATTAATTTACAGGGTGTTAAAAATGGAGAGCCCTGTATACCTGTATACCCTGTATATTTTTATTTCATGTAATTCAGCGTTTAATTACCTATCATTACTCATATATATGTCCTATACCTAAAATGAACAGTTTCGATTTTATTAGCCGTTTTCTGATTTGACTATTTTTTTTTACTATAAGTAAACAGATGAAGTGGGCTAAAATAAAAATGTCGTAAACTAAGCCTTATTCTCATTTCCTTAACACAGATAGCGACTATAAATAATGTTATAAAATACAAATAAAAATGAAATGTTATGTAATTTATGTTCTTATTATTTAATGTTTACGAAAATAAGAGAGAGACAAAAAAATATCTTGTGCCACACGGTATAACTAATAACTAACTGAGTATTAAACATGATTAAAACAGATTATAAAAAATTTTCAATATGGCCACCGTCCATTGCGATACGTGAAGTGTAAATAGCCGAATAGCGTTCCTTACCGAATTAAATGCATTAAAATTATTGATCTCTTCCCTGATTTTTATTTTTAACTCATTTCTATTATTAGATCTATTTTTATAAACTTTATTTTTTAGTGCACCCCACAAAAAGAAGTCTAAAGGGCTTAAATCAGGGCTTCGTGGTGGCCAGGATATTAAACCATGTCTTCCTATCCACCATGGAAAATGTTGATTAAGGAAATTTACTACCGGTGCAACCGTGTTGTAAGGGGCGCTATCCTGCTGAAAAATGATATTTTGATGAATATTTGCTGGCAAGTCGTTGATAATGATTTCATTCCTAAGCAGCTCCAAGTATCTTTCACCATTTAACGACCTGTCAAAAAATATTGGTCCGATAATACGGTCGCAAATAATTCCGCACCACACATTTACGGTTTGACGGCCTTGTTTTTTAATTGCTTTTATTAGATGTTTATTAGTTTGAGACCAGTAATGAGTGTTTTTCCGATTAAAAATGCTCGCCGTATTAAATGAGGCCTCATCAGTCCAAAGCACTTTTCGAACTGCCGTTCAATAATATCACAACAAAAAGTCAATCTTTCATTAAAGTCTAATTGTGATAATAATTGAGTTGGAAGAAATTTATAAGGATGATAACCATTCACCTGCAGTGTTTTTTGAATATTTCCTCTACTGACACCTGCAATGTCTCTGTCAGCATCTCTTTGGGATCTTTCATCATCTTCCTCGAAATAAAGTAAAATCTCCAGTCGTTTTTCCTCAGTGAGCACAAAATTGGGACAATTTTTCTTAGAGTTTTTAAGGACACCATTTTCCAAATTACGCACAATTCGAAAAAATATAGTCCTATATAGGAGGGAACTCGATTATTAGGATATTCCCTCGAATATTCTCTAAGTGCTAACACTGGACTTTTATTATTTTTTATGAAACAGTTGTATAATTTCAAACGTTCATCTAAACTATATAAAGCCATTTTTTAACAAATTTCGCAGCAAAAATTTGACAAAAACGATAAACAGAGCAAATGTCAACTTAAGTCAACAATTGCATTAGGTTATTTCCTAAGCCTATCTTGATTTTTTTAGTTTCTGATCTCATTTACTGGCAAAATTCCGGGATAAATCAGAAAACGGCTGATAAAATCGAAACTGTTCATTTTAGGTATAGGACATATATATGAATAATGATAGGTAAATGAACGCTGAATCAGATGAAATTAAAATATATAGGGTATTCTATTTGAAAAACATATTTTTATATTTAAAGTTCTGTTTGTTTTGCTCTCCATTTTTAACACCCTGTATATTAATTGGTAAGACCAGCATGGAAACTCATTGAACTGAACCCTTAGTAATGTATGTTTAGGATATTAGTCAGTTCCATTAAAGTTTTATAGGTATTAATTTTTTTTTAAAAAATGTGTTTTTAAAAAAAATTCTAAAAACTCAATTTACTCAAAAACGATAAAGAATTCAAATATAGATGTTATTATAAAAACTTTCGCAAATTAACAGTAGAATCGAAACATGTTATAATATATAGGATGTCCCATTTAAATTAAGAAAGTTGACATGTGTCACGTCAAAACGAAACACCCTGTATAAACAAGAGTGAAATAAAATAAATTTTGATTGAATCCAAACAACTTTTGTATTTAACTTTTTGTCGTAACTATTACCGTTTTCTAGATAAGGTACTGTATCACCATAAAATGGTCACCCTGTACATATACTGTCTTTTCATTTTCATTTTTATTGAGCACTATTTTGGTCCATCATATTGGGTTTCTACCAATATCTTGCCAGTTTCTTTCTACCTAGACCACACTTGACTTTTGGGAATATTTTAAATAATTCAATAAGAAGTTTTTGCATTGACACATACCGCCATTTTGTTACGTCATGTTGAATTCGTAGCAGTTTATCCCATTTTCACATTTAATTTTTCAATTCAATTGGACCAGATTTTTTACGTTGATTTTAAAAAAATTTTATATGGCGGCCATTTTGTTTCCCCATCTTAAATTCATACCACAGCTTTACCAGTTGATATCTATATCACACTTAATTCTTACATAAAAATTAATTTAATTAGGCTGATTTTTTAAATATTTTATTAGACCGCTATTTTGTTTTGCTATCTTGGATTCATATCAAAATATTACCAGTTCATTCCTTTTTAACACTTACAGCCGTATTCACTAAGGAGTTTTAAATTTAGACCAGGTCTAATTTGACAGTTATAGGGTTAAGATGACATATGCAACAATGAAACAAATAGAAAATATGACAGTGGTAGAAGTAAAACATATGCTGATGAACAAAGAGTTTTAACTACCATCGCAACTAGAGCTGGTCTAACTCTTAAACCTTTTTAGTGAAAACGGAGGTTAATGTTTGTGCAAAATTTGAGGTAAATTAAAATATAAAAAAAATTAAAATATTACTAGGTCATGCCTATATGTACGTTAATTTTTGACTAAAATTAAATGTCAATCTGGTAAACAATTTTTAAGCTATGCCGTGAACAGACAGATAAACCGACAGACGGAATTGATAAAACATATTTTTTGGCATCTAGGGACGCTGAAACGTGAAGATATGTGAAACCCTATGCCACAATTAGTTATGGCACACAATTTGAAATCAATCTATTAAGTAGTTTTTCAGGCAGAATTATTAAATATTTTATTATGCCGCAATTTTTTGCGCCATCTTGGATTCTAGCAAAGTTTTACCAGTTGACTCCAACATAATACTTGTGCAATGTTTTTGTTGATGTTTTGCAATTTGAGATAAATTGGAAAATTAGTTTTTTAATAATATTTTTTTTAACATTTCATTAAGCCGCCATTTTATTTTGCCATATTGGATTTTTGCAAAAATATTACCAGATCATCCCCACATGACCCTTAATTTTTTATTAAAATTTGAAGTTAATCGAGTAAGTAATTTTTAAGCTATGCCGCGAACTGACAGACAGACCGACATACGGACCGACGGGATTGATAAAACATATTTTTGGCATCTAGGGACGCTAAAACTTGAATATATGTAAAACCTGAGAGGGTTGTTGTTTCCACATTCACATTCAACATTTTATTTGGCCGCCATTTTGTTCGGCCATCTTGAATTAGTACTACAATTTTACTAGTTGCCCCCGATACCACAATTAGTTATGAAACACAATTTGAAATCAATCCATTAAGTAGTTTTTCAGACTGAATTTTTAAATATTTTATTAAGACGCCGTTTTGTTCCGTCATCTTTGACTCGTACCCCGTTATCTTTGACTCGTACCAGAATTTTACCAGTTGATTCCAACATAATACTTTGATGTTTGTTCAAAATTTGAGATACACCGGATAAGCAGTTTTTTAATAACAATTTTTTTAACATTCACTAGGCCGCCATTTTGTTTCGCCATATTCGATTTTTACCAAAATATCACTAGGTTATTCACATTATGACCCTTAATTTTTAATAAAAATTTAAAGTCAACCGGGTAAGTAGTCTTTAAGCTATGCCGCGAACTGACTGACAGACAGACCGACCGACGAAATTGATAAAACATATTTTTTGGCATCTAGGAATGCTAAAACGTGAAGACATGTAAAACCTGAGAGGGTGATTTTTTCACGATTTCAAACATTTTATTTGGCCGTCATTTTATTCGGCAATCTTGAATTAGTACCACAATTAGTTATGGCACACAATTTGAAATCAATCCATTAGTACTTTTTCAAGCTGAATTTTTGAAAAGCCGCCATTTTGTCCGTCATTTTGGATTCGCACCAAAATTTTACTAGTTGATTCCAATATAATACTTTGATGTTTGTTCAAAATTTCAGGTAAATTGTATAAGCAGTTTTTTAATAATATTTTTTTCAACATTTTACTAGGCCGTCATTTTGTTTCGCCAT
The DNA here is from genome assembly GCA_030620095.1 of Kuschelorhynchus macadamiae. NCBI lineage: Eukaryota > Metazoa > Arthropoda > Insecta > Coleoptera > Curculionidae > Kuschelorhynchus > Kuschelorhynchus macadamiae. The sequence continues at coordinate 1,045,568 of JAUTXW010003802.1, read as the reverse complement.
ATTAGATTTTTACCAAAATGTTACCAGGTCATCCCCATTCTACATGTTCTAAACAGTTTCTCCCTACATCGTAACAAAACAACGGTAGCCAAAAAGTCGATCGCAATTAACATGTCGATTGGAAAAAAAAAGGTATTGTAGAATGTTTTAGCAGAAAATATCTTCTGCATCAATAAAATACTTTTCTCCGTATATCACTGCGAGAGGTATATTATCAGAAAACTTTTCTTCATAGGGTGCTTTTACTAGGGATCCCATGACCTTATGACTTTTTTTGTGTGGGCGTTTCGAAATTGGGCGCCAACGCAGGCAGGCAGGCATTAATTCTTTAAGTTGACGGGATCTTAGCGGTAACTGCTTTCGAGAATTTTCGTATATGTAAATTTGTAAGTAGTCGTTTTTGTAATTAATTGACTGCCTTTTTGGTAGCCCAGGTTAGGCCTTTTTTTCAGGGTTGTCCTCGGGGCTATCGTAAAACAAGTTCTACCACATATTTTGTATCGTCACTATATGTGGAAGTCAAAAAAATACAAAATTACTAGTACGGAAATTCACCAGAAGTATAGTTACGCTGGAACACAGTATCGTAGAGAGGTATATATTTTTTGACATAGAATAATAAAGAATATGTGCTCAACATGGTATTATCCATTTATATTACGGTTGTGAAGCTTCAAGGATCATGGTTTGTAGTGGCTTGGTTTTTACTAGAAAGGCCACTGTGTATGTACAGGGTGGCCATTTTATGGTGATACAGTACCTTATCTAGAAAACGGTACTAGTTACGACAGAAAGTTAAATACAAAAGTTGTTTGGATTCAATTAAATTTTTATTTTATTTCACTTTTGCTTAAACAGGGTGTTTCGTTTTCACGTGACACATGTTAACTTTTTTAATTTAAATTGGATACCTTATATATTATTACATATTTCGATTCTACTGTTAATTTGCGAAAGTTTTTATAATAACATCTATATTTAAATTCTTTAGCGTTTTTGAGTAAATTGAGTTTTTAGAATTTTTTTTAAAAAAACATATTTAAAAAAAAAAATTTTACCTATAAAACTTTAATGGAACTGACTAATATCCTAAACATACATTACTAAGGGTTCAATTCAACGAGTTTCCATGCTGGTCTTACCAATTAATATACAAGGTGTTAAAAATGGAGAGCAAAACAAACTTTAAATGTAAAAATCTCCTGTTTTTCAAATGGAACACCCTGTATATTTTTATTTCATCTGATTCAGCGTTCAATTACCTATCATTACTCATATATATGTCCTATACCTAAAATGAACAGTTTCAATTTTATTAGCCGTTTTCTGATTTATCCCGGAATTTTGCCAGTAAATGAGATCAGAAACTAAAAAAATCAAGATAGGCTTAGGAAATAACCTAATGCAAAATTTCTTTTAAAAAAATATGTTTTTTAAAAAAAATTCCAAAAACTCAATTTACTCAAAAACGATATAGAATTCAAATATAGATGTTATTATAAAAACTTTCGCAAATTAACAGTAGAATCGAAACATGTAATAATATATAGGATGTCTCACTTAAATTAAGAAAGTTGACATGTGTCACGTCAAAACGAAACACCCTGTATAAACAAAAGTGAAATAAAATAAAAATATAATTGAATCCAAACAACTTTTGTATTTAACTTTTTGTCGTAACTATTACCGTTTTCTAGATAAGGTACTGTATCACCATAAAATGGCCACCCTGTCACCCTGTACAGGCGAAGCAAATAATCTTGTGCCAGGGCACGCAGAAATTTTGTAAAATGCCAGGCATTACCCGAATCCGAATCATTAATTCAGATTATAAGGAGAAAAAAAAAAGTAATCTTCACATATTCAAACATGTTTTCAAGTTCAAATTTCACAATATACCTGCCCACTCTATGATGATATTTTTTGTATAAAGCATAGCCACAACAGTACGGTTTATCACTTTTCAGTCTGCTTTTAACATCGTCTTTAAAGTTATATAAATGGCAAAATACCCTTTCTATGGAGATGAACATTTGAGAAAGACATTATTAAATTAATAAAACGTTAATTGTGACCTTCAAATTAGGAAACCTGCCTGCTTCAACTGCATTTTTTTACCAACCAGTTAATTCATTATCATTGTCTAACTGCTGAACATCTCATCAAAGTAGAAATAAACGCTTTGATTTCAAATAAGATTTTATTTAGATATTTAATTTGTAATGACTAGGCTGTGACAGGATTTATAATATTGAGTCACTGCATTGAAACGCTTTTAATACCTGTAAGTAATTCAAAGCAAAATCTAAGCACTTCTACAGACACAAAGATATTAGGGTATATTTTAACTTTTTAGTCTTTAAATAGACACAAAAACAGCTCCTAATATTAATCCTATTATGACTAACCTAGCCCAATAAAACTAAAACTCCAAAAGAGTGATAAAATAGATACAATAATGAAATCACTAATAATCCCCCTCCAAACAGGATGATTACCTTACCTTGGGTCGATGTTCCCTACTGGGACCTTAAAAGCAAAACCAATAGAAATGATTGAGTCTAAATCACTGATGATATAATGATATTAATAATATTCTTAAATATGGAAGATCAGTGTATTATTGCTATTGAACCATAATGTCCCTATTATATTTGTTTTGAGTACCCGAGGTTTACCAAAAATACATATTTTTCCAACAAAGAAAAAAGTTTTCTTCCAAAATATCAAAAACAGTTTTGAACAAATTTTATAAGGATCGAAATTTTATTAGCATAAGGACCCAACTAGCCTGTCTGCGTCCCTGTGTATATCTCGTACCGGTGAAAAAAAACTGTAAAACGGATCTTTTCTTTCTGACCAGTGTCGATCATTGATCATTCAAAGGTCTGTGGCTCATGTTCACAAGCAAAAAATGGGCAAACTTATCTCGACCTCCAATATTTTATTTACAGTTGCCTATTATTAGAAGCAAGCGGCAGTCATTTAAAGTGCATAACCAGATCAAAACTTTCAATAAAGACCTTTTCATAATTTGCCATTCTAAATTTAGGGCACACCAGTACAAAGTAATAAAAGCGATAAATTGTCAACGTTTTGGAAACGTTCCAAAACTTCTGTCTCAGAGGAAATTCCAGCAGACTGCGAGGTATCAGTTTACATTTTCGAGGATATAAACGTTCGAGGCAGTTAATTTTAGAGCGCTAATGTTAGTTTTAGTAAAAACAAACACTTCTGATGTGTGCCAAATAGTTTGTGCTGTTTTATTTTATCTTTTTCATTTTAAAATAGCGAAACGATTAATGACTGTTATTTATTTTGTTTCAGGTAAGGAATGATACATTTAGTTTTTTCTGAGTAAGTCCTGTTATTTTAATCTTGTATGATCTTTAAGACTGTAGTGAATTTACTTCATATTATCTCAGGTATTTTCAAATATGTAACTAAAGGGTAGTGACTGAGATGGGAGAAAAAAAGCAAAAAAAAAAGTTATTAGGGCAAACATTTTATTTCGAGTTTAATTCCTGTCTTTAATAAAAATTGTTTATTTCTTTTTCATTTATTCTAAAAAAATAAATACACTATTTTTTTCTGCAAACTTTAAAAATGCATATTATTGTTTTTGACATAGTAACCATTATTTCTTATTTTTGATGAATATATATATTGGAACTAACTATGATTATTTACTATCATTAACAAAAAAGCTCGTTATATTTCAAAAATCACTCACTGCTATTTTTTTCGATTCGACGGTTGACGTGAATAGTTTGAAAGATCACGACGTATTAGACCAAACAAATGAATCAGCTCAAAAAGCTACATTCAATTTCTCGCAGCAGAAGTCTAGTACACTAAATATATTTTTTAAATATTTCTCGTCTTCTCTCTTTAGAAGGGTTACTCTATGAACAAATCATTGTTGAATATTCAGAACCATCTAGATATCAATAAATATTAACAAATTAATCACTTTATTCAAAAGAGGATGGTTATCTCTGCAATAACAGTTTAGCGAAAATCCTATTTTACCAATGCAAGTAACGAGGTAGGAGTAGTCAGGACTATTCGAATCGATAACAACATGACTTTTATTGAACAAAACATCCCTCGAATTAACTTTGCTCTTGTTAAATAGATCGTGTCCACACTCAACATCAAAATAGTTCCAGTCTACAAGCCCAACATCGCTCTTAAATAATTGCTGAAAAAATCAATTCGTAACTTGACCAACATAGGTTAGGTTTGGTTAAAAGTGAGTGGATCAAACCGACCCTCCACTGCGACTCTGTGGTCTTTTGTGGCTCACACCTATATTTACACTTCCCCAAGCATCTCTAAATCCGTAATGAGTCTTATTGCATTTGGGGGGGGGGGGTATTCTTCAACTCCTCGGGCAGCAGGATACTTCTACCTAAAATAGAGAACCTGATCGTGGCAGTTGCCGGGCATTCACATAGCACATGGTTGGCTGTCTCATCATCCTTCATACATAGGCAGCACTCGAATTCGTCTTCAAGCCCCATCCTGTGGCATGTGATGTCTTAGACCACAATGGCCAGTGTATAGGCCTATTGCTGTTTTGAGCTTAATTCTGTTCATATTTAACAGACTTATCCTCTTCTTCATAGGAAGGGGGATAAATGCCTTTGGGAGGGACAGACCTGGCAGTCCAAGCCAATAGAGATTAGCTTTTTCCTCAACCAAGTCCAAAATTGCACACTTGGCCGTTTCGTGGGCTACTCCTAAAGCAGGTTCAGTTCCCACGAATCTTGTCTGCTTCTTTATTTGCTAGAAGGTCCACAGACTCGTTTCCCTCCAAACCTGCATGTCCTGGTATCCAGATAAGTGCATTTTATTGTCGCTCCCGAGTGCATTTAAACAGTTTTGGATGTACAATGACTCGCTTCAAGTGCTTTAAGGGCCGCTTGACTATCCGAGAATATTTTTATCGCTTTATGTGTTATTTGTTGATCCTGCAACATTCTAGCACACAGTTCGATAGCATGGACTTCTGCTTGGAATATTGAGGTGTTATTGCACAGGCTTACCGACAGATTATTGGTTTGGAGCCGTCTGTGAATAGGCACAGCTCTCCTTTCAGTAAATCAGATTTATTCTGATCCCACTCCTCTCTCCCTGGAAAGATCACGGAGTAGGGTTGCTGTGCACTAACAGTTTTTGGTAGCAGGTCCGATGGCATTCCTAACATGTAATGGTTTTTCAGCATGTTGGATGATTCCATGTGACTCGTGCTATCCACCATGCTGTCGGTAACATGGTGGAGTCTGTATGTTGTCCTCATTGCTTCCCCTTCCACAAATAGGTGGAGTGGTAGAAGTTTCAAAAGGACTTCCATGGCGGCTGTCGGAGTGGAGCGAATCGCTCCTGTAATTTACAAGCAAGCCTGTTTCTGCAGTCCACTCAGTTTGGCGTGAGCAACACTTTGTTGTCCCTTACTATACCAGGCTACAAAACCATAGGCTATCATTGGTCTTATGACCGTTAGATTAGGATTTTACGGCCACAAGGATAGTTTAGCTTTCTGAATTATTTTATTCAGATGAGCATTCCAGTTCAGCGTTTTATCCAGGATAATTCCCAAATATTTCACTTCAGCTGAAAATGGTATCACCAGTCCCCGTAAGGAAGGTGGTCGAATCTCTCCAGATTCCTTTTCTTTGTGAAGGGGACTAGAACCATTTTATTAGGGTGAATAGACATCTCTTATCTCTCACACCATGTTAGTGTGGTGTTCAGTACTTCCTGAAGGGTTGCTGAGATTTCCTCTTCAGCCTTTCTGATATGATGACTAGATCATCGGCATATGCGTGCAGATCAACCTCCCACAGCCGAACCACAGCCAGCAGATTGTCCACCAGTAGTGACCACAGCAAGGGCGATGATACTCCTCCCTGTGGACACCCTCTAGCAGCTCTAAAGCTCACTGTCTCGTCCTGTAGAAATGTTGACTAAAATAACTAACAAGGTGGTTCTACTAAAGGGGTCAAAATGCTTTACTCCCCAAAGTCTATAGACATATTGTTTTACCAGAAAAATTTGGTTTTAATAAGGGAAGGTTTAACTTAACAAGCATGAAGTTTGAAATCCTCATGCCTTTTAATAAAAGACGCTACAATGGCGTTGACCGAGATGTCCTAATTTCCTAATCTAACTTTTTCAATCCTGTTTAACCGCTCCAATTATTTTCAATATTTTTACTCATGATATTACGAATTCACACCTGACTAAGATGTATATGGACGATGCAGCGGTAATAGCTAAGTTAAAACAGCGTAGTATCATTATTTCTAGGCTGCAAAGGCATCGAGCAGAAACGTTAGGTAGAAACCCAAAATTAACCCAGACAAAACTCAAGGTATATTCTTCTCGAAGTCTCGTATAACAGTTTCCAGATATTACGTTAAAATATCGAACGTGTAAGTCCCCTGTTCAAACACAATTAAATATTTAGGGCTAATTTTTGACAGAAGAGTTAATTGGATCTATACAACTCAATACTTTGTTCAAAAAAGAACAATATAAATACAAGTACTTCACCTAGGACTCAATAGGAAAAACAAACTTAACGTCAGGGTAAAACTTATCCTATATAAAGGAATAATGCAATCTGTGTCGACATGGACCAGGTGTCATAACAACAAGACAGACAGACTATAGAGGATACAAAAAAGAATACTTAAACTTAACTTGGATGCACCACAATACGTTAGGAATATAACCATACATGGAGACTTACAAACAAGACAGTGAGAGAGGTCAGAGATAAACTAATCACAAATTATTATAACTAATAAATAATTACTAATAACACACGCATAAGAACTAAACCTAACCAGACTTACAAACTTCCCAAGAACATGATGATGACATACCCCTTTCTCACATCATATCCCCATTACCAGAGTCAGCAAGAAAACGGTATTGAAAATTTCAGCAGCTGATTAAAAAGTATGATAGTCTAGGCTGACCGAAAGAAAAATGAAAATCCGACAAAAGGATGGTTATTGTTAAAATCATGGAAATCCATGATTTTAACGAAACACCAAAATGAGTTGTTTTTGAAGGATACACCAGACAATACAATATTGACATTAGCCACGATATTAGTCATATTTGGTGCTTGCTGTAGCGAAAAACATCAATGGGGATTAACATCAATGGAATAAGACTGAACCAACTGCAATTCGCGCGTTTATAATGCCAGACTTCCTGAGTGAAGCAGGTAAGATGATCAGTAGCTTAAACTTAGCAGCGTATAGTGTAGGCTTGAAGATTTCTCTAAAACTCAATTTCTTACAAACTTAGTTCCCTATGAGTATAATTATCCATGACTATGTGCATTCTTATAAATATCTGGGGTAGAAGATAGAAATTGGCCGTGATAACCAAACAACAGGAATATCAAGAAGAATAGGTCTAACCTGGGCAGCTTTCGGAAAACCACAGGATGTATTTGCTACCAATATTCCTGTATGTCTCAAGAGGAAGGTTTTTGATCAGTGCATCCTCTCAGTATTAACTTATGGCGCAGAGACTCTGCCACTCACCAAAAGATCGGTGACAAAATCCGTGTGGCACAGAAAGATATCGAGTGATCAATGTTGGGTTTATCATTAAGAGACAGAGTTCCAAACGAGACCATAAGAAAGAGAACTGGAGTAACAGACACGACTGAAAGGATAGCACATTTTAAATAAAATTCGCTGGTTATCTGGCCAGGAGAGTAGTTGATAGGTGGGCCAAGCGAATTTAAGAATGACGAATTAGAACGTATGCCTTACAAAATAGTAAGACCTATTATTTACTATTTTATTTATTGCCTTACTAGATTGCTCTAGAGGGGCACTAGCCATCAGCAAAGGTTAATGTCCACAACGTTCACTGATCTCCTAATATAATTTATAATTTGCAAGTCTTTAAATTTTTAACATTTCAGGGAGGCTATGCTTGGCGTTCGTGATCTGTTCATATACTTAAAAACGTAGTTTTATACATCGTTCCTGAAATTTTATTGACTAAAACCAGTTGAAAAACTTCTTTGAACTAGCATTGTTTGTTGCCCCATGTCTGTAGCTGCATGAGGACGGGTTTTATCACATGAGACAAGTTCACCTTATGATGTGGAATAATATCTTTTATAAAAATTTTCTAAAGTCAGCTAAACCGGTCACGCATAAAACTATTTGCTAAGGCTATTATTTTTAAGATTTCTTAGTTTCTCATGTTGATTTCAAGCATGAAAACCACAAATCTCTAACCATTATTCTATGACATATCCACGGTTAATTAAATAGTAAAAATTCCCAAATTCATTGCGATTCATTTAACAATGAAATACCGTTTCCATTACAATAATTAATTATAAACAAAAATAAATCATTGTTTGGTTATTTTCGGCAACATAACTATAAAAAATAACCTCGGTCAATAGCCTACTAACTATGCCGTAATTTCCTAATATATTTCGTATCATTATAAATTTGTTTAACCAGTTAAACGTTGTTATTTCGTTAGCCAAGGCCATTTTAAATTAGCAGTCTGGTTGGTAAATAAATGAATAATAATTATAAGGCGTTTGAATCATAATATAAAACCCACGAGTTAGAAGAAACTGTAAGCAAATTTTCGCGAGGTTAATTTAATATAATCGGTTTATGTTAACAGCATAATCTAACGTTTTCGCGAAATAGAGTATGATAGGGGAAATGTTAATGATGTCATGTATATATCGCTTTTAGTTAACCAAGCATAAACTGATGGTTGGCAGGTGAATGTGTGACAATTAAAATACAAAATGGTGTTTTATTACTGAATTTTTACAACATGAGTTGATCTAGTGCAGGTTTTATTGGATTCTATGAAAGTAAGAATAAAAATTACAACCGGGTAACTGGTTTTTTAAAATAGGTGAAGTTTTTGCCGTATTCATTGTAATTAGGTATTTGCCATGTCTCAAACGAAATACACATCAAATCGTAGGGACGAGTCCCCAGATAAATATTATAATCTTACGAAACCGTATAACAGACCGAGTATCAAATATTTCAGAAACGAAAATGCAGGTACGCGGTAAAATGTAATGGAATAGCGAAACGACTGATCATTGCTCGTGACGTCACTCCGCATATAAATACAGGTCATTTACAATCGATTCTGTCTGATTCTATTGTGTTACTGTAAGTTTCTTTGTAAACTTTTTTTTGGGAGTATTTTGTTCTGCATGGCGAAATAAAGTGTGAGTGTTTTTAATTCGGTTATGGCTAGCGAAGGTTTTGTCAAGGCTTCCACAAACAATTTACCCTCTGTGGATATGTTTTTAGTGATGGATTACATCAAAAATGACGAACGTTTTAATTCTGCAGAAATCAGAGGTGCGAAAGCAGCAATGTAAGTATTTATGTGTGAAAATATATAAAATATCTGTTTACAATATTTAAAATATAAATAAAGCCGAATCTATATCATGCTGGTTGGGAAAATATTTGAGGTTATAATCGTTAGCACCCTATTGTCATAATAATACGGTTATTTATTTATTTTAACAGTTTAAAACGTACATAATTTTCCATGTCTTCTTCCGACTAAATAAAATAAACAAAAATATAATTGTATACATGTATTTGTTAATCATAAGCTTATTTCAAACTTACATTAAAATGGTCTCCACAACAGAAAAAATTCCTTTTGATTAGGGCATGTCATGTCTTGCTGACACACGTACAAACATTTCGTTTGGTGTACTTAACAGATGTGTCCGAGCAACAGGGCACAAAACACCATTTATTCATTTTATACATATTTAGTCATTCAAAAACATGCCTGTGCTTCTACTACAACTCTCGCTGGCACAATTTTGCTTATAGCCACGTAAATAACACCGTAATAAATTTTAAACACACTTAGAAGGCGACAATATCGTAGAAACAAGAATGAGCTACAATGTTTATATGCGGTGTGACGTCAGACGCCCATAACCTTGGGAAAACCCATTTAGGAGCCAATTTCTGGCACTTGAATTTTAAACGGCTGTTTTTGCTTGATATATTATTTTTCGTATTTCTGGAATTTATTGTAAGACTTATAAGCCTATAAGCTTTCATTTTATCGATTTTTTATACCGATTTTCTATACCCAATTATCATAAAAAATTAACTGAAATATCATCTTATTTCCCATTCTGTATACAAAAGAGACATAGATAAACAATGGTTCCTGTTAAATTAGCTTTGAAATTACTAGCAAAATGAAAACAGTTAAGAAATCTAATCCATTTTTATCAAAACCGGCGTTTTCGCAACCAAAACTCGGTTTATCACTGATTAAGCTAAATGGGGTAACAAGTTGACGACAGCGAGGTTAGACGAGTATAATCTTCCTCATTTTAAACCCAGGGCGCGAACATTTGCTTTATGTTGTACCGAGTAAATTAATAATATGTAGCTTCTTGTCTAAATTTGTCGTTTGGTTTTTGAACATAAAAAAAATGTACTGCAGAATGTTTATTCTGAGAGGTTAATAAGTAATACAATACCAAAATTCTAAAATTATCATCATATTACGATACATTCTGATCCACATATTAAGGGAACATCTGAAATTATTCGAAGAATAGCCAGGGATTTCAGTATCAAAACCGTTTTCAAATCGGGAAATGCGGAAATCGACATGCTAAAATAATGCATTTACCAAATCCCGTGTAGTGAGGCGAATCGTACATTGGAGTCAAGGGGCATTTTAATCATACTAAAAAGGGAGATACGTTAAGATCAGGCATAGCAGAACAGGTCTGGTCAAACCAGCACCGGATGCTGTGGTTGAAGGCTAAAATTTTGCAAAGAGAGCAACACTAGCGAAAACGAAAGTTTATAGAAGCAGCTTTCTTAAAAAGGAATCAAGGCATTTTCAGCAAGCCTAGCGCCGATATTCCAAATATATGGACATCGCTGCTAGCTCGAAATGATCTATTAAAACTTCGCGGTTCATGTAACCAGGGGGCGGACACTTCACGCATCACCGCACACGAGTAGTATATAAGCCCGTAGCTTTAGAGTTAGCATTTGGTTTACATTTGAAAACGATTAGAGATAGTTACCATTCGAAACCAATGTAATGAAGACAATGTAAATCTGACAGAGCGATTTCAACGGAAGTATATTATCTGGATAAGTAATTTTGCTGAAAACAACACATCGATCGATATATACAGGACGTTTCTTAGTAAGAGGGCCCCGTCCATTTTCGGGATACGTGGAAGTTTTAACCTCTGCTTTACCTATTACTATTAAGTATTCCCTATATCGTATTGTCGGTCATCAATTCTGTACAATTTCTGCCTTGTGTGTAATTGATACGCAGTTGAGAATTAGGTCCTGTCTCATCTAAAAAAGAACTTTTTCTTTAAGTACGTGCAACACATTGTTGAACCTCTAAAAACTCTAAGCACCAAAAGGGAAAAAAACAAAGGAAACCTAGAATTCGGGAGACAGGCTTTGTGCCTATTGTGGACTATTGTATTGTATTGTATCTATTGTGAAGGAGTGGTCGATAAGATCTGGAAAGCAATTTTCCATTTCGTCTTAGAAAAGGTTTTACGTATTTATTTATTTCAACTAAAGCACTATTTCGTTAAAATATCAGATAATTCATTTTCTAAATTTACCTTATATACTTATATACCCGTATTCACTAAAGAGGCTTCAATTTTGACGATTAGAGTTTTATAATGACATCTGCAACAATTGAACAAATATTTTTTCTTAATGTCACGATTACAAAATGACAGTGACATAAGCAAAACATAACTGCTGAACTAATAGTTTTAATGGCCATGGTAATTAGATCTGGTCCAACTATTTAGTGAAATAAAACTATAAACTTTTTAGTGAATAAGGGGGATTATACTTAGAGGAGGAATTAGAGCGCTCAAATGTTTATATTGGTACATAGATAATTCATTTTAACCAGCGACTGTAATAGTTGATAGTATTTCAATTTTTGTATTTTGAATCTGCATTAGCAAATCCCTCTTTTAAGGTTAGGCATGTTTCTTTTTAAGAGATGTTCGGTTTTCCATACTCCATACAACACGATATTTTAAAAACATCTTAGTTCGATCCGGTGGGAGCTTCCAATTTCATTTTAGATCTGGAAAGCAATTTTCCATTTCGTCTTAGAAAAGGTTTTAAGTATTTATTTATTTCAACTAAAGCACTATTTCGTTAAAATATCAGATAATTCATTTTCTAAATTTACCTTATATACTTATATATACCCGTATTCACTAAAGAGGCTTCAATTTTGACAATTAGAGTTTTATAATGACATCTGCAACAATTGAACAAATATTTTTTCTTAATGTCACGATTACAAAATGACAGTGACATAAGCAAAACATAACTGGTGAACTAATAGTTTTAATGGCCATAGTAATTAGATCTGGTCCAACTATTTAGTGAAATAAAACTATAAACTTTTTAGTGAATAAGGGGGATTATACTTACAGGAGGAATTAGAGCGCTCAAATGTTTATATTGGTACATAGATAATTCATTTTAACCAGCGACTGTAATAGTTGATAGTCTTTCAATTTTTGTATTTTGAATCTGCATTAGCAAATCCCTCTTTTAAGGTTAGGCATGTTTCTTTTTAAGAGATGTTCGGTTTTCCATACTCCATACAACACGATATTTTAAAAACATCTTAGTTCGATCCGGTGGGAGCTTCCAATTTCATTTTAGATCCTTCCATATACCAGATCAATTGTGTGTTCTGCTCTCTGAGCGATACGTAGAATATTAACCGGGGAGGATACAAATCAGAAACTACCATTTTACATCAGATGACATAAAAATGCTATGCTGCCAAGTTTTCAAAGCATAAGGGAATAGAGTGAAAAGATACATAGACGTAATAGGTAAAAAGGGTTGCTTTTGACGTACAAACAAAATGGCTATAAGGAAAATTGTTGTTACCTGTTACGAATATTTTATAGTTACCTGACAGGTAGAATATCATTAATAGGGGTCATAAGGTACACAAAAATCATATCACATACATTGTATGTGATATGAGGGAGCTCATTAGGTACATGGATGAAAATATAATGATAGCTTATTTTATAACGCAGAGGTTAGAAAAAGAGCCCTACTGGTATGATATTTGAGAAAAATTTATATTTTGATGCTGCCTGCATTTGACAAATACAGATATCAAGACTTATCAGACAATTTTTGATTTATTAAAATTTCATTGCTGCCAGGAGCCGAGACATGGAGATTCTTATTGAGACAACTAAAATAAGAGGCATTTTTTCTCTTTCTATATAAAAGCGAGGTCATCAGATACACTAATGATTTTTTAAAAATCGATAGCTTTATTATAACATAGGCTATCCCAGGTAGGACAAGGTTACTTTACGATAATTAAATCAATTTTTCACCTGCATGTGATAATATATCTAGGTAATTGTGTAACTTCTCAAAAAAAAAACAATTTAACAAAATCCTATTGCTAGGAGCCGGAAAATCGAAATTCTTAGTGAGATAACGGAGTTATAAGTTATAAACTTGCCGTTTTTATCAAAAAGCTTGTTATGGGACCTCTCTGGCACTACCCTAAAAACTTTTTGAAACATTGATCCAAATTGGTTAAACCGTTCTGGAGTGATCGGTGTACATACATAAAAAATACAATTGGGTCAAAGGCGCAAGTTTCTGAATTTTTGCGGTCGCTTGCAAAGATGTTCAAGTCCTGTGTAACTAGACCCTCAACCCGACATTTAATTTCGAATTTATATTTGTATAAATGTTGTGTATAATTTATTAAATCTTTTTTAGATCTTTACGTTTCAGAGTCCCTAGATGCCAAAAAACATGTTTTCTCGATTCAGTCGGTCTGTCTGTCTGTTCGCGGCATAGCTAAAAAATTACTTACCCGATAGACTTCAAATTTTGGTCAAAAGTTAAGAGTCATATGGGGATGACTTGGTAACATTTTGGTAAATATCGCATATGGCAAAACAAAATGGCGGCCTAGTGAAATGTTAAAAAAATTATTAATAAAACCTACAGATCCAATTTATCTCAAATTTTCCACAAAAATTAAGTATTATGTAAGAAGCAACTGGTAAACTTTTGGTACGAATCCAAAATGGCGGCTTAATAAAATATTTAATTTTTTTAATTACTTAATGGACTAATTTCAAATTGTGTGCCATAACTAATTGTGGTAGAGAGATGTAAATGGTACTAATTCAAGATGCCGGAACAAAATGGCCACCAAACAGAATGTTTGTAATCGTGAAAAAATCACCCTCTCAGGTTTTACATATCTTCAGGTTTTAGCGTCCCTAAGGGTGATATGCCGGAACAAGATGGCGCGGCGGTCTAGTGAAATGTAAAAAAAATATTACTAAAAAATCTAATTATCAAATTTGCAAAAAAGTTAAATGTTAGGGATAAACTGGTACGAATTCAAAATGACCTACCAAAAAGGCAGTGTGCGTCAATGTAAAAACTACCTCGTAAAAGGGAAGTATTGTCATGGTGAAAAAATCACCCAGATTTTTTCAGGTCTTTACGTTTTGGGGTCCCTAAATGTCGGAAACATGTTTTCCTAATTCTTTCTGTCTGTCTGTCGGTCTGCCTGTTCGCGGTATTGCTAATAGACTACTACCCGATTGACTTCAAATTTTGGTCAAAAATTGAAAGCTATATGAGAATAACCTGGTAACATTTTGATCAAAATCCAATATGGCAAAACAATATGGCGGCCTAGTCAAATTAAAAAAAATATTGCTAAAGAACTATTTATTTACCTAAACTTTTGCGCAAAAATCAAGTGTTAGTAATTAACTAGTAAAATTTTGGTACGAATCTAAGATGGAGAAAAAAGTACTTAATATATTGGCTTCAAATTTTGTACAAGAGTTAATTGTGGTATAGAGATGAACTGGTAAAATTGTGGTACGAATTCAAGATGGCAGCCCAATGAAAAGTTTGTAATTGTCAAACAAATTGCAGGTTTTATGTTTTAGCGCCCCTAGATGCCAAAAAATATATTTTATCAATTCCATTTGTTTATCTGTAGGTCTGTTTGTCAGTTCGCGGCGTAGCTCAAAAAAGTACTTACCCGATTGACTTCAAATTATGGGTTATGTGGAATGACCTGGTATTATTTTGGTAAAAATCCAATATAACTGAACAAAATGGGGGCCTAGTGAAATGTTAAAAAAATTATTACTAAAAAACAGATTATACAATGTATCTCAAAATTTGCACAGGAATCAACCTGTAATATTTTGGTATGAATGAAAGAGCAAAACAAAAAGCCGGCCTAATAAATTATTTTTAAAAAATCAGTCTAGAAAGCTACTTATTAGATACATTTTAAATTCTGGGTATCCATTAACTGTGATATAGAGATAAACTGGTAAAATTGTGATACGAATTCAAGACGGAGCCTATCTAGATTTTTATTATTAATATAACATAAAATAACATAAGCTATCAAATCAAAAAAATCATTGGTAGATCTAATGAACCTCATTTTATGTACAAAGAAAAAAAATAGCATTTCAACAGTTATCTCACTAAGGATCTTGGTTTCACGGCTCGTAGCAATGTATAAATCAAAAATTTTGTGATAATTTCCACAATTACTTTTCATTTCATACATCATTGTATGTTCCTAAAAAGGCGCTACTTGGATGTACTCCACAAGCATCTTGATATCTGTATTGTCACATGCAAGCGGCATCGAAAAATTATTTTTTTCCAGATATAGTAACACTAGAGCTCTTGTCCTACCTGGGCTTTTATTATCGTTATAACATAAGCCCGTAACTAATTCCATACGAGGGATGTAAAGGCCAATTTTAAAATATATTTTTCTGCATATTCATTTTGTATGTATTTTCTACCGTTTTTGCTACATTTTTATGTTGTGTTTGGCAAGCGGAAAACCACTGTTTTCTTGAATATTTATTTTGCGCATGTGCAAATATGAATTTACGACAATACATTTGTTTCAATCTCATATCCGACAATCATTCTGATTAAAACAAATATACATTTTTCATTTCCACATTTTTTATCCAGATCCAGATCTAATAGTCAGAAAATTTTGATTTTTCCTCTATTAGAATACTAAAAACAATGCACGATATGGGATGATGCTTTCTATTATCTTGCTTAAAACTAACTTAATGCCCATGAAAGACCCCGCCCCATTTCAAAAAACCGTTCATCTCTTCAAAATTAATTTATCAACCTAACTTTTATTGTAGGCTTTTATTCCAAGTCTTTGAATCCAAATATCGTTCCTTCTTACCAATTACGAACTCGTGATACATCTATCAAGAAAAAAAATCAATTTTCTTCCTTGCACTATTTATCTAACTAAAGGACGATTTTCTTAAGAGGTTATAATTTTTCTGAAAGCGTTGACTTAATTGTATCTGTTTCATATTATTTGAATTACCTTATTTTTTGACGTAACTGAGGTCGTGCTGAGAAGGTCATTGAAAATATTTGAGTGCCACAGAAGCCTTATTTTCATTAGGACGTAACTATTTTTCTAACAGTAGTTATGAGTAATGATAAATAACTCTACAATAGCTCCGCGTAACATGTTATATAAATGGCTTAAAACTATTCACTGGTTTTTAATCGATTCTTTCCATAAGAATCTAGTCCTTTTTTCTTAAAACAGAAGTCGAAAAGTTCATTTTGTAGACACTGAGCTAAATCATTACCTACATTGCTAATAATAGTGATAAATAACTATGCATTAAGTCGTTTGAAACGTTTGAAGAGGCACACTTTTAACGTGTACTCTCTATTTAATTAATACAATGCTCGTTCAGGTGATTACGTAAAAGTTAAAATTCTCGCGAGGCAATTTAAACCAGGAAACACTACAAAATAACACGAAAATATGTATAATCTTCCTATTACATCTAGAAAATCTTCCACGACCTCGCTGCGCTATTTTTAAACTGCCAAGTTAGCCGTTAATCATAATGAGCAGATTAAGTGCAGCGCAGTGCAAAGGCGGCTTGGTGCAGTGCTTTTTACGGAACCCCGCAGTGGACTGGAGTTCAGTAAAGCTAGTCAATAAGTATTTCGATCGAGTCCTCAGATTAGATGTGTTTTGATAAGAATAATTTTTTTACAACGAAACTACATTTCAGAACAGTGTCTCAAACCTTAGCCCAGAATTAAGTCGCCAAGAAAATATTTAAAACGTTTAACATTTTTTATAATCAAGAAAGTAGAAGCTGTGCTTTCCTATATTAAATTATGACAAACCCTTCTTATAACATCATCAAAAATAGTGTAGATGAAGAGATATTGAAGAATCTTAAAACATGAAAGAACAACAGAAGTCTTATTACGATCCATTTAAATTAAGAGCTATTTAGTTCACTTTATTAACATTCTACTAAATTATTTTCAAACTTCGGCCTCCAAAATTTTTCTTCCAACTTACAAAAACCCTGGTCCTCTATTCAACCAAAATTTGAATTTTTCTTCTTGTGTTTATCCAAATGAAATCAAAGATCTTAGACGTATATTTTCCTTATAATCATACAGTTGATTGCACGCTCTACACATTTCTCTTCTAAATGCGATTTAGAATAATAAAATAATTAAGTTTCAAAATTATTTTAAGTTAGGTAAGGATTTGCTGGAAAATAAGAAAAATATAGCCAAAAAAATACTTGTGACATCGTCTAAGGAGACTTACGTTTTTTTCTACAATGCTTAAAAATTACAAAATGTTGATTGGTGAAGCTACTAAAGGTAGATATATTTCTAATTGTTCGAATTACACAATTATTTTTTATTATGTTAATAATAGAAACTAATAGTGCTAACTAATGTTGAGATTTGTTAAGAAGAAAACTAAAACTATGGTTATATTATCTACAAAAGCCTAAATTAAGTTAACTAGTACATCAGTTTTAAACGTAAATTACTTTTACCATTCAAACTGACAATTGTCAACAAATTAATGCTGCTAAAATATAAAGAGGTAAATGTATATAACTCTAGCGGCAGAGAAAAGGTTAATCATGTAGTCTATCTTTTCTTTTTTCGGAAATAGAGCTATTTTACCTATATTATTTATTATATTTATATAACAGCTAATTAATTGTATTATTAATAGACTATATATAGGTTATATAAGGGAAAAAGATGTTTGTACTGATGTGTGTGTGTGTAAATAATGCCAATGATTACCTGAGAACGGTGAAACTGATTTTTCAAATTTGCACCAAAAGGTCAGTCTCTCGCGGGGATTAGATTATTTTAGTGGGCGTAGATCTTCGAAATTTTTAAAGTGTATAAAACCGTAAAAAGATCGTATTTTGAGTACGCATAAATCGATCAATCAAGGGTAGGCGGAAAAACTTCAAAGGCCATTGGCATAAACTCAGGACTAAGAAAGGGAGACCCTCTCTCACCTTTATTATTTAACATCGCCTTGGAGTATGCAATGAGAAGAGTACATCCAAACCTAAGATCAGACATATCCGCACCGGGACC
Source organism: Kuschelorhynchus macadamiae (assembly GCA_030620095.1). NCBI lineage: Eukaryota > Metazoa > Arthropoda > Insecta > Coleoptera > Curculionidae > Kuschelorhynchus > Kuschelorhynchus macadamiae. The sequence goes on along the minus strand of JAUTXW010003802.1, from coordinate 1,026,993 downwards.
AAAAATGATACTTGCCTTTGCTGATGACCTCGATACCATAGCTCAGTCAACAATTGAAGTAAAAGATATATTCTCACAATTTGAAAACTCAGCACAAACTATGGGTCTACAAAACGTGGACAAAACGAAATATATGGTTGTTTCAAAAAATGTTCGGCAGAGAATAAGGCAGAATGTCCCGATCAATGACCACAACTTCGAGGTTGTCAAAGAATTCAAATATCTAGGAAAAATCATCACAAATCACAACAAGGTAGAAAAAGATGTTGCGGCAAGAATACTTGCGGGAAATAGAGCATCCTTCTCAATTCAGCATCTCATTAGGTCGAAGCTCCTTAGTAGAAGAACAAAAATCAAGTTATATAGAACAATAATACGACCAGCAACCACCTATGGAAGTGAGACATGGACATTAAATAAAAAGGAAATAGACAAGTTGTTAGTGTGGGAACGCAAAATACTGCGAATTATCTATGGCCCGTGTACAGATCAAAACACAAACGAATGGCGACGACCGCGACGGTACAACCAAGAACTAGAGCTACTGTGTGGCACAGGATCGACAGGAATGGAGGGCAATAGTAAATACGGCCAAGACCCACGAAGAGTTGTAAAGCCATTGATGATGATGATGATGAATCATTTATTGTCGTCAATCTATTTAGATATAAAAACGTGGGCGGAAAATCTCAACAATTTTTAGTATACAGACTATAGATTTATTATATACGCTATTTTTAACGCATATTTTGTTATTTTAATATACATCTATATTCTGGCGCAAAATAAAAGTTAAATCCGTGGGAGCTAAAGAAAACTGTCTCGTACTATTCGTAATAACCCATAAAAATATATACCATGATCCTGTCTCCCCCTCCACTTACATTATTTCTCTCTCAATCAAATTTTGAATCTTCATCTTTGTGTCTATCCAAATAAAATCGATGATTCTAAACCCGCATTTTCCTTATAATCAAAAGCCAATGCCACACTCCTTTCAAATTATCTTCTGAATGCGATTTAGAGTAATAAATTAATTAAGTTTAAAAATTATTTTAAATTAGTTGAAGATTCGCTTGTGACATCGTCTAAAGAAGACGGCTGTTTCTAATCATTTTCTGTTAAGTTCTGAAAATAACAGGATCGTAACTTGGTAGTGCAGCAAAAGGAAGCCATAATTGTAATTGTTCTAATTGTACAGGGTTGTCCAACGAAGGGTAAACACCTTTATAATTTCTTTATTTTACAAGATATTGAAAAATGGTAAAAAAAAAGTTGTAGGGATTTTAGAGAGGAATAAGGATAATTTATGATAAAAACAATTGAACATCAAATAAAAAAATTACGCGAAAAAATTATGGTTATTTTGCTTATTTTAAATGGAACACCCTGTATACTATCTATCTAAACACTTTTTATATAAGATATTACACCTTTAAACCTAATAGTTTCGGAGCTATGAATAGTTGAAAATCAGTATTTTGGCTAATTTGCATTATTGTAAAACCTATCTAATGAAATAGGTACCATGAGTATACGAAAGTTGGTACTTCAGCTTGTACCATAGTAAGCACCACTATTAATTAAAGTGGCCAAGAGGCCGATTTTTACTTGTTTTTAGCTTAAAAACATATGAATTTAGGAATAACGAAGTGGCAACATATCTGCAATAACTAAACGAGTAGATATTAAATAACGACGGAACAATATTTATTATAAACAAAATATATGTTTCAAAAAAAAACTCGTGGCTGATTTTCCTCATTAAAAAAAGGCTTGTTAACAACTCTCTTCTTATAATCCGCATTCCCGGGCTCGCTGCAGAATCTAACTCCTAATTTCTTTAACGTTGTTAAACTTGGTTATCGTCTATCGAGATACCTGTGCAAATACTGTCGTTTGGTTGCCGGGCAACAAGTTAATCAAAGATTTGTCAAACTTTCGGTAGTTTACTTTTTAAAGAATATTATTTTAGTGAAGTTGTTATTCCAAAGCCGAAATGATAGATTTGTTAAATATATTGGCGAGGAATGGTTATCAGTTAAGACCGTCCAAACGAGAGTATCTGGACAGATATCCCGATAGACGACAACCAAGTTTAGGAACATTAAAAAAATTAGGAGTTAGATTCCGCGAGACCGGAAACGTGGATTATAAGAAGAGAGTCGTTGTTAACAAGCCTGTTCTCAATGAGGAAAATCAGCTAAGAGTTCTGCTTTCCATTTATGAAAATCCAATTCAAAGTACCAATTCTCGGAGCGAAGCACTTGGTATGTCTTACACATCTGTGAAGAGAATTTTACAAAATCACAAGTCCATCCCTATCGTATTTCATATCACCAAAAGTTAGTACCTGGAGATATAGAAAAAAGAGTAGATTTTTGTTCTTGGGCTATAGAGAAAACTTACCAAAACCCTGACTTTTTTAGAAATGTGTTATTCACAGATGAGTCTACGTTTAGGAGTGACCGTACTATGAACCGACATAATATAAGGTACTACAGTCAACAAAATCCTAATTGGAGAGGGGAAATTATGAAACAAGGAAGATGGTCCGTGAACGTGTGGGGTGGCATTGTAAACGATTATGTTATTGGACCATATTTTTTCCAGGGTAATTTAACTGGTAACATATATTTAAACATTTTAAGGGAGTCACTGCCGATTTTATTAGAAAATGTTAACATTCAAGTTAGAAACAATATGTGGTTTCAACATGATGGGGCCCCACCGCATGGCACACGTGATGTCACATACTTTTTAACTGAACGTCATGGATCGAATTGGATAGGAAATAGGGGGAATCCATGGTACGTAAATAATGAAGCCGAAGGACCGATTCTATGGCCCCCTAGGTCTCCGGACCTCAGTCCTTTGGATTACTTTTTATGGGGATTCGTCGACAATTTTGTAAATGCTACGCCTTGTGAAGGTCCAAACGAAATGAAGGAGAGAATACAAGAGGCTTTTAGAGCCGTTAACAACGAAATGTTACGTAACACTCAAGAAAACTTTATAGAACGCATGCAAATGTGCTTAGCCGCTGAAGGAGGCATTTTTGAAAACTAGATTTTTTTCTCATAAGTTTTGTTTCCTTGTTCTTTGATACCTATTTGTTTAGTTATTATAGATTTTGTTTATAATACATATTGTTCCGTCGTTATTTAATACATATTCGTTAAGTTATTATAGATTTGGTTTATAATAAATATTGTTCCGTCGTTATTTAATATCTACTCGTTTAGTTATTGCAGATATGTTGCCACTTTGTTATTCCTAAATTCATATGTTTTTAAGCTAAAAACAAGTAAAAATCGGCCTCTTGGCCACTTTAATTAATAGTGGTGCTTACTATGGTACAAGCTGAAGTACCAACTTTCGTATACTCATGGTACCTTTCATTAGATAGGTTTTACAATAATGCAAATTAGCCAAAATACTGATTTTCAACCGTTCATAGCTCCGAAACTATTAGGTTTAAAGATGTAATATCTTATATAAAAAGTGTTTAGAATTTTCGGGAGAATCCAAAAATGCAATAATATACAGGGTGTTCCATTTAAAATAAGCAAAATAACCATAATTTTTTCGCGTAATTTTTTTATTTGATGTTCAATTGTTTTTATCATAAATTATCCTTATTCCTCTCTAAAATCCCTACAACTTTTGTTTTTACCATTTTTCAATATCTTGTAAAATAAAGAAATTATAAAGGTGTTTACCCTTCGTTGGACAACCCTGTACAGTAAATATTAATGTTAATACTAAAATTATTAATTTGCAATAATAATTTAAAAAATCAATAATGCCATGTTTATATTTGTTAAGAAAAAACCTAACCATTTTTAATACTTTGAATACCATAAAATGTCATTTTATACTTGATATATTAAATAATTAAATTTTAAAATCAGAGAAAGTTTAAAAATATCAATGAATTAGTTATTGAAAAATATTTAATATAAAACATTAGACATCGGTTCATTTAGGCGTAAATTGAGCGAATGTCTGTTAAATCTGACTGTTATATTAGCTAAAAAGGTACGAATTTTCACTTTTGCACTATGTCTCCAAAGGTCCAGAGTTCTGGTGCTCGCCGAACCGTGACCGTGTGTTAAGATCGGTTTCCACGTGTGATGTAGACCGTAAACCGTACGTCTATTAAAATGTTTTATATGCTTAAATATTTCAATAGATTCTGTAATCTTTCATTTATAAAATCCAGGAACCGATGCTACAACCTTGGTTTCCTTTACATTTATAATATCGCCAGTATTATGCTGGTGTTCAGCTTCAGCAGCTTGAATAAATTGTTTCTTTTTAATACATCGTTCATGTTCCTCTCTAGTCTAGTTGATATTGAGCGGAATTTTATATATTCCTTCTGTTTGGAAAAGTACAATATCTTTTGGGTAATCGCAAGCATTGTGCAATCTTCTTATGTGTATTGAAGATTGTACGTATGTCGGACCGCCGAAGTAATCATCCTATTTTGTCTGTATTGCCATGTATGTAGAGAAGAACAACACTACCCAACGGTGGCTCTTTATCATTCTCCTTTGGCTGAGTTGGATTACTATATTTTTTAATTGAACGCGTAATATCATAAATAGCAATAGCCATTCCCTCCGAGAGCTTCGGTCAGTTTTGATGCTTTCTATGTTAGAGAATCTTGATCAGAAATCGAAATAGCTCTGAATACTAGTGAGTTAATAATCGATTTCTTTTGTGTTGGATGCTGATGGGAATTTGCATTGAAGTATCTATTTATATGCGTCGGTTTTCTTTCACAGAATGTCCATGTACCATTTTCTTTCCTTTGAACACATACATCTAGAAAGGCAATCGTTCCATTAGATTCAATTTCCATCATGAACTTGATATTATGATGTTGCTGAAAAGCATCATCTACATATTTGAACCAGTGCTTTGGTTTTAGTGGAACGGATGTTAGAGCAATATCCTCAAAGGCTTCCATAAAGATGTTCACTACCAAAGGTGATAGATGAGATCCCATAGCTGCCCCTGAAGCTTGTTTATACAAGGTCCCTCGAACAATGAAATAAGTAGATGTAAGTCAAACTTTCACTAGGTTTATTAAGTTGTTATCAAGATTATTATTATCCAGTATGTCTGATATAAAGGAAATTGAGTCGTTGACAGGAACATTTGTGTATAGTGATTCTACATCGAAGCTGACCAAAATATCTTCGGGATCCAAAAGGATTGCCTTAAGTTTTTCCACGAAATGTGCGGAGTTTTTGATAAAAGAATCTGTTTTTCCAGTACATGGATTAAGGAGATTTAAAAGATATTTACCAAGTTTGTATGTGTGCGAGTCTATTGCACTGACGATCGGTCGAAAGCACCAGTCGGGTATAAAAAAGCCCGTCTGAATCTCTTCGAGTACATTCAGTGTTCAGATCTCGTGAACTAAAGATTCCTGAAGATGCCTCGTGCAATCGAAGGCGAAACGTCGGATAGTAATTCCAATTTGACACGATCTAATCCAAAGAACCATGATTTCTGCTTAAATATGCATTGCATTTGCATACACCCCAGCGGCAGAAAAAAGTTAAATTATAAATTTTTTTCTCGGAAATAAAGCATTTTTCAAAAAGCTTTTATTTTCTATAATGCGTGTTGTCATTCGTCAGATTGCACACGCGATTTTAACTTGTTTGGAATCAGCGCTTTATATATTTTGCGTCAATATTAGATGTGTACCAAAATAACAACGCGGGCATTAAAAATAGTATATGCATTAAATCTGATGTCTGTATTTCATAGCAAACGAACTAAAAATTGTTGGGATTCACCGCCCACACCACGTTTTAAAATGTGAATAGATTGACGACAATAAATGTTAAAAGTCGTAACATTTATTGTCTTCAATCCATTTAAATTTCAAAACGTGGGCGGAGAATCTTAACAATTTTTAGTTCATTTACCAGTAAATACATACCACAGATTTATTACATTCACTATTTTTAACGCACGTTTGGTATTTTGATATACATCGAAATATTGACGCAATATATAGGTTAAATCCGCTGGAGCCAAGAAAAACAAAAATGGTCTCGTAAACAATAATTCCGAACTCATAAATCTAAAAATACATACCCTGATCCTGAAATTGTCTTCAAACCATTGTTACTTACATTTTTAAATATTTATATGAATTAATTTTGAAACTTATGCAAATATACTTGGCAAGAAACAGTTATTGTGAATATATAAATATACCTTGGAATATATTTTTATATTTGTTTGGATCATTAGAACAAACTTAATGATATTAAAATGAGGTTTTTACCGTGCTTCACGTCTTTGTGTTTGTCTGGTTCAAATCTTGTAATGGATTTTTTACCCATGTCCCCAAACGGTATGTTTTAAACGAGACGGGCGGGAGTCAACCGTTATATCACTACCCAAATAAAAGGGAGCCATCAGATGTGACTAGTACAAACTTATTAGTTTGAAGAGGCATGTCCTTAAAGCAATGCTCAACATAATCCCACAACGAATATGCATAAAATGTGAACAATATATGAACAGCAAACAACTTGGATTCCAGCAGGGATATGGCACTAGAGAGGCATTTTCGGCTTATCCGTATTACTAGAGAAATGTAGATACGAAAGGAAAGACATTTATATGTGTTTTGTCAGCTACGAAAGAGCTTTGGATCAGGTGAAACACGATTAGCTAGTGGAAATCCTTCAGAGTAAATTTCTGGACTCCAAAGATATCCATTTAATAAAAAAACTTGTGTTGAGAACAACAAAAATCAACAAGAGTAAATTATACCATACCACGTTCCAATAGAGCGTGGAGTACGTCAAGGGTATGCCCTTTCCCCTCTGCTCTTCAACATACCCTCATCAGGTATTCGAATAAAAATACGAAAGACGGCATATCATAGGCATGTATACAGGGGAGATAAATAATTTCTGAGGCTTATTATTAAAGAAACAAATAGAGGGAAAAAGGGGACCAGGGCAATGCCCTTGGTTAAAGAACTTAAGGAATGCGAATACAACAACATAGGAGGGAGAATAGTTCTATACGATTGTAGCCAATCTTCAGTTGTGGAGGCGGCAGGAATAGAACAAGAATAAGATCTATTTCACTTGATATGGGCGACTGAACTTATGTAAACTAAACCTTTCAATGCCAAGACTCAAAATAAGGTCATCACCCAAGGATATTAGTTCTAAATATTGTTCCTTATCTAGTCCCCGATAGTACGCGACTTTTTTACTTTTAGCTCTTTGATACAAACTTTTGTAAAATAGTCCAATTACAAAACTTTTTTAGTAAACAGGCCTTTTGCTATTTATAAGATTTTGGTCTAGCAGCAAAAAACTGCCGAGGTTTAATACTGTGCTCGCTGTTATGTTTTAATATTTTTATTACTCGCCGAATGCCACCACTGTTATGATTTAATAATTTTAGTATTTTGTATTAGCACTGGTAGTAAATGTAAACACTTCAACTTGTTCCAAATCTCTCTATTATCTTCTGTACAAGAGGGACACTTCTTACTTCTAACAAATCTTTACTCTTACTGTGTCTACTGACTTAATTCTACTGACAATATAGTACTGACATAATGACTGACCTGCTCTATACTGACTACCTAGAACTTATTTTTATATGAATTCCCTAATTTGAGATGCAGTGGCGTATCTGTAAAATTGATTAAAAAAGGTGTCTATAAAAGTAATTTGGGGAGTATTTGCTACGCCACTGCTTACTGTACTACAATGGTTTCTTTTAATGTTTTTATAGCTGAACCTTCCCAAGCTTCGACATAGTGTAAATGAGTTTATGATAGGTTTTTTCGGGTATAATAATATTTGGGGCGGAAGAACGTGCATAAAATAGAATTTGAAGTAGAATTTAAAATACATATTGTTTACTTAGAATTTCCCTTGCAATAAACGACCATTAAAGCAGCTTTTGTCGGAAGGTTCCGCCGAAATATAATGTATGTCCAAATATTGCATTTACGTGTCAAACTATCTCTAGACTAATGAATATATAATACTTAAGACTATTCACAAATAAAATGACTATAAAATAATGGGGTCACAACACCTCCCCCCTAAATGAGAGATTTTATAATAATGAAATTGTTAGAAAATTTCGTTCCTGAGTTAAAATATAAATTATGATACAAAATATACATTCTTGTAATTGATACTAATATTTAACAAAAGTATTATGTTCGAAATGATTTTACAAAATTTGCTATGAACTATGTTCTTATTCTATATTATACTAACCTATATAATATTGAAAACTGTTTTTTTTTTTATAATAATTAGGCATTCTAAATCTACTTAGATTCTGCTAAAGAAATTTATTACTTATAATAAAACATAATATTATTACTTATCTAATTGATCGTCTTGAGGACGTGTGACCAATAGCTCTGCGAGGCGTGTATGATATACCTGGTTGATCGTCCTCAGGGTGATCATCATTATTAATTCTATTAGAAGTTTCACTAGTATACTGAGCTATATATCTATTACTTCTCGGGGATGGTTCAATGGTTTGATTTACCCTTACGCAAATATTTGGTATTATTCCACAACAGGAAGTTTTTCTTATACATTTTGAATATATTTTGTAAACAATAAATAATAATACAACAACAGATACAATGTAAGCTAAAACAGAACCAGAAATATTATATGTTGACAAAAAATTATTTTTTTCAAGATTTTCTGTTAGCTTTTCTATGTCGTCTAGTTTATGGCTAGCGATGTTCAGTTCAGGAATGTGCTTTGAAAGAGTCTTATAATTTTCGTTTATTAAAATTTCTGTCAGGTTAATGTTATTATTTTTTATTTTTTCACAACAGTCCTCACTAATTTCTAATGGCGGAACAAACTCACTAAATATTTTCGACTGAAAGGCATTACCGTGAGGCACGAACATCTTTGAAACACTATACGCTTTACACTGTTTTCCTATGGTGACACTGCCGCAATTTTTTAAAATAACGTCTACTGGTTTATTTTGATTAATACATGAAATGGTTAATGATTCAGGGCAAGGCACTGCAAACAGCCAAGTATTAGTTGTAAGTAACTGAATAAAGATACCTCTATTAGAATTTAATATATGTTTTTCGCATACTTCTGGAATTTTATTTGTTACTTGAAGTAACTTCATTTCACAGTTTTCCACTAAATGAGCCAATGAAACTGGTTTTTGTTGCTGACAAATCATTTTATCATCCGTTATTTTTATAAATTTATTATATTCGAGATCAGAGAAAGTTATGAACTGCTGTTTTGTTTCGTCTATTGCAATGTATTTAGAAGATTGTTGAATCAAAACAAATTGATTAGTGGCTAATAGCTTAGGAAAAGGCGATACCTTATATAGGTAGAATAATTGTGCTTCAACTAAAGGAATATTAATTATATAAATTAAATGATTATTTTCAAAGTAAACTTTTAGTTCTATCGTTTTTAATATAAGATTAGAATGCATTATATCAAGAGGCACAGCAAAATCTAAACCATGGGGAAGAGAATCCGTAACTTGTTTTAGTTCATCAATTAGGCGAACTGGTCTTAAAATTGCTGGGTGTAATAAACCCTTTTTGGCAATAAGAATTGCATTAATCAAAGTCATTACTTCGAGTTGTAGTTGATGTAACATCATATTTGTCAGCGTAATGTGTTCTTCTAGATTGCCTTTTAAGTCTAAAAATTTAATATCTTTTTGTTCTTTTTCTAATTGTTTGGAAAGAATTTTAACATTATTTTTTAAAATGTTTTCATTAAAATCTAAGGTTCCAATAGTATTGTTGAAATTTGTTAGTGTAGACTTGACAACTTTAGTTTGCTCTTTCAAAAGAGCTAATGCTGAACCCTCATTTTGCGATAAATCTGAAATTTTGCTATCATAATATTTCGCGTCTTCTTCGTCTAAAGTACCGAATAGAATTTTTGTAGCCTTTCCGATAATATTGAACCATCCTCGTTTATTTCTACTTAAAGTACTATAACCTATCAATTGATGTAAAGTTTCTAAATCTGAGCTAATTTTATCAAAATTATATTTAGTTGACTTTAAAAACGTGTCACAAATGGATAAGTGGTACTGAAAATTTTTATGATTACATAATTCAGAGGTTATTTTATTGTAGTTTTTTAGAGAAAGAAGTTTATTTATAATGTTGTTAAAATCTACATATGTAATTAGCTTCGATTTGTTATTATAGAGTCGCAGTTCTCCAAGTTTTTCAAAGTGTATTCCTGGGTTGTAGTCGTAATATGTGACATTATAATCGTCGCTATTATCAGAACGAAAGGTATTCAGAGATATAGTGATACTGAGTAGTATTATTCTGAAATAGGAGAAAACATAAAATTTAAAAATACTATCTACATACATTTATATTTTAAATTATTTTCTATAATACATTTATACATGTTTTTTTTTTTTGCTTTGTGTTAATCATAAAACTGTTTTAATCTATTGGCATGGACGCATTGTTTGTTTTTGCCTTTCTGTATTATAAAATTAACGTCAGAAGTTTTATCTATTATTATATAAGGTCCAATCCATAAGGATGTGAGTTTTTTGCTTCTACCTCTTCGCACTGATTCGTCATAAAGTAGCACCTTATCACCTATTTTAAAATCTCTAATTTTGCAATTTTTATCGTAATTTTGTTTTGAAACGCTTTTACTTTTCAATAGATTTTCTTTAGCCAATTGGCTAGAATATTGTAATTTTTGTTTAAGATTGGCAACAAAATCATCATATGTGTATTGAGTTTTCATAGGTTGAATAATTGAAGTAGGTAAATTAGGGGTATGGCCAAATAAAAGTTCAAAAGGTGAAAAGTGGGTTGCAGTATGCGGAGTTGTATTATAAGTAAATGTTGCAAATGGAATCCAGCTATCCCAGTCTTCCCGACTATCTTTGATAAAATGTCTTAAATACTCCTCTAAGACTCTATGAGAACGTTCTAAAGCTCCGTTGGATTCTGGATGATAACTAGTAGTTTGAACCTTTTTTATTTTTAAAAGTTTGCAAGTATTTTTAAAGATTTCACTTAAAAAATTTGAACCTTGATCGGTAATTAGAGTTTCAGGTAGTCCATATAGACAAATTATTTTCGTTACGAAGTAATAAGCTACTGCTGAGGCTTCTTGATTTTTTATAGGGACATTAATATTATACTTTGTCAGGTCATCTTGGAAGGTAAGAATATATTTGTTACCTGCTTCTGTTTCAGGTAAGGGACCAACAATATCGAGAAAACATCTTTCAAAAGGTTTAGTCGCGGTTGAAGTTAAGACCAGAGTATTAATATTATTTTTGTTTTTCGCGATAATTTGTTTTTTGACAAGATTCACATTTTTTTATAAATCTTTTTACGTCTTTTTTCATGCCTCTCCAGGTATAAAATTGGGATAATTTTTTATGTGTACGGGCAATTCCTTGATGACCGCCTAAAGGAGAGTTGTGGAATTCTTCTAATAAGGTTTCCTTTTCAGATTCAGAGGGTTTTATTAAATTATTATTGTAAACTGTTATATCTACATTAGAGTTTTTAAAAATATATCTTATCATGGGATAAATAATTTCCCATTTTACTAACGGGTTGTAATGATATTTAATAAATGACAATTTAAGTTTTTTGTTACTTACAAGATTTTTTAACTTTAGTAGACAAGACCATATATTTTCATAATTTGTGTCATTTAACATATTTTCATTATCATTGAGTAAAAATATATTACAGTCGTTGTTTTGGTACTGAGAGACGGAAGGTATTTTTAAATCGTTTTGAATGTTGTATGATGCAAGAAATTGTTTAATCTGATTATTTTGTTCCAAAATATTAAATTGCTCTTTGTTATAAAATTTGGGAAAAAATAATATTATAGGATCTGAATTATTTATCTGAAATAAATTAGCGTTGTTTTCTTTTAATTTTGTGTTAATAACAATATGTGTTTGCAGATAATTTAAAATTTTTGATAATCTGTTATCATGTCAGCGTTTACCGTTTTAATCATTCTACTTAAGGCATCAGCATTTGTATTTAACTTTCCGGCCTTATAAATAATTTCGAAATTGTATTCTTCCAATTTTAACCTAAATCTTGTAAGACGCGACCCAGGGTCTTTTATGTTAAATACATAAAGTAAAGGTTTATGATCCGTAACTATCTTAAAATTTGTTCCAAAAACATATGGTCGAAAATGTCTAACTGCCCAAACAATTGTCGCTAATTCTTTCTCTGTCATTGAGTAGTTTTGTTCGGCTTTATTAAGAGTTCTACTAGCATAAGCTATAGGTCGATCATTATTAACTTTTCCTTGTGATAAAATTGCACCAATCGCATAATTACTTGCGTCGGTAGTTATAATGAATTCTTTTGAAAAATCTGGGTACTGTAGTACAGGAGGAGAAGTAATGTTATTTTTAAGCGTTTGAAATGAAATATCACAAGCATGGTCCCATTTAAATTCTGTATCTTTCTTGAGCAATTTGGTAAGAGGTTTTGAAATTTTCGCAAAATCCTTTATAAATTTTCGATAATATCCGACAAGCCCTAAAAATGATTTTACCTCTTTTTGATTTACTGGTTGAGGAAACTGTAAAACACATTCTACTTTTGAAGGATCAGGTTTGATGCCATAATCTGTTATAATGTGACCTAGATACAAACATTCTTTTCTTAAAAATTCACATTTTAATGGTTGAAGCTTTAAATTATGCTCCCGAAACCGTTCAAATACCTCAATTAACCTTTCATTATGTTCTTTTAAATTATTAGCATAAATTACGACATCATCTAAATAAATAAAACATTTTATGCCACTAAGACCGCTTAAGACCGCATTCATGAACCTCTGAAAGGTTGCCGGAGCTCCTTTTAGGCCAAAAGGCATCCTATTGTAAACAAAATGCCCCGTAGAAGTACTAAAAGCTGTCTTATTTTTATCATTTTCGTCCAATTGAACCTGATGAAATCCATTGGCTAAATCTAAAGTTGTAAAATAATGCGATTTTCCTAATTGGTCTAAAATATCTGTAATATTAGGTAATGGAAATGCATCCCCTGCAGTTATTTCATTTATTTTTCTAAAATCTACGACCACGCGAAATTTAGGTAAACCTGATGAATCAGTTTTTTTAGGAACTACTAATAAGGGACCATTCCGAGGACTGTAAGACGGAGAAATTATTCCATCCTTTAACATTGCATCGGTTTGTTCTTTTATAACCTCCCGATGTTGAAAAGGTGATCTATAGGGTTTAATATTAATAGGTCCCTTAGTAGGGTCTGTAGAAATTGTATGTTTTATTGTGTTTGTACAAGAGAGTTTATCACCTTCTAAATAAAAAATATCGATAAAATTTTCACAAATTTCTAGAAGTGAGTTAGTTTCCTCAACATTTAATCCTTCTAAGTTGAGAGAATGTTTCAATTTTTCTAAACGTCCAAATTAATTTATATTCGTGTTATTTTCAATATTATTATTATTATGACTAAGCTCTATAATGTCAAATTCACCTTTAATGATAGGTTGTACGTTAACTCTGGGTAACGCAATTGTTAAGGGTTCATTAGATATATTTAAAATACTAATTAAACATTTATGATTATGTACTTTGGTCAAAGAAGAACCTATATAGAGATTTTCAGCAAGTTGTTTCGATTTTACGATACCTTCAGTACCTGAAACGTTGGCCAAAGCATAAGTTATCATTTCACATCTTGGGGGTATAGTCGTTAAAGTCTCTGAAGGCAAAGTCTTAAAGCAATTGTCCTCAAAATAAACAGTTTCTTCTTCATAATTAATTTTAGTTTTATATTTTTGCAAAAAATCGCGGCCTAAAATTCCGTCATTTTTTATAGGAATGCTATCTGGTACGATATGAAAAGGATGAATTAATATTTTATTATCTTTTAATTGGATTGTTACATTATATAGACCTTTCGTAAAAACCGGTTCTTTACTTATACCTTTTAGTTCAATAATACAGTTTTGATCTAGCTTTGAATAGTCTTGTAAAATCGACTCCTTTAATAAACAAACATCAGCTCCTGTATCTAACAAAATTTGCAATTCTGACTTTTTAGTGCCCAATGAAGTTATTTCAATTATATCTAACTGTTTACAATTATTAGAGAATAATACTGACTTAGGGGACATATTATTTGAGTTATTACGAGTTGGTTTGATTTTAATATGTTCTAGTGGATTCTTATTATTTGAACAGCTACTGTTTATACTGATTGAACTTTTTACGAAGCGCTTGGCTGGCTGTTCACAACCAAGGCTTCGTTGTCGTTTCCCTAAAATTCTTGGACAGATGTAGTTGGTTGTGGAGGAGAAATACTAAGATTGTGTTGGAGGCTACTGGGGGGTAGAGACGTTATAGTTTGTATTTGATGAGAATTATTGACAGGTTCATTATTATAGTTAGGACGGTATCGTCGCTGTTGTTGAGGTATCTCTGAAAGCATTTGAGGTCTGTTTGAACTACGGGGATTGGTATAATTTTGACGATAATTGTTCCCATTATAATTATTGTTAAAATTTCGTGAATTTGTATTTTGATTGTAATTATGATTATCGTTTCCCCTGTAAGAAAAATTACTTCTAGCATTAATAGGTTGTTCCCCGTTATAATTTTGCCCATTTGAAGAATTTGCGTTAAAATGTTGTTGTGGACTGAAGCTTTGATAATTAGGATTATTAAAATTATTTCTTCCCGTATTTTGTTCATATTGTATAAGTTGCCTACATTGAGAACTTATATGATTATTTTTATGACAGAACATATACAAAAGTTTAGGATTTTGGTTATTAAAATTTCTGTTTCCCTGACCCAAAAAACCTACATTTTTAAAATTTGAATTTTTTGCTCTAACGTTGTTTTCGAGTTCCATTTCGATTGCTAATGATAATGCCCTGTCTAAATCTGTTGTGTTTTCAGCAATTACTCGAATTTGTATTTTTTCATCATTTAGCCCTTGTCTAAACGTGTTTACTAAAATTGACTCTAAATTTTATATTAATACCTTAGCAGAATTATGTTCATAATTTAAATGACAAGTTTCTTTATATTTATTATGCAGGTATCTTAATCTATCTCCATATTCTGTAACGGTTTCCCTAAAGTTTTGTTTTATATTCATTATTTGAGTTAAAAAATGAGAAGGCGGTCTTTTATCCGTAAACTGTTCTAAAAGAAAATCTCTAATTTCGTCGTTAAAAATTCTTTATAGTGTGTCACCTCTTGAGCTTTACCTTTTAATTTAGTACCAAAAGTTAATTTAGCTAATTTATTTTTTTCATTTTCTTTCACAATATGCATTACTGCGTCACAGTTTTTTAGAAAAAATTGAAGAGAATTTCCATCGCCGTAGCCGTCAAATGAATTTATTAAATTTAATACATCAATTGCATCTTTTCCTTCAGCCATTTTTTTGTTTGTTAAAATTATAAAAATTAAATACTAATAAAAATTTTGGGTAAAAATTTAAATATAGATAAGTTATACGGTCGATTATTCAATTACTTTTTCAACAACGTATTTGCAGTACCTTTCACAAAATAAATATATCTATATAATTTCAAAAATGCATAACATATAAAAAAAAACAAATAGTGTCACCACAACAGGAAAATAAAAGAAAAAAACTTACAGCTTCATCCTTAGTTAGCTGGAACGTAAGGCGAATTTCCTCGTTTTCTTTCTTCTTCTAGAAACTTGTTGCGTACTGGGCTCTCCTCCAAGTCTGTTGAAACTTCCTGTCTTTGGTATACCGATGTGGTTTAACTGGTGTGATTCCTGCTGCGTTCTAGGCGCTCCTTCAGAAAACACGGGGTAGTATATCCAGATCCGCTGCCACCAATGTTATGTTTTAATATTTTTATTACTCGCCGAATGCCACCACTGTTATGATTTAATAATTTTAGTATTTTGTATTAGCACTGGTAGTAAATGTAAACACTTCAACTTTTTTCAAATCTCTCTATTATCTTCTGTACAAGAGGGACACTTCTTACTTCTAACAAATCTTTACTCTTACTGTGTCTACTGACAATATAGTACTGACATAATGACTGACCTGCTCTATACTGACTACCTAGAACTTATTTTTATATGAATTCCCTAATTTGAGATGCAGTGGCGTATCTGTAAAATTGATTAAAAAAGGTGTCTATAAAAGTAATTTGGGGAGTATTTGCTACGTCACTGCTTACTGTACTACAATGGTTTCTTTTAATGTTTTTATAGCTGAACCTTCCCAAGCTTTATCGACATAGTGTAAATGAGTTTATGATAGGTTTTTTCGGGTATAATAAAATTTGGGGCGGAAGAACGTGCATAAAATAGAATTTGAAGTAGAATTTAAAATACATATTGTTTACTTAGAATTTCCCTTGCAATAAACGACCATTAAAGCAGCTTTTGTCGGAAGGTTCCGCCGAAATATAATGTATGTCTAAATATTGCATTTACGTGTCAAACTATCTCTAGACTAATGAATATATAATACTTAAGACTATTCACAAATAAAATGACTATAAAATAATGGGGTCACAACATCGCTATGAACTCGTATGAAGTACCGTGTAAGCTTCTTAGGTTTCATGCTGCGTGCCAATAACATTTTAGAACAAAGCACACACAAAGCCTTGGCCACAGACTTCAGTTCTTATAAATTCAAAAATTAAAATATTTTTCAGAATATTTTCTTTATTTAACATTTGGAACAGTGTAGTGCCTCACAATCCTCCGAAGCTCATTTGCGCTCAATTAAAAATGTGTCAATGTATCTATGCTCAAAAATTATTTGTTGCTACAACCTTGTATCCGAATTGCTACACAAAACCAAAGGTTTAGAACCCAGCTGACATTTTATACTTGCAGTTACATATCTGGTAAATTCCAGACAAACCGGAACTCTCCACGAAAGCGCGAGAAATGGGATGAGGTGGGCAATGTTGATATACTTAGTGAAATTTAGCTATTCGTATAAGGAAAAAAAATTGATAAAAAAAAGAAAAATCGGGGCCGATTAAAATTGATATGGAAAGTTAAATCACAAATACGAAAATGTTGGGAAACTTTGGCTTTATCTATTCTTCTTTTAACATCTATGTCTGTGCCCCGTTTTCAGAAACCATACTGCCTAGATATAAAAAGGTTTCGACGCGTTCTGTTGGTTGGTTGTTTATTATTAGCTGCTCACTGTTGTTAGAGTTGGCTCTTATTTCCTTAGTTTTCCCTTCGTTGATTTTCAGCCCTACTTTTCTGCCCTCTTCATTAAAATCTTTGGTTTTGTCTTTCATATCATGGAAGTTGTGAGAGAGTAAGCATAAGTCATCTGGTAGTCGATGTCTTCCAATTTATCTGTCATGTTCCATCCTATGCTTCTGCGTTTTTCTTTATCGGCCTTTCTGATGACCTTATCTAAGGTCATGAAGAAAATGATAGGTAAGAGCAAGCAGCCTTGTTTTACGCCCGTTTTTACCGAGAAGGGATGAGTGATTTAGCAAAACATTTGATTAAAAAACAAACTATTCTTGAACTCTATATAGTTGCGTAGCAGAAGACAGGTAAGTATCTAAGGAATTTTCCCTCAAATCTAGTTGTATTTTAACCGGGGTGTACGAGCTGGACTTTTGGAGATCAATAAAAACAATAAAAATATTGTATACAAAAGTTTTAAGATTTTCTCTGCACGGTCAGGATTTGCTTTAAAAACAAACAAATGACCATTGGAAAACAATAAAATGTGCCTCTACTTTATTATTTTAAATGGAACACCCCGTATAATATTATTTCAATAAATGGGCATGTTTTTGCTGATTAATAAACATTTTAGGTTTGATACCTTTATCTTTAAAGACATCCGAGAAAGTTGACAAGAACTCTTCCATAAGAGGCAGTGTATTTTCTATTGACATGACTTATGTGTATGTTCTCTTTCTAACACTTCGACCCTTTTGACAGGGTTTTTATTTTTTATCGGTTCTCTTTAAAAATAAAACTATCAAATCTGGTATTTTTATAAGTAGCAAGAAGTCCCATTTGTTGGAATAATTTTATGACAAACTTGATGATCAATTTTTTACTTTCCTGTTGTCATTTCTTTATACTCAGCAAATCCCGACTTTTTAGAGAAAATCATAAAACTTTTGTATACAATATTTTTTGATAGCTCTAAAAGTTAGATTTGTAGACTCCGTTTAAAATATAACCAGACATCCTATATTGTACGTCAGAAAAATAAGCATAACTCGATTGACCTTTTTCTTTCCTTCTAGCTATATTGGCATATTATTTACTGTAAGAAAAAACCTAATAAATTAATTAATTCCATAAATTATCATCAATAAGACTTGGCTCACTGTATAGCATGATAACATATAGGAATATTTCCAAGAGAGCACTTATAAATAAATGAAATTATACAATCTCCTTGACCTTTTATAGGACGGATTCCGAGAATACGAGAATGGTTAGCCGTTAATTTTATTTCTATTCATAAAACCTCGGACGGAATTGCCAAACGATGGAGACGCTCTTGGGAATTATGTTTCGTCTAGCAATAAACAAAACAAAGGATAGTTTATTTTTGCACGGAATGTTGTAGCCAAAAAAAACGTTGATTCTTTTGTACCTATTTTTATCGGCTACGCAGAGAAACTGGCCTTGCTACTATGATGTCAGATTTTTTGTACTTTTTTTCGGAGTTTGGAGGATTATTATTGGATTCTGAAACTAGTTTGATAATGTCACACTTTAACCAGAGATCTAACGAGAAATTCCGTTAAAGCAGCATAGATCTACTAGATTTTTAAGACGGGATTTAAGATTAAGGGTTTCAAAATAATGTTTATTCCGCAACAGTTTAGGAAAAAAAATCTGCTCAAGATTAATTAAAACCATTAACTATGCAGCCAAACAGTTATTTTATATCAATTAGGTAGGTTGTTTTTTTGTTTTTGAATGCTAGTAATTTATCCTATGCCAGATTTCCTAACCTACGATCAAGCGGCTCTGATATGGCTAATACTTTTCTTTCACGTACAATTAAATTAACTTTGATGCTTAAATTCAACAAGCATTACAACTTCCTTTTCCAATGACAACGAGTAGATCTTACCTTCATAAATTACAATTACAATAAACCCTTTGAATTATATGCCAAAGTTCAGAACGATCATATATCACAACTCTTCGAACAAATTTGGCACGATGCATAGTCTTAAGTAATTCCCTGCAGCCCATCTACCTATGTGATTAGATTGCCAGTTTTCTTTTCAACTGTAGAATTTATATTATTGATGGTTCCTGGTCTGGTGTAAACAAATTCGAATTAGGTGTTAAGTGTTCCTCATTAATGACCTTTTCTTTATCCGTATTTCTATCCGAAGAGAAATGGGCGATTTAAAACTCCAACAACTATTTTCCAGCTCAACTTATAAGCCGCTTATGCGTCACAAATAAGACCAAATAGTGAATACTGTTATGAGTAGAGAAAGAATTAGGAAGAGTAAAGCCTTCAACCCTTAAAATACTTGAGTCTACCCACTACTACTCAGTCGGAGATCATCGTATTTCGTATTGTAGGTTATTTGTCCTTTTTTTGGTTTTTCTCTTCGTATATTATATTATCTATTATGTAGAGATTTAAAATTTCGAAAACTTTCGAATGTTGCGAATATTTCCGAAACTTTCGGTAATTTATGGAAAGATATGGAAACATTCGGAAACTTTGTAATTTGGGATCGATTAACACCACTTTTAAGTACTTACTAATAGTTTAATATTAACCTCGAACATAAAATAAATATGTTTAAGTATTATATATACATGCATAAATCAAATAAATAGTTACTAATAGGAACATACAAACAAATTAAATAACACTGAACATTAAATAAAAACAAATAAAAAATAAATTAACATAAATTCATAAATATAGTGTTAATTAAAATAAATAGTTACATATACGAACATACAAACCATCCAAATAAATCTGAACATTAAATAAAAACAAATAAAACAACAAATTAACATGAATTTCTAAATATAGTGTTACAAATTTGAGACGTACCCCTGGGATCTCGGAAACGGTAAGGGAGATACGAAAATGTTTAAATTGGGGCAAAGCGGCAAAGTTGTGCATTTTTATACTAAACAAAGCGAACGCTCAGCTGTTTTCAACGGTTACCCGGATACGGGCCATCGACATCATCCAGTAACAATACGATCGCCGATCGAAAATAATCGGAAATCGGGAAGGAATACATCAATTCTAAAAACATTTAACTCGGCGCATAGGCATGTCATGGCAAAAGTATGGATAAACTTGATGTTTTGGTAAAGTTGCAAATATTCGCTATAAAATTGCGAACTTTCGGTGGAAAGTTCTTCATTCGCGACCTAGAAAATATTCGCAAACATTTCAGAAATATTAGCAATATTCGCCAATGTTCGGATGGAAATATTCGCGACTCGCATCTTTACTATTATGCTATATTTTATAGTGGTGTGATTCGTTACAGTTACAGCACCTAGGTGCGATTGGAATTTTTGTAGGTATCGCTTTCCTAGACCGTTAAATCAAATGCTGCGGTTTAAGGGAACTTACTTTTCATGTTGTTCTGTCTTAGAATCGATTTATGAAACAACAGGACTCTAAAATTATGGGTTCATCTCCAACCTTGCCCGGCAGTTCAATGCCGTGTCCTTGCTGAGATATCTCTTTTGGATATTCACGCCTATTAGTTTCATCCTACAATTTTTCGACTCCATTGTATCATTGGACTTTTTGGAGGTATATCTTCTTTAAGAATATCGTGTTGGATATAAGGGAACTGACTTTCCTTTTTTGTTCTCTACTAGAATGATTTTCTGACTGATGAAACAAAATATTGTATAAAAAATTCTAACATTTTTGTGTGTTTTTTTAGAATCTTGAGATACTTTAGTTTTACTTTTTAACTTATTTATTTAAAACACAACTCTTGCCAGACAGAATGGTCATTTATAAAGAAAATTGAGTAAAATTGGAATAAATCTACCCATCTACAAGATCTTGCGTGGACTAGGGTACTTGAAGTCTAGCCTCCTCCAGGACAGCAAAGCTCTTCGCATTTTATTGAATTTTGTACTATTCTAAGAATAAATGTATATTAGTATTCCACATATCATTTTTGATCATCTTACTATATAACTTACATGCCATACTCAAAAGGCAGGACCTTTCTATTTCCAGGCTGGAACTTGTTACCAGTAGATGCATGTCTTTCCATGAGTCGATAGTTTGCAAATCTTTAAATCTCTTATTTTTAAATAAACAAACTTCACCCAATGCAACCACCGTACGGTACCTGTACTTAAGCTTTCACCTTTCGTGATGTGTTCAGATGAAAATTATCTTTAACTAACTCATCTTTATGTGCACGTATTTGTCGTCTTTACCCGAGTCTAACTTGCTCCTACCCTGCAAAACTTGGAGGTTTTTTACTAAGACGTTTATGATCAGATTATTTAAGAAATATAAATTCAAGAAACGACCCTCAGAATAACCATTCTTTTATTGGCTAAATTGTGCTCGCGGCACAATATGTTTATAGCCTCGTAAACTGAAGATATAAGTGTAAATGTTAAGTGTTATAGCCAAAACGGTTTTCGAAACGATAACGCGGAGGTGTACAGTACTTACAACTAACACTTTATGACCTCCTAAAGATTAAGCTGCCTTCTCGTGCATTTTTATTGTTAAATATTGAAATAAACACTGACATAGTTATCCCTACAAATATTTATGTGTTCTTAATCATATCTAATCTGATATAGGATAAATAAACTGTGTGTGGCAAAAAAAATCAACAACGTATTTAAGAATAAACATTTCTTCTAGTGTTGTGATGTCCAAGGATTGTTTCCTGGAATCGACGTTATCACTGTCGCCTCTGAGGGTCAATATAACTCACTTTCTAACTTATATTTTTGGTATCTTGAGGCATTCTAGTTTTGCGTTTTAGGTTATTTATTTTAAACACAACTTTTGTCAGGCAGGATGTTCATTTATGAAGAAAAGTTGAAGTAAAAAGGTTTTAGCTTAGCTTACCTAGACTAGGCTACTAGAAGTCTATCCCCTTCCAGGACAGCAAAGCTATTCCATTTTTATTGTATTTTGTTCTGTAAGTAAATAAATGTGTATTAGTAATATTCACGGTACTTCTGGCCATAGGCACCGAGTATTGAAAATAATGTTGAGGAGGGGGCAAAAACCAAAAAACTAAACTAAAATATAAACGTCAAAATAGAAAAGTAGATTGAAACCGCGCCCCAGACGTAATGTTTGGGGAAGGGCATGACTCCCCACTGGAGGAACTCAGGCGAGTAGCTGTGAAACATATGAATTTTAATAATTATAAAAAATACAAGCATTGTATTCAAATTCATTTCAATAAAATACTTTATTTGTCATAGAAAGATTATTCCGTTGATAACGCTGATTAATGTAAATTAAATCTAAAAAATTAGAATAATGTAAAAACGCTAAGAGCTCTCACACAAAATACACAAGCACATTAACAAACATATAAATTAAAGCCAAGCATAAAATCAGCCAAACAGAAAAATATATGTAGTCACTAGTACTATCTTAAACTAATATAAAAAAGTTAATTCTAGGCTAAAACAAACTTAGAAGGTAGAATGCATGCTGACTCAGTGAGTCAGAAAAAAATCCTTAATAAATACTCAAAAAGAGAATAAAAATAAATAAAAGACAAAAAAAACCATCATTGCTTATTCAAGCGCATTCATATAAGACTTTTTGACTTGATTGACTATTATGTCTTGATACATATTTTTGCGGTCCAGCTTAAAAACCCTGATTGTTCTAAGCACTTGGTAATAGGTACGGATGTAATTTTGCCCATCTCTCAATTTTTAACCATAAGGAGGGATAAAACCGTCGAAGTGTCTTAGTTAAAGATGATGAAAACCTGAAGATGAATGGCAAAATATCCCAAACGTAGCTTGTGACTATTATATACTGTGCAGATCTTCTAAATATAGAGTATGTTTCATTTAAAACCAATCATCATGGGATTCTAGGTATAGGGCTCCTTGTCCCCCACTCAGCCCCTATGACCCTTTATGCCTGTTGCTGTAATCAAAAATTCAGTTATATGTTGATTGTCTTCCATGTTATGTAATTTAATGGTCGCCATTTGCACATTAAAATGCAACACCGCATTGTTGTTGCTCCGGCTGATTGTTCTCTTGCAGGGCTCCTGGGGGTTTCACCACAAGGATATTGTTTTACTTCAGGGTTCTATTCTCTACTGAAATCCTTCCTTTGTCTTTTGTACGGGTTTATATTACCCGCGTTGGTCCTGTGTGGCCAGGGTGGGCAACAATAGATCCTTTTATTAGAAATGTTGATTTCAACTATATATTTATTCGTATATATTCCTCCTCGGGATGGGTGATTATTGTTCGGGTTAGTCCTCTCTTCTTGATTCTCTAGTTAGCGTGACACGCGCTTTTTCCATGGGTCACATATCCGGAAATACTGTATTGCAATTACCTATCAGTCACTTTGGTCATGAAGCGGTGCGCAGGTGAGTCATGTGGGTCATGCGAACCACCCGTAAATTCCTTGTGTTCTTGTATTCCTGCTTTAATCGATAATCGAGGCTGTAGACGATTCTGTGATCCGTTAGTGGCAGGTAAAAGCTTCTCGAGGAGCCATGGTCTTCCTAAAGCTCTTCTCGGTCACGCGCTACACCGTTTTCGTGCGCGGTCTGGCAATTTTTTCGTTACACTCCCCTCTTCTTGTTCGTAGCCGTGGCCTACCTAGCACGTGGCCAGCACTGAAGTGGCACTGGTAACTGTCTTTCCTGAAAAATTCACTTTTCAGTAAAAACGACTTTTTTCTAATAAAATTCCATTCTTAGACAATTTACCCTCTTAAAGCAAAATAAGGAGTCTATCCCGAATATAAATAAAGCCTCTAGATTACTCTAAACTATCTTCCCGTTATATACTAGCGATACTCACATCTTCCAAGGTCCTCGCTTTGGATACCCCACTCTGAGGTCTTGCAGTGGTTTGCTCCAACTGGAGGAGTTCTCGTTGTTGATCTGACTGCTGGAGAATCAGCAAAATCTTAATCGAGAGAGTATTTATTCGTTCGGGTTCGATTCTGAAAGATTTTGTACATCATACAGCTTCTGAGATATGGTAGTACCTCATCTCACGTAGGACACCCAGTACATTTTCTTATAATTTATTGGTTACAATTAGAAAATCGTTTGCGGCAACACTCTCGGTGCCTAGATTTCTGACATGGAGCGTCCTTAGACGAATAAAAAAAATAAGGTACCGACAATTTGCTAAACCTTGGCCAGAAAACGAACCTTGCGAAAACTGAATAACGTGTTACCGGAATTGTTCCGAACAATAATTGGTTTTAAAGCAGATCTACTAAAACGAATTTAAAAACGAGCTTCGAAGCTCGGAGTAGAAAGGTACGACTTTCAAATGACCTCTACGGAGTGTGCGGTTAGTCAACGGATATAGGTTCTACGGGTTGCTGGTACGACCACTAGTGGCCATTTGTAAGCCGCAATAAAGGATTATTATTATTATTATTATGCTGGTGAATAAGCGAGTACCGGTATTATTTGCTTAAATGAAAAAAATATGACTTGGCTTGGAGACCATGTTCAAGTACAACAAAAATTAAGTATAATCGGAACATAAACGTTATCCGTTACAACCTAAAATGTGTATAATTTAAAACATTATTTGTCGGGGACTTTACTCACTTTAATTATTTACTGGAATCGGTAAATAAAGGGTTGTCAAGTATAGAAATAAATTATAAAATATATTTTTAATTGACTGTTTTTAGCACATTTCCTTTTTAATAATATTTGTTTTGTTAATGAAATATACCCTCCTAGAGAATAAAAAAATAATACGGTGAAGATCAAGAGAGTAGGAAATTGTCCTAGAAGAAAAAGAGATCTAGGGAAAAAACCGTTTATATCGAATTATCCTGAACATTGCAAAATAATTAGGCGTACCCTAATTGGGCAAAGGTTTAACTGTTGTTATGCTTAACCGGAAAAATACTTTCAATATAATCAATCAGTTGGGCCAATATGAAAATGGAGGGACTTCATTTTTAGTTTCTTTACTAAAATAAAACAAAGTATGTTTTTTTTACAGATCTCAGCGGTAACTAAGCTTTTGTAAATTTGCATACACGTAATTTTGTATTTTTTTGGTAAACACAAAAAGTGTGATAGAACTTGTTTTACGATAACCCTTTTTAACACCGTACCTGGGCTAACCAAAAAGGCACCCTAATGATTATAAAACACTATTACATAAAAAAAATTACGTGTATTTTTTGACTTCCACATGCGGGGAAGTCAAAAACGGTGTAATAGAAAAAACACTTTATCAAAAAGGCAGTCTGGTAATAAATATAAAACACTTCTACATACAAAATCAAGTGTACGGAAATTTACGAAAGCACAGATACCGCTAAGATGGCAAATAAACCCTCCCCATCAGGTAGATTAGTCCTACTTCGTAATGTCGGCTCTCTCCTTTGGCCTAACTATTACATAGAACTAGTATTAATCTATTCTCTGGCCCAACTCCAGTATTCTCAAATAATTCGGTGGTTGCAGTATAATTTTAAAACGAATTTATTATATTTTTTAACACTAAATTAATCTGTAATTTCATAATACAAGTCTGCTGTTATTTTAAACAATGCTCGACTTTATGAGACGAATAATGTATTTCACTTCTGCGGTATACAAATATATGGGGTACCGAGATTAGGACAAAAATTAAAATTCCTTTTTCTTAAAAAAGAGCCGACGTTTCGCGTATATATTTAGTCTTCTTCAGGGTTATTTTTGAGACTAGTACTTTATATCAACACAACACACAAAAGAGTAAACATATCCAATTAAACCTAAGAAAGACGATGACAAGAGAAACTTGCTGTTGTCCGTGTATTCTGAATGTCATTTTTGTTTTTTAAATGTTGTATGTTATGAAAATTGTCATTTCATCCTTTTCCTTAGGTTTAATTGAATATGGTTATTCTTTTAGGTGTTATGTGTTGACATAAAATCTCTTGTTACAAAATAGCCCTGAATAAGATTAAATATATATAGTCGAAACTTTGGCGCTTTTCTTTCAAGAAAAAAGGATTTTCTGTCCTAAATCTGTTAACCCATCTATTATTGGATTTATTAGGACGTAAAATTGCACATTATTCTGTTATACAAAAAGTCATGGAAGAAAAATATGTAAATGATAAAACCCTGTAATTGTCTCAAAAATTAAAAAAAAGTTTTATACCCCACAATTCACCCTAAAAAAAAGCTTTAAATTTTGTTGATCTTTATGCCCGTATTGTCAGAATTGACAATGAAATATCTGTTTGTGCTACCAACTCTATCAGGGTAAACAACTGATTCTGTGAGCATGATAAGCGATGCATGACAATAAATAAAATGTTATTAAACCCATTTCATTAAATCGGCGAATACAGCCAGGACCTAGTCAGGTGTCTTGAAACACATATTCAGAAACAGTCAAGCTTGCAAGATTCCTAAAATTTAGGAATAGCACTCATTGCAATATTAAGTACCGCTAGATGGAACCACACCGGGTTAGCACCAAGTTCGTTACTTCAACCGTCGTTAAAACCATAATAGAAATATTACTGTGTCGCCAAATAGATTTAAGATTGCTACCCAAATCAACAATCGGTTCCGCTAGGTGGATTGGCACCGGGTTAGCACCAGGTTTGTCAAAAAATAAAAATATGACGGCCGATATTATGCAGGCGCAACAATTTTGAGGAACCTTATACAATGCCGTCGAAACAAACTGGTCTTCAGCCACAACTAAGATATATTTTTTGTTCACTTATGGAAAATATTCATAGTTTAAGGTCAAAGATAGTTGCACTTTCCAATGTTCATTAATAACATATTCATTAAATAACATTATACAAATTTGGTTTTCAGCCAAAAGCAAGCACAAATTAAAAAAAATATTTTGTTTAATACAAACAATATTAACTGTTCAGAAGAACCAGTATGAACACGTTTTCTATATCTTGAACTGGTAGTGGGGTTGCTGCCTTATAAAAAATGAAAAACCCTTTTTTTTGTTTAGTCAAGCTTTCGAGTACATTATTTTACTCTTTCTCTTAACAAACCAAAAGTAACACAAAAAGTATGTTAGTTAATCTAATAACAAAATATTAGATGGTAAAAAGACTCACCAAAGTGCGTTGAGGATTTCCTCTGTATTTTGTTGTTATATTAATTGTTTTCATTATAAATCCAAGTGAGTCTTTACCATATAATATTCTGTTATTAGTTTAACTAACATACTTTTTGTATTTTATAGTTGTCCTGAAGAAGAATATACTCGAAAGCTTGATTATAGAAGAAAAAGGATTTTTCATTTCACCCTAGGCGTGTTTTTACAAGGCTGCAACCTCGACTAATGTCAAAATTGGGATGCGTACACAGTTCGCGTTACTATAGGATTTCCTTAAATCTAGTAAATATGGATAATCTGATTTATTCTGTGTAGACTCTATCGCAGGAAGAGTTTTATATATATTCCTTCTGTTTACATCTAAATCAGCTCTAGAAGGCCTTCATAAATATGTTCATAGTCACGGCTAATAATTTCGGTACTGGGCGACATTATCATCTATTTTGTAACAACAGACTGGTTTATGACCTAGGGCCTAGGATGAGAAAAATGTACCAGGGGCTCAATGGGGCCTAGATGCTGTGGCTCTAATTGATCCACCCTTCCTCTATTATAATTGTTTAGTATTATTAAAAAATATGCACATTCAAGTAGTTCCTGCTATAATCCGTGTTAATTGTTTCACATTTTTCCGTTTATTAATCACGTAACGTACAAAAAACCATTCATCTATCAACGTTTTATTTAATTAAGTCAGCGAGATAAATCAATTCCTTATTAAGAAACAATGTCACTAATTAACGACAAACAAAAGACAATAACATTCAAACTTATGAGTAGTCGTCAATACGATTAGACTCTTAACGACTTAAGACTTTATCTGGTTGTTTTTTTGATAAATCTAATAAAAGCCCCAGTTCCCCTTAATCTGAATAGTTTGTTTGCTATTTGCAGCGTTATCGAGACAGACTCTTATTAATTAAAAATTTAACTGAATCAACCATCCGACCGATAAGCACGTTATTTCAACATATTACATGCAGATAAAGCGAAAATAGAAAAGAGGCCGGTTATCGTATCACATATTTCGACATATCGTAAATAGTGGATGTTTGATTGCATTGTAATCGTTGTTTGTTTGCTTTGTTTCATGTTATCTCCCTTGATTACACAGTACATAAAAAACCTACTTTTGTTTGCCGATGTTCATTGATTAATCTATGTGCTTTTTTTGAATAGATGCCTTTTTTAGCTATTTACCTAAATGCTGTGACAATAAAAAATAAATTATTAAATGTTGTATATTGTTTCAAATACGCAAAAATATACATTCCGTGTAAAAATTGGTAGCAAATTTAATATTTATTACATTTGGTAATAAATAAACTTACAATATATATTTTCTCTAAATGTACAAAAAGTAACATTATAATACAGTTAAGTTATTTTGTGATGTTATGTAAAAAAATATATATAAATAAATGTAAACTAATTTGAAATAATTCAATTAATATGGTACAATGTAAGTCAATGTATGTAAATAAATGACAAATGTATCCTTGACCACTCTGAAAACAGATTGCTTTCTAGAAGGTTCTGAAGGTAGTGTTGTAATAAGTGACAATAAAGAACCATACTTGACGTAATGATTAACACAATAATAATTACTCTTAACAAAATGATAAAGCGTATGTGTTTCAAATTCCTGTTCAAAAATAAATGTTACGATATGCGTGCTCGGACTAAGTTGTGAAGCTGAACTGCTGAAAAAGCGCCTTGAAGAAAAATAGTACCAACGGTTTAGATAACCCAAATAAAGCTCGGACTGCGACTGTATTATTTTTTCAATGAGCAATAAAAATGGTCTATACTTAAAACAAAATATGTTCAATAATTATTATTAATCAAAAAGAGAGATGATTCTACGGATGAATTCTTAAAAAGAAAGGGAAATAAATCGTGGACATTCCGCAAAAAAAGTATGGTAAACACAAGACACGTGTTTCTCTCTTTCTGGCCCAATTTACAAATGTGTGGCTGGCCCTTGTCGGTGAATCCACGTTTTGTTTTTTTATGATTTTTCTCCAAGTTTACATCTTTTAACTTGGTTAGACTGCTACTTGATGAAGTCCAATAAGACAGAAACACGTGTCTAGTGGTTACCATACTTTTTTTTGCGGAATGCAAAAAAAATGCTTTCTTTTTAAGAATTCATCCGCACAATCATCTCTCTTTTTGATTGATTCTTCTGTGCTTGAATATCACGGTAGGTGGTAAAGGCTATCTTCGTAGAGACGCCAGATATTGACCCTAGATTTTGGACTCTTCTGGTCCAATTTACAAATGTGTGGCCGTGGTCGGTGAATCCATGTTTATTTTTTTTTACGATGTTTCTCGAAGTTTGTTACATCTTTTAACTGGGTTAGACTGCTACTTGATAAAGTCCATTAGGATTATTTGGCCGTCATTTGTTCCGCCATCTTGAATTAGTACAGTGAAGTTTTACTAGTTCATCTCTATACTACAATTTGAAATGAGTTCATTAAATGGTTTTTTAGCCTGAATTTTTAAATATTTTATTAAGCCGCCATTTTGTTTCGCCATCTTGGATTCGTACCAAAATTTTACCAGTTCGTTCCTACATAATACTTGATTTTTGTACAAAATTTGAGATAAATTGGAGAAGTAGTTTTTTAGTAATATTTTTTTTTTTACATTTCACTAGGCCGCCATTTTGTTTTGCCATATTGGATTTTTAGCAAAATGTTACCAGGTCATCCCCATATGATCCTTAATTTTTGACCAAAATTTGAACTCAATTGCATAAGTAGATTTTCTATCTTTGACTAACAGGCAGATAGACCTACGGAATTGAAAAAAAAAACATGTTTTTTCAATTCTCTGAAACGTAAAAGATCTAAAAAATCTCGAAGGGTTATTTTTTCACGATTACAATACTTCCCTTTTACGGGGGAGTGGTTATCGGATTATATTTTTACAATTATGAACAGATTATTTAATTTTCCAGATTCTATTGAATTTCCATTACCTTTAGGCTTTAAAACCAATTCCTTTGGTTTTATTTATCATACGTTTAATAAATATAGACTTGAATGTAGAATTGTTTGTATTATTAACCACTTATCAACTTGGTGAGAGTGAAATTACACAATTAACCGAAACGGTAGTGCTAGTGAAAAAACTTAAATATCCCAAATGATAAAATTTGTCCATTTTGTCGATTTTGACACCGCCTTTCTCGAATTTCAATGTGTTGTTGCCAACTGGAATTTAAATTTTAAACAGTTTTCTTCCCTTAATTTTTGAAAGGCATATTAAATGGAAAGGAGGATCGAACAGCATATCTTTTGAAATAACTTTTCGACCTAAATTCATCCTCAAAATATTAAGACATTAAAATTACCCTTTCAAAATAGCGATCATTCGTAAATGTGACAAAATTTTAATATTTGAAGAATAAAAGTACTTTGAGAACTTAAGTATTTTATTTTTTACGTAATGCTTAAATGTAATGTTCTTATGGGCATGGGTGTATTTACATTTTTTAACACATCAATATTTAATAAGGAAGGAATACTACTAAAATAAACATGCATGCATGGAATAAGCAAATTGTTTTCCCTTTAAGGCTCCTCACTAATTTTGTATTATCTTGTGAAGTCCATAATTAATATTGGATGAAATTATTATAAATGATATAAAAGGTCTCCGAAGTCAGAGGAGTTCTTAAAAATTACGAAAAGGTTAAATTTGCTCATTTTTGATTCTCGATTTAGGCCATACAGTCTGAAGCTCCAATGAAAGAATTGTGCTAATTGAGTATTATCTTATTCGGGACTACCAATTGAATTAAAAACATTTCCATCGTACCTCAAATTTTTAGAAACCTAGAATCCCAATTGCGTGAATCCACCGCTCCCGGTATGATGTTTTACACCTCTAACGATACCTTTACATGTCTAACCCTAATCTTTGCTGAAATACAATTTTTTAATGACCATCAAGTAAAAGTTCTATATATACATTTAGGGATTTAAAACAACTTTCCAAATACCTTTATGAGTGTTCACATACTCTTGGAATGCTAATAATTTGTCCATTCTCGGGCAAGAGTTTAAAAATAGTTTATAAAAAATATTGTTTGGCATCTAGAGACGCTAAATCGCGAAGATATGTAAAACTTGAGAGGGTCATTTTTTTAAATTACAAAAATTTTCTTTGGTCGCCATTTTGTTCCGCCATCTTGTATTGATACCAACATTTTACCAGTTGATTCCTACATACACTTGACTTTTGTACAAAATTTGAGATAAATTGGATAATTAGTTTTTTTAGTAATCATTTTTTTAGCGTTTCACTAGGCCGCCATCTTGTTCCGGCATATTGGATTTTAACCAGATCATCCCCTTATGAGTATTAATTTTTGACTTAAATTTGAATCAATCTGATAAGTAGTTTTTAAGCTATACCGCGATCTGAAAGGGTGGTTCTTTCAGATTACAATATTTTTATTCGGCCGCCATTTTGTTCTGGGATCTTGTATTAGTATCACACTTTTACTAGTTCATCTCTATACTACAATTAGTTATGGCACACAATTTGAAATCAGTTCATAAAGTAGTTTTCCAGGCTGAATTTTTAAATATTTTATTAAACCGCCATTTTGTTTCGCCATCTTGGATTCGTACCAAAATTTTGCCAGTTGATTCCTACGTAATACTTAATTTTCGTGTAGAATTTAAGATAAATTGGTTAACCACTTTCTTAGTAATAATGTTTTTAACATTTCACTAGGCCGCCATATCCATCCAGACCGACGCGCGACGGAACCGAGAAAACATGTTACCCGTCATCTAGGGACCCTGAAACGTAAAGATTGAAAAAATTTCGGAGGGTGATTTTTTCACGATTACAATACTTCCCTTTTATGAGGGGGAAGTAAAAAGGGTTTCTAAGATATACGTAAAAACGAGTTACGCGAATTTTGTTGTTTTTGTTATATCTATAATATATCTGTTTCATTATGTTGTTGTTAAAACCGGGCAACATGGTTCTCTGCTATTTGGTATTTGTACTTTTTGTAGAGATTTTTCAACGAAATTTTAAAAAGCATTGAATTGATGGATATAATTTTTTTCAATAATAATGTGAAATAAAATGTTCCGTAGTAGATAACATAATTTCACATACAAGGAAGCAAATTGTTACACAATTTATCTCTACACTTGAGTGGGAAAGTATCTGCGGTTAGAGTTTTTTTTAACAACTGAAATAAGA
Organism: Kuschelorhynchus macadamiae; assembly: GCA_030620095.1. Lineage (NCBI taxonomy): Eukaryota > Metazoa > Arthropoda > Insecta > Coleoptera > Curculionidae > Kuschelorhynchus > Kuschelorhynchus macadamiae. Next base: position 994,386 of record JAUTXW010003802.1, on the reverse strand, counting down.
ATCACCACAATTTGTAAATAATTACATTACCAAATATTGTGTAAAAAATAAAAAGCGGATTTTTTTTCATATATAGGTTTTCAAAAATTTTTATTCTCCATTATTTAGGTTCTATCAGATTTACGAATAACCGCCATTTTGAAATGGGTCGCTCTAGTTTCCCAATATTTTGTGTATGAATTAAGAATGAAGAGAGATTTCAATTTAAAAGATGTGTTTCTCGATCTCTCTTTCCATTTAATTTTTTTCTTTCAAATGACGCATAGCCGCCCTCTTGGTATTTTCAATGCGAAACACAAGAAATAAGCTTATAGTTCATTATTAAGGCGTGTCAATTTTTAAATTTTTATGTATACAGACTAAATTCCAGGTAAAGGCTAACTTACTGATTTTTTTCTTAATTCATTAACATGACAGTTATCCATCAAAAACGTTTCCCTTTTTTGCAGTGGATCTGAGGGTTTATAATGTACACGCTTATATGGTTGTCGTTTAAAAACTTGTATATCTAAATATGTCTAAATTGCATCATTGTACTGTACACGTTGGTATTATAATCTTACCACATAATGATATAAAAAACAAACCTATAATAAATTTAAATTAACTATGACTATAAAAATAACATAAATATTAAAAACGCAAAGTATTGCAAAACTTCCAATACGTGTAATTTTATAAAAATCAGTGAATCGATTAAAGTTATTCTCTAGTGAAAACATGACTATATGTGGTCATAAAAAATCACGGATAATTGGTTCTATGTAATGAAATACGCAGTTGTTAAAGAATGCAAAATTTCTATTTTCAATGTAAAATTAAAAAAAAAAACGTGGTTGTATAATAATAAGACACCGTAATCCGCATTAACTGATTAAGGTTAATAGTGGTTCACCTTGGTGAACAAGATCTACAGAGTGTGAAAGTCAGGCTTATACTTTTATTAACATAAAATTATTACAATGTATGTTTATTCTTCAAATGTGCATCATTTATATGAAAATTACATGTGTAAACATAGTACGTATATCCAAGTCTGCGCCTTGCCTCGAAGATTCTTGTCAAGGATTTGTTTCAGGTGTGTATGGTTAAGGCAATGTATGTACCATAAAATAATCTAAAACATTATAACCTCTATAAATAAAATAACATTTTATTTTATTTTAATTCCTAATTCAAGACATTAGAACAGTATAAATCACTAATAATAATAATAATGATAATAAATACTTTGAATTTTATTAAGTGTACCGTTAGCGAAAGTGATTTTTCTGTTAATTATTAAATTTAATTCCCATTCCAACTATGCATAGTTTCTTTCCTTTATTTTATGATTTAACGTTAAGTCACAAAATAACGAAAAATATCACAGAATCTTCTTCTTCATCTGCCGTCTGCTCTAAGAAGGTTGGCAACCATTACTGCTATTAGAATTTTGGATACTGCTGCTGTGAAGACGTCGTTGGAACCAGAGTTTAACCATACTCTCAGATTGTTTAACCATGATATGCGTCTTCTTCTTAGACTCTTTTTTCCTATAATTCTTCCTTGTATTATAAATAGCAGCAATTGATATCTGTCTCTCCTCATTATATGACCTCGGTATTGTAGTTCCCTCGCCTTCACAGTGTTAACCATTTATTTCTGTTTGTCCCTTCTAGTAGCACGTCAAAATGTGTGACTCTATCAACCTAACGCAACTTCAGTATTCTTCGGTACGTCCACAACTCAAACGACTCTAATTTGTCGATATTGTTTTTCTTAAGGGGCCGCGTCTTTATTCCTTGCGTCAAAACGGGAAATACGTAGCATCTCAACAGACGCATTTTTGTTTTCAAACTAAGTTCTCTGCTGCAAAATACATTTTTCATGCTGCTGAATGCACTTCTTGCATGTCATATTCTTGAATTGATCTCTTCGGTATATTCATTGTTTTCACTGATTATCGTACCTAAATATTTCTATTTTTGAACCTTCTCCACTATTTTATATTGAATTGTTAGCCTTGTGGTGTTTTAGATATAATCATGAATTTAGTCTTCTTAATATTTAATAACAAGACGTTCTCCTCGCTAACCTTCACTACCAGTCGATTACTCGTTGAAGATCTTCCAGACATTCCGTTAGTAATACTGTGTCCTCGGCATACTTTTATATATGTATATATATATATATATATATATATATATATATATATATTTATATTTATATATATATATATATATATATATATATATATATATATATATATATATATATATATATATATATATATATATATATATATATATATATATATATATATATATATATATATATATATATATATATATATATATATATATATATATATATATATATATATATATATATATATATATATATATATATATATATATATATATATATATATATATATATATATATTATTGATGGGCTTTCCATTGACTTTAATGCCCGATATTTCATCTGCCAATGATTTTTGACACAACCATGTCTTACGCTTCTTCTAATTTGGATTTCTTCTGACGTTTTATTTCCTTCTTTGACAACTGCTGTTTGGTTATTGTATAGGTGATTTATTATTCTGACATCCTTTGAATCGAGGTTCTTTTGTCTTAGGACTTGCATAAGACAAGTATGCTGAACTTTATCAAAGGTCTTATTGTAATCCAAAAAATAAGCATATATGGGTTGGTTGACATCCATGCATCTGTGAATCAATAGAATAAACTCAAACAAGGCTTCTCTTGTGCGTACAGCTTCGCTAATATCCTGTTCTAGATTTCAAAGAGGATATCGAAATGCACAAATTATGAACACCATCTTCAAACACTATCCTAAAATCATCCTATTAAAACCGTGCACCTTTTATTTGCAGGACTGCTTAATAAAACTGGTCATGTTATTTATAAATTAATGGTTATATGATACCATTACCGTGATATTTTCTGGTATTTTGTAGCCCAAGGTTAATATCATAACATTAGTAATATATCACAAACGACTATAATAAAAATAAATGTTTGGAATAGAACAAAAAAAAAGAGTTCAATTAAGAAATCATGGTTCTTGGGGTTAGACCGTATCAAAATTAAATCACTTTCCGACGTTTCACCTTCGATTGCACGAGACATCCTCAGGGATCTTTACATCACGAGATCGGAACACTGAAATATTCCATTTTGGTACGATCTAATCCCAAGAACCATGATTTCTTAAAAGTAGGGTTCTTTAAAAATATAGGTTATTCCATAAACAACCCCCTCTTTTTGTCACAGTACCCTTGCTAAAAAAATATTGATTTTAAAAAGCTTTTTCAAATTCTTCAGAAAAAATTACATCGTACTGAATCTTCAATTTTTCATAAATGGTCGTTTAAGCTAAGAAGGGGGGTGTAAATTTAATTTATCGCACATTTACAACCAACCTTTAATTTGTTTCTTCAACTTCATATTGACAAACTAAAAAATAAAAAAGTTATGTTTAGTTAAAAGATGTTTTTTTACATTTATTTTATTTTGTACTTTTAGCATTTTTTACGCACTCTGTATCAGACATTCACGATTGGACACCATAATATTGTATTGTCATCGAGTTTATCTATGTATACCAAATCTCAGTCAACTTAGATAACGGAAACTGCTTCAAAAGTTACTTGCAAGATTTGACCGAAAGGTACTAACTAACCTAAAAGTGAAGGTAAATAAAAGCTTTTAAAAACAAATAATTTTTTGAAAGCAAGAAGAATTTTCGCCCACTCGAGGCTTGAAAGACAAAAATAAATCAAGATAAAAAAATATCCGTAATTATGTTCTAATATTTATATTATTTTTCTATCATAAGCGGATTAAAAGTTATTCATAATTACTTCAATGAAGCTATAGAATGCGTCTAAAAAAACCGAAACGGATCTCTCCGATTAAACGATCTAATCACACGAACTCCTTATTAATTAATATTCTACCAAGTTATAATTAAAACAATAGTACAAAGCTTTCCTATGCATCATATAATTTATGCCTCTATAATTAATAATAAGGCATTCCACAAACAAACTTTTCCTCTTATCAGCGGGACCATTAATTAACAGACTAAAAAACAATAATAAAAGAACACATTAAACCGACTATTTTACATTTTAAATGTTGCTTACATAAATAATTATATCGTAAATTATTCATGACATTAGTGGGTATGGGTATACGACTTGCAAAACTAGTTTTCCATGTAACAGTAAGGAATTACCATCATCTATCGATTATGTACCGTGTGGTCGTTTAACTTATCGTAGGAAAGTTACAACGAAATTACTTTTAAATGAAGCAACAATTACGGAGCAAAATAGTATTGCTTTTATCTTCTTATGGATAATTTAATTGCTGTTTCGCGATTTGGGCTCTACAAACAAGTATATCATGTTGAGCTATATTGTCTAGGCACGCCACTCTGCAACTATGTTACAGTACGCCGCACGGATCTGAAACCGCGACGAAAGGGGGAGGTTTGTCATATGCAGACCATTTCTATGGATATGTAGAGTTTTAGCCAATCACTAATGAGTAACGCACGGTTTCCATAGATACTTGCATTCTTTTGATAGTCTCAGATTCGTGTGTCATACTTTAGGTACTCCGTTATTTATACCCCAAATGTTGCACTTGGGTCATATGTATATATTACTCTGTTTGGTCCTCCACCAGTTGTATATGATTATTAAATTGTTGTTATTGAAGCATTGTGTGAAGTTTGTAAGAATATATACCTCTTTTTTTATCTATGTGCATACCACGAAGGTCGCCTAAGTACTAGAAACCGGAACATCAAGCATTTGATTCTTTTGAATGGTGTGGGTATTGGGAGATAATTTGTGAGATAGTAAACATGATTGTGTTTTAGTGGCGTTAAACTGGAGAAGATTCGGAACACCCCATTCACCAATTTTAATGAGGTGCTCGGTTAGGGATAAAATCATTACCCTATGCCTATTATCGATTTCAGTCTTAAAAGTAAGTTTGGGAAAATGAATTTTGGCGTAGTGTACTATCGTTAGCATAGCTGTGAATAGAATTCCTGTTAGAAGAAAGCAGATCATCGATTTATTTGTTATAGTAATACACAGAAAAAACACCTTCACCGCGAAAATGTAAATGACACATTATTACTTTTTATGTCTTATCAGTTAGGAAATCTTGTCTAGTTAAAAATAATCTGAGATTCCTAAATAACTTATTGAATAAGTGCATCTTTATTGACAAAAGAGAAACACTACAATTGATAGATTCATAAAATTATTTGGCAGGTAATCATCAATTGAAAACAAGTATTTTGCAATTAAACATTTGTTTGTTTTGGTTTTAAAATTAGGCAATGACAACTCACGTATATGAGACGGCAATAGATTAAACATGTTTCGATCATAAAATTGTATGAATTATGTGGTACTCAGTATATATATATATATATATATATATATATATATATATAATCTCTATTTCGTATCAGATAGTTAGGTTAGGTTAGGTCCATCATAAGACATAATTTTGAGGATGGAGTTTATTGTATATTTCCGTAAATTTAGCAGATGTCCTGTCGTAACTTGGTATGCTACTGTCTTGGAATGTCAATAAAAAGTCAATGGACATGTTCCAGTTGTAGACCTTTGGGTCTGTCATGGATTTATAGTTAGTTTATACCTTTCAGGGTAATTTAAAAAATTAGTGTTGCTATATTTCTTGCTTACAATTAAGAGTAGGGATATGGGCCTGTAGTTAGAGGGTTGAGCTTTTTATTCTTATTTAGGCGGTACACTAGAAAATTTCCAGCTGTTGCTAAAGATACCCTTGTCATAAGATTGGAATATGGTAGTAAGGATAGGGACTAATTTAGAGTCGCACTTTTCGAACTAACCCGAAGTACCATCAAGGCCAATAAACTTTTGGGTTTTAGTATTTTGAGAATACTTCGAATTTTTAGCCCTGAAGGTAATATTGTGCATGAATGGAAAAGCCGGTAATGACAGGAAAGGGAAATGCAGTAGTAATATAAGGAACCTCTGCTAATTAGCAGTCGATCTTAAACAATATAGTTTGGAAGTGACACTGAACCAAACACCAGTACCGAGTGGGTAACTTGTTTGCTTTTAAAAGTATTACAACAATACATTTTCTAACAAGTAAATTTTTGAATAGTTTACATAGTCGTAAAAGAAACGCCTTTTTTTGGCTGCCGTTAGGCGCCGCCAACTGGTATACTGCTTTGGCACGGCCCTGCTGATATCTCATCAGTCAATCAATCAAGAAATCTACCTATTCTACAAAGTTAAAAATAACCTGCATTTTCTAAATAACTAGGATATTTACGTATGTATTCATAAAAATAGTAAATATTGTTACGTAACTGAAAGATAATCAACTCTCCCAATAAACAAAATTGCTTTTTTATCAGCCCGTGGATATTAGGAGACAGATGATGGGTTTGCGATAAATTTGATCGGCGGGGATTGTATAGCCCAGTCGATTTATTATTTTATTGGAATTTGTTTTTATTATTGTTTCCATAGAGAACAGAACATTGGTTTTATTTCCATAATACGGCATCCCTAAAAAAAAAAAGGGTGTCGTAATGTCAAATCAATTAAATTAAATGCAAATATTTTATTCATCAATTCAAATTTCCTATTTACAGTCACTATATATGTATATAAATATGTATATATATATATATATATATATATATATATATATATATATATATATATATATAAAAATAAGGAAAATATATAACGCGGTTAGAACTAGTATATAGCAGAAAATGGATTCTTTGGGATGACCGCTAAAACAATGGAATTTGGCTAACCATAGACACGTGTTTCTGACTTAAGGTCTTCATCAGTACAGTCAACTAGTTGAAAGACGAGTACAACTAGTGCCAAAATGAATACACAAAACAATACCAGAGTCACCAACAGGAGCAAAGCCGACATTTGTGATTACCAAGAGAACATCCGAAATCTTCGCCGGACTTGATACTCTATTTACCACGGAGCAGCATATAGCCACCTGTGGCGAAACTCATAACCCAAGAGTAGTAAATCAAAATAAGGAAAATATATAACGCGGTTAGAACTAGTATATAGCAGAAAATGGATTCTTTGGGATGACCGCTAAAGCAATGGAATTTGGCTAACCATAGACACGTGTTTCTGACTTAAGGTCTTCATCAGTACAGTCAACTAGTTGAAAGACGAGTACTAGTGCCAAAATGAATACACAAAACAATACCAGAGTCACCAACAGGAGCAAAACCGACATTTGTGATTACCAAGAGAACATCCGAAATCTTCGCCGGACTTGATACTCTATTTACCACGGAGCAGCATATAGCCACCTGTGGCGAAACTCATAACCCAAGAGTAGTATATATATATATATATATATATATATATATATATATATATATATTGTTTGAGAAAAAAATACACATCATATGTTGAAGATAGAGTATAGACGAGGGCGTCGATAATTATTATTTTTCGGAGTAAGGCATTGGCGAATTTTCGTCGGGGGGGGGAGAGTAATTATTCAACCACTCTCTCTCCAGACTCCCAAGCCATATATTTTGAGGAGAAAATTCAAATAATACCAAAAGAAATGTCGACAAAAACTAGAGCAATAAAATTCAAATAAATTCCTATTTCTTATTATAATAAGTTTTATCAACGTGGCAATTCAGCCCTTAGCTATGGTCAATTCTGGTTTTATTTTACCACACAGAGCTGCCACGTCCGTCCATTTACCGATCTTCACTAATCTACCAATCTAAGGATTTTTATACCGGTTTATTAATTTTAGAAATTTCAATACGGGACACCTAAGAAAGGTGCTTACCTTGAAGCCAAACATAGGGAGGTATGATAACCCTACGGGAGGGCCTTTTTTTGCATGTTGTCTTGTTTTAGTTGTCCAGATTTTGTGGCCTAACCATAATATTTTGTGTCATATCCCAATAAAAATCTACCTACCGATTTTTTTGAGAAAATTTACTATTTTTTAATATTCCGATTTCATGACTAGAGGGGGTCGCAGCACTGCCACCAGAGAACGTAAATAGCACAAGTAGGGGTAGACTCGTAGATGATTTTTTATCGGATTGTGAGGCAATAAATTTATTCTCGTTTAGTCGGGTGATCACAAAATTTAAATTATTTTTTAATATTCCAAATTCCAAAGACGACTGTAAAAGCATTCAACGCAATATTGTTTACAATCGAACCTTTTTCTAACTAGAAAAGTTACATCAAAAATGAGATTCCAATATGGCGGATGCCTAATGCAATAATATGAATAATAAATATCAGAAATGTTTAATAGTAAAGAGTGAGCCCAATATGGCGTTTTAATTCCATTAGGTAAACATTCACTCCCACACACACACACATATATATAATATATGTTATATATATAATGTTAACCACTATTTGGACGTACCGAAAACTATATATATATATATATATATATATATATATATATATATATATATATATATATATATATATATATATATATATATATATAGTTTTCGTTACGTCCAAATAGTGGTTAACATTAAATTAATTAGTGTTAACTGAATCGCGGCATTAATGGCAGCTAACCCAATATATATATATATATATATATATATATATATATATATATATTATATGTATATGTCAAACAGATCATTTAAAAAGTCAGATTTAATGAATACCTACTTCATCTCTAATTAGGAATCTTTTCCACACCGAATGTTGTCTAACATTTGTGAAAGATGCCCATGTAGAGTGACTGTGTTAAAACAAGTTTAATAATCACATATTCTTTCATTGCTATTTATTTATTCTGATCTTCTTTTTACAACAGCTTCATTGTTAGTTGGTAATATTTGAGTCAAATTTGTTATACCCATGACTCTTCACATTTTCATTGACCGTTAAAACGTATAATTAAACAGTGATTATGTTCTGTCATCACGTGCATGAATATATTATTTATTATCGGTTTTCAGCTATTTATTTACTCAGCAAACTCACATTTCAACCACATTACATTACGGTCCCATCGACCTTGGGCTAACATAATTCGCTGAATGGCTGAGTTCAGGGCCGTAATATATCCCTAGGAGCAACATAGTTAAACGGGGTTAACTCAAAACACAAATAGTTAACCGAAATCTGAGGATAAAGGATATTAAAGATAGTAATGCAATCAGATTACACCCGAGTTAGAATTGTACAAAATCTCAAAATTAAACTAAAAATGTAAAAAAATCCTAATCTGTTTATTTAAAGTCTAAATTTCAACTTTTTAATTATTAATCTGACAGGAGTACCTTGTAACGTCAAATAAACTATTACTAACAAATGGTTCAAAACCTTTATTCAAATATTTAACAATCTTAATTTTTTAAATAAATGTGAAAAGTACGGTTGATATTGTTTGGAATATCAATACTTCGGTTTTTAAGCTAGACGAACTTCTGTTTAAATTAATACTGCCAACATTCTCGGAAATTAGTAAGGTTGCACTTCCCACTTATAGCACTCCTGATAATGTTTGAAACATTCTTATTATTGTTAATACTCTCTTTAACGTAATCAGTCGCCACATCTGCCCATTTCCAACCTACCTGTCGTTGGATTTGATCTATTGTCTTGCCACTATTAAGATAACGTGCAATTTGCAAGGGACATGATCCAAATGTATTAATACCCACCACTTAATTGGTGCACTTCCACTTATCATATCGGAAACTCTGTCTGTACTTATGTTTTGGGGGCGCAGTGATAAATACTGCTTCACCAAACGCACATAAATAATTCTATCACTGTAGGCAATAGTAAAACGGCGAGCCTTTACTGACTTAGATGGTCAGATAGCAATAAGCAATACGCTCCCTTCTTCTTCGACGTCAGGCAAGCGTAAATCTTCTTCTTTTCTTCTACAAGAGCCAAAGATGTCTACCACCTTCAAAAATAAATACGTAATGTCCGATGCATCCATGAAAAACTTTCGCAAATCGTCTTCGTTGAATACATATGCCTCTTGACCACATTATTCTTACTAATTGCTTTCATGAATGCATGCACTTTCACAATTGACTTCATATCGCCCCTTTTATTTATCCTTTAAAATATTTTGCAATTTCGAATGGATAGCCCACATAGTCGACGCCATGTACTGATCCGACATTTTTTGAAGATAAGCAAGCACCACTCGTTTATCTGTATATGCTACCTTTTGCTCTACCATCCATTTGATGTACTTGTATTCTTTTTTATAAGCGTGTTCCGATTTTTGCGATATCAACCGCGATTCTGCTTTACTACTTAAATAATCAATGTTAGAACTCATTTTAAGTGAAATACAATGTTATGCTTATGTGACGAAAGGTATACTGATGCCACATCAGGAATTTAATATTTTACATAATTAGTTCTTATTTCCATTTGTTGTAGTATTAATATCAGTACCTATTTATAATTTCAAAGTGTACCAATAAAAAAATAGCGTAAAGCATTCTTGGATAACTGGTCTTTAAAACACCTGCTGCGCTATTTTGTGTGTGTTTTAAAGACATTAATATCCACTTATACTTTAATATACTATTTCTTTGATTTCAAAATGATATAAAAAATTTTGATTTACTTTCTCGTTGTTATTAAATCTATCACTCTACACTTGGTATAGTTAAAACATAAAAAGTACAATAAGACAAAATCGTATTCCCAAGAAGCACTATAAAAAAGTAAACTTTGTATCTCAAATAGTAGTGTAGCTATTATTTTATCTTCTTTAAGTTATTTCGGGTTTTCGTGCACTGGTTCACTCTTTCCATTGATTCTATCTACATTGGACGTTGTTAACACTGGAAAGCACTATCTTGTATCAATTTTTATTATAACTCTTAAATCCAAAATCTACTAGAAATAATAATATATAAAGGGTGAGGGAACTAATTCTGCTAATGACAAGAGCTTCCTCCCCATTTTTCTTAAATTAGTGCTCAAATATTTTACTATAGGTAGGTACTTAATTTGGCTCATGAAAAATAAACTTGAGACATGAAACTTAATGAAGACTATTGCTCTACGCAGGATGCTTGAATTCCGAATATATTTTTAAAGGAACTAGAGTAAATAAATCAAGGAAGATAAATTATTAGGTTGACTGAATGCCTCATTAGATATACTTACATCATAAAAACACATTATTACTCTTTCCTTTTTCAATAGACGTAAGCCGAGCACCTCCAGCCATGAACGATTATCGAAATGCAGCATAGTCAGGCGTGCTTAGTAGGTAGTTGGATGGCTGATTGCATGCCACGGATGGTTTGCAGATCGGCTGTTAAATATTTAACAAGTAGTTATTGTAGCGATACAGTATATATCGATGGTGACAGTACTGCCCCGATGTCCAAAAGATGAATATTAATATATTTTCCGATACTCTGACAACGTTAAACGGAATTTTGTCTACCCAGAGTTTCGACTGTACGTTTATTTGACCTCCATTTATCTCTTACTGATTTTCATTATGCCGCGAATCGCTTTTGAGAAATATTTCACCGTAAACACTTCCACAAACACAGTTGATCCACTTTTTATTTTTTTTTTAAGGAAATTTATAACCCCACTTAATTGAGTATTGGGTGAATGCGTTCTCATTTACGAACAGAGTACCCCAGATAGCAAAATATTTTCTGAGAACATTCTTAGTTTAGGATATTTTAATATTATACAAATATTCTGTAGATATATAAGTCCTATATAGAATATTTCGCTCGAACATTCTATGAATAATCAATAATATCTTGTATATATATCTATCTTTTTTATTTTTATTTTATTTTGTATATATATCTATTTATTTATCTTATTCTCGGTATATTCTTGGAACATCTATAGAGATTTACATTATTCGGAAAAGGTTCGCTGAAACGGTGCTGTTGATATTTATTTTTCGCTATTTTTTTTTAACTTAGTAAAGCTTGACTTATGCAGTAAAATTTAGTATTAGCAATAACTTTACTCATCAAGAATAAGCTTGTCGATTGGTTTATTGAAGTTACATGGCTAAAAATAACCATTAACAGAACGAGTTCTTATTACTACAGATAAAGCTAAAACTAAATTTTGTTACATGAACCTACCTTAACTTCACCCTTTATTACAGAATTACACGCCTACAATATTATATATTGAACTGGTTCATCAGCAGTGTTTTGTAATAGATGTGGATAAGATTTCATGTTTAAGCACTGTTTCTAGCACAGAATATCCCAGCCCAGGGTATTCTGTGGTTTTTAGCACAATGTATTTTCCTTACAATCAGGATTACAAAACGTTTAAAACTTAAAAACGACGAAGATAAACCGATACCAAACCGTACCAAACTCAAAAAATAAATGAAAATTCTTTACAGGGTTAATAAAGACGAACACTGCTATACCGAGCAAAAATGCGGGAAATTTAAATTGACAATGTGATGGCGTTTTGCAGGATGTATAATAATATATAAATACCCTATATTATATACCTATATATTTATAGTTGATTCCTATATTTGTGTTTTATGCTAAGAATGAAAGATGAATAAGCTTAGAATATAAATATTATTAATGAAAAATATGACTTATGAATATATTATTATAGTTTTATTATATTCACGTGTCGAATATTCTAAGAATATTATATAGATGATAGACGGAATTGTATACTACTTGAATATTCGCAGAATATTATTAATGGAATATTCTGCAAAAGATATTCTGAGATTATTCTATAGAGGATGTATATATTTAAGAATATTCTGGGAATAATTCGAATATTCATAGAAGCTGTAGGAGATTGACAGAATATTCTTAGAAAATCTGGTGTTACCAATCTGGATTCGAACGGAATTACGGACACCCTGTATATCATGTTATCAACCAAAACAACAGTTTTAATAGAATAGCATAAATAATTAAAGATATTAGACATGATTATTAAAAGCAACACTTGAATGTATATATGTTAATATTCTTCTGAATCAATACACCATTTCAGAGTAGAGATGGCATTCTTCAGAAATAAAAGTTTTGAGGTGTTGGCTGACAATATGCAACTTATACAGGGTTGTCCAAAAAGTTGCTAATATTTGGTTGCCCTGTAGAAAATTTGCTAGGAGAGAGATAATGGTGGGGTCGGTCTTAAACGATAGTTCTGGTCAGGGAAATTTAGTCACCATTCATTCGGTCACTATTGCGCGCCGTAGATTTCGACAACAGTTCAATTTACAGGTCAGCATGCTTCAAAACTGTTTCACCTCTCTCTACACTCAAGACACTTGGTTCCAATAAGACGGAGCCACCTGCCACATTTCCAGTATCTCTTTGCCGGTCGTTCGGGCACAGTTCCCAGGAAAATTGATTTCTCGAAGAGGAGACATTAAGTGGCCCTCCCGAAGCACGGACATAATTCCCTGTGATTTTGATTTATAGAGATATCTTAAAAGTTAAGTGTACCGTAACCGCCCCACCACTCTGGAAGTTCCAAAGAACCATATTCGGGAAGAAATGGAAGCCATAATTCCAGACACTTGCAGCCGCGTTATGGGATTTAAACAATGTAATCTTCAGAACATAAATTCCCATAATTTTTTCAAATTTTAAAAATAAATTTGTTAAAATTAATAAGCTGATTTTTTTTATTTCATTTAAAAAATTAACAACTTTTTGAACCACCCTATATATGAATACCTACAAACGCTGCCTCTAATAATTTTGTTTAGCATATTTAATTACGTATGCCATTTAACCAAAAACTTTGTTTTTGTACAATCCGTTAATAAAACACACCACCAATCATGTAGTTGACATTTCTTCTTTATTTAGCTCGCATCACATAAAATACTTGAAGAACTCAATATGCGCCTATTTTGATGATAAATTTGTATTTGTTTGGCCCCGAAAACGTATATTTTGACATATTGGTCAATAGCCCGTCACGAATATTAAAGGTTTAAGAGTTGGCCCAGGTCTAGTTGCCATCGTACTTAAAACTCTTAGTTCGCTAGTCATATTTTGCAGCTGTCGCTGTCATTTTGTAATTGTGATATTTAGAAAAATTATTTGTTCTCTAAATTGTCTAAATTTAAACCTCTTTAGTGAATACGGGAGTAAATGTCCGCCATCTTAGATGCCATGTTGAAAATCATCTCAAAAACGTGTAAGAAAAAAATGGCATTTTGACTTGGCGCGGCCCTTGACTTTTCATTACACGGTTTCGAAACGATCCATCCTTTGTATGTCCCCTAAGATCTGTTATTAGATGTGAATATATTTCAAATTTTTAGCCCGAGACATCATAAGTGTTATTGGCAGTAGCACACTTACAAAAAGTTGGTCCTTAATAGAATGATTTTATGAAAGTATCTGTTACGGATCTGTTCATTCTCAATTCCTGGAACACACGCTGAATATGTGTTTTGTTATTCGGCCACAATAATGCTTTCTGCAGCACAAACATGCTAAATTATTCCAGGGAGTTTTATCTCTGTACTGGTTATGTTAACATTGGACGAGTGTTGACTACGGTATATATTTTAGTATTGATTTTGTTAGTAGTATTTTATTTGTAGCAATATGGAACACGTTTTAAATTTTATAATGAAAGTTATGTAAATATATTATGCATATTCATGAAGGCAATAAAAAGCTGCTATGCTGCATAAATGTTGAAAAAGTTGACTCGGTCTCGGTATAAAACTGATTATATCAAACTATTTTAATAGCAATATTTTTTTAAATTTGAAAGCGCTTTTTATTCTACTTTTATTACTTCATTTTAAAAAGATTATAAAAGCCGATATTTTAATCCATGATCATGTTGTAATTTAGGGGATACCTATTAGAGATTGCAGTACCTTGTTTCTTTTATTAAATAAATCAAATTATTTTGATATAATTTAAAAAAAACTTTTTTAAAGCCGCCATTTTATTCCGCCATGCTGACTATACCAGTTTATCCCAGTATCGCATTTAATTTTTTTGAAAAATTTATTCAAGTCAATTGAATAATATGATTTTTTTGCGTTTATCATCATGAATTCGTACCACAAATTTACCAGCCTATTTCTATATCATACTTAATACACACAACAGTTAACTATTATTCTAATAAATCCTTCTTTCAGGCTGATTTTTTTAAAATATTTTATTAGACCTCCATTTTGTCTTGCTATCTTGGATTCATACCAAAATGTTACCAGTTCATTCCTATGTAACAATTAGTTTTTGTGCAAAATTTGAGGCAAATTTAATAATTAGTTTTTCAGAAATAATTGTTTTAACGTTTCACTAGGCCGCCATCTGGTTCCGCCATATTGGACTTTTAGCAAAATATTACCAAGTCATCCCCATATGACCTTTCATTTTTTACCAAAATTTGAAGTAAATCGGGTAATAAGTAGTTTTTAATCTATGTCTTGAACAGACAGAAAGACAGGCAGACCGACGAAATTTAGAAAACATATTTTTTGGCATCTAGGTATGCATAACCATAGATTTGTAAAACCAAGAAAGATGATTCCTTTCATGAATACAAACATTTTATTTGACCGTCATTTTGTTCCGCCATCTTCAATTCGTACCCTAATTTTACCAGTTCATCTCTATGCCACAACTAATTATTGCATACAATTTGAAATCAATCCATAAAGTAGTTTTTCAGGCTGAATTTTTCAATATGTTATCAAGCCCCCCCCTTTTATTTCGCGATCTTGGATTCAAGGTAAATTGGTTAAGTAGTTTTTACTAATATTTTTTTTTAACATTTTACTAGGCTGTCATTCTTTTTCGCCATTTTGGATTTTTACCAAAGTGTTACCAGGTTATCCCCATATGATCCTTAATTTTTAACCAAAATTTGAAGTCAATCGGGTAAGTAGTTTTGGACCGATGGAAATAAGCATCTAGGTATCCTGAAACGTAAAGATCTGAAAAAATCTCGGAGGGTTTTTTCACGATTACAATTATTCCCGTTTACGAGAGATGTAATACACTAAATTTAACAATTACATTTTTGGTTGAGTTAAAATTCTTGCCTACAGTACAAAACTGTATACAGTATAAATATCATTCTTTATAAAAGCTCTCTAATTTTACTTGTTAAGTAATATTTATTTTATTATACTACTTCTTTATGTTTCCATTGTTATAATATAATGAATGTTCTCAATGGACGTTTATTATAGATGTCGAATAAAAATACTAATAAAGTATACATTTTAATAAAGTAAAAAAACTTTTTTCTGAAATACAAATAATTTCTTTCTCCTAATTTTTAGCTCGACACAATTTCACGGCCAGTATTGCCAATATAGAAGTATATATATAAGTGTTGTACCTCCAAATTAAATTACGCATAAAAATATTTCTAAACATATATATAAAGGATAAAGATGGAAACGAATAGATGAACCGACATTGACAGAATAAGGTTCATTTTTTAGACCACCCTTATGTACACACATGTCTATTCTCAGTTTATTTAAAAATAAACAAAATCAGAAAAAAAAACATTAGCATGCAAATGCATATCCCTACTCCCAATTTTATCATGAGCAAGGTAATGTAGATGTTTACCTTGAAAGGCATAAACTTATCCATGACAGGCAATACGGCTTCCGCCACCAAAGATCTACAGCAGATCTTACCTTCGTAACCCACACTGGAATAAGTCCATCGAATTCCACGGGGAAGCCCTAATTAATGCCCTCGACATATCCAAATCATTTAATAAATACTGACACGACACACTTCTTAACAAACTTCCTGCCTATAGTCTTCTTCCAAAACTTTGTACTTGGATTGCCGTTTCTTTCCAACAGAAGTATTTCTGTAGTGGTTGACGGCCGTTATCTAACAGCAATCCTGTTCACAGCTATGCTGACGACAGTACACACCACTCAAACATTCATTTTCTCAATCCTGTTTTCAAGACTATAATTTATAGGCGTAGGGTAATGACTTTATCCCTAACCGCTTTCACTAAAATCGTAGAATGGAGAGCAAAGAACCTTATTCAATTTAACGCCACTCACAATCATGTTTACTACCTCACAAATTCCTGAAGCCAAAGATTGCTTTACCCCAGTTGGCATCATTTTTCAGAAAAATTTTGGCTGGCATGATCACATCACCTCAATTAGCACAGCAGCCAAGAAGAAATTATTGGGTTTCCTTTGCCGAGGTCGTCAACTATATATCAACAAATATACCCTTTACATTTCACACATCAGACACAGCCCTGAGTATTGCTTGCAGAAACCTTTCCTTCAATCCTTAATATCCTTGATTCTGTCCAAAGAAAAGCTATTCGCCTGATTGATGATCAAAACATCATAATGATAGCCAGAATATCGTCGAATTGTGGGCGAACTGCCTTTGATTCACAAATACTACCACGGATTCTGTTCTGATGGATTATCAACCCTTATGCCCTTGTTAATCATTTCTTCTAGGGAGACGCGAACATCGAAACAAATAAAACAACCACGGTATTTAGTACTCATACTCTTCGGGGTATGATTATAGATAAAAAGAAGTCCTAGAAAGTATATTGATATATACAACACTTTCGAAGATATCTTATTAAATAATCAGGGCAAAATCATGTGCTTAATAGGGTACATCTTTCAATTACTACAAGCAAAGGGGAGAGGTTTATAATATTAAAAATATGGGCACTTTTATTATAAACCTTACATAACCTCCTAACTTTTAGATAAAATGTTTGAGCAAGTTTCTAATATTTTTAAAAATATTATGACGTAAATAAAATTTATGCATCCAAAATCAAGCGTGTCCAATTTCATTGTATTATTGTCTGCGTAAACAGCTTTTTATCTAAAATGATATAGGTATACCTGAGTTTTATAACCAGATTCGAGTCGCTGATATGGTACGTCCAGTCTTTTATGTATCTTATGTTAGTATTGACATTGACTCTATGTGCTGATTAACTATGTGGTTCTTTCTAGGGACCAAATTCTATATTTCGATTTGTATATTAATAATAAAATTAATCCATATATAAAAATATAACAATATTTCTTAACATACACCATAATTTAAACTCTTTCTGTTGCTTAATTCGCACATTGTCAATAATTTAAAAAATGTACTGATCATATTTATTGATCGAAAAGCAAACATAATGTGTAAACTTGCTAATAAATAAATGGTTTCGTAATGAAAATAAAAACCGGCATATAAAACTAGTTGAATCGGTCTTCGTTCTCGTCAGAACAGAATTACCTCTCTGACTTTCAAATGACCTCTACAACTTGAATAGTAACGGTACGACCGGTACGACTGTAAAAAACACAGCTCACGCATAAACACGATACTGTATTCATTTTCATATCTGTTACAGGCGAAACGCCATATGCTAATCAAGATAGATTAAATTGATATTATATTTTATAGAATCACCTTTCTCTTTTTATATTGTTGGTATCGTTAATTTCGCTAATATTACAAAGTAAAATGTAGATTAGTTTGTTGTTTGTGTTTAAAATTGACAGTGCAAATTTTGAAATTATATTTAACTAAAAGACATTATCTTTGTTCTGCGTTAGTACTGCATTACGTGAAAATCGGCATTAATCGTATTAAGATAACAAGTAACAACAGTCAACAATCAGAGCTATAGCATCAAAGGCTGCTAAAAAATGGTCATGCCTTTTGTATTTAAGTAATATTTTTAATAATCTTTGATTTTAATTAGAAAACAATAGATCAGAACTAACAGACAATGGGCAACACTTTGGGTATAGTGCCACGTAGCAAGACTTAGTAAATGCTACGGAGCCCGCGCATCTTAGGGAGCCTCGCTCTTGTTCGCAAAAAAATCTATCAAGTAAGAAGTATATAAGAGGTCGTAGTTATTTTACAAGTGAGCGTACAACCACGGAAGTAATATTTTTTTTATGTTTAATTTTTTTCAAAGCCGAAGGTTCCAGACTGATATAGCTAGTTCTCAGTTGTATTCTTACCTTCCCCCCCCCCCTTCACCAATATCTTCGGTGCGTCCCCGCGTAGTTGCTGCAAGTTAACAACCACAATACCAGAGGAATTCCCAAATACAGTCTTCGAGCTGATCGTATAACCCGACCAATTAGAATAGTTTTTTATTGATTGTCAATAAGAAAGTATTTACAAGTCTGCTATTACAGTCGGTCATTCCTTCCGTATTAGATTTGTTTTATTTTTCTTTTGGCACTAGCTATTTAGAGATAAATTTGTTTTTTTTTGTTTGTGGACTATTTTTACTTCCCTCGTAAGAGAGAACGGAAATTTTTTCAGATGCCGGACATGTTTTCTCAATTCCATCAGTTTGTGTGTCTGTTCGCTAAAAGTAGCTAATAAACTAAAAAGCTAAAAAACTGCTTACCCGATGGACTTCGATTGCCTTCAAATTTGGGTCAAAAATTAAAAGTCACATGGGGATGACCTGGTAACATTTTGGTAAAAATTCAATTTGTCGAAACAAAATGGCGCTCTAATCAAATATCTACTAAAAAACTGATTCTCCAAGTTACCTCAAACTTGGCACAATAATTAAGTATAAGGGAGTAATTAATTAGTAAAATTTTGGTATGAATCCAATGTGGCGGCTTAATAAAATATTTAAAAACTCCTGAAAGAACTGTGCAAGAATTAATTGTGGTATAGAAAAGGACTAGTAAAATTGTGGTACAAATTCAAAATGGCGGCCAAATGAAATGTTTGTGAAAAAAATCCAAGTTTTACATGTCTGTACGTTTTAGCGTCCCCTAGACATCAAACAATATATTTTCTCAATTCCCTTGGTCTGTTTATCGGTCTGCCTGTCAGTTCGCGGCGTAGCTAAAAACTACTTACCCAATTGACTTCAAATTTTGGTGAAAAATTAAGGGTTATAAGGGGATGGCTTGGTAATATTTTGGTAAAAGTCTAATATAACGGAACGAAATGGCAGCATAGTGAAATGTTAAAAAAATTACTAAAACGAATTATACCATTTACGTCAAATTTTGTTCAAAAATCATAGGAATGAACCGGTAATATTCTGGTACGAAAGTAAGGCAGCAAAACAAAATGGCGCCCTAATAAAATATTTTAAAAAATCAGCCTAAAAAACTACTTATTAGATTAATATCAAATAAACAGATGAACTGATAAAAATGTGGTTCGAATTCAAGACGGCGAAACAAAATCTCTAAAAAACCAGTGTAAAAAATCTCTTTATTGAACTGAATTAATATTTTGCAACAAAAATGAATGTGATACAGGGATTAACTGGTATGAATTCAAAATTACGATACAAAATGGCGGTATTAAAAAAACAGAGTAAAAACTACTTATTCAATTTATTTTCACTTTACCATCCAACCCTTTACGTTTCTTTTGTGTTTTTTTTTGCCGATCGCTGTGGACTAATACAATATCAAATGTATACTATATTAAGTTAAAAAAACAAGACATCTACGTTTTAGGGTCGAAACTCAAAAGGGCGAGGCGAATGCTAAAACTATTATCGAGATTTTTGGATTACCAAAGTAAGTTGCGAGGTGCAGCATATGAACAATAATTTTTTGTCTTCAAGAAAAATGTACGACAATGAAAATAAACCATGTGTATCAGAGGTCATTTTTCACATACAGACGTAAACTAAGCGATAAAACTTATTTGAGAGATTGGTTGGGATATTCAGAAACTAAAGGGAAAGTTTTTTGTCTTATCTGCAAACTTGCGGTTCGGCAGGGCTTACGAAAGACGGATTAGGTGACTGGAGGAACGTGCATATTTCGTTGAAAAGACATGAGGAAAGCACTTTGCATAGACAAGCAAAAATGTTGCGGTTAGTTCGCAAAAACAAGGATGTGCGTGTCGATTCTCAACTTGTGAGCCAAATGGAAACCGACCAGAAATATTGGCGGACATTCTTAGAACGAATTACTGCAGTTATAATTTTTTAGCAGGACGAGGTCTTGCAATTCGGGGTAGTGATGAAATCATTGGCTCACCTCACAATGAAAATTATTTAGGTTTATTAGAATTAATAGCTAAATTTGACATTTTTCTGGCTGAACATATACACATTCATGCAAATAAAGGAAAGGGACATAGGTCATACTTGTCAAAAACAACATGCTAGGAATTAATCCATCTAATTGCATCAAGCATACTCGATCAAGTTATTTGTAAAATTAAGAGATGGAAATACTATTGAGTATCACTGGATTCTACTCCAGATATATCGCATGTAGAACAACTGACTCTAATAGTGCTCTTTGTCTTACCATCCGGACCAGTGGAAACGTTTGTAAGATTCTCGGATATGGAAGGCCATACTACTTAATAACTCGCTCAAAGTTTACTAGATTCTTTAAATGAGAATAGTATTAATAATAAATATTGTCAAGGGCAAAGTTATGACAGCGGCTTGCTAGCATGCATTAAGGAGATAAATAATTGCGCTTTGCATATTCATTAAATTTGGTTGCCAAGTGCGGTGCAGAATGCTGTACAGAAGCATCCCTCTTGTATTTTGCTGAAACCCTAAATACAAAGTACGACAATATCACCTGGACAACATTTTGAAATTCAGGTGTTTATTGTCATACTTAAGAATGTACTGTCAGCTAAAGGCGTGGAAGCGTGCCATCAAGTGATCAGTGTATCTGGGATACCTCGGCAATAAAAATCTTTAACAACAGATTTAAAAAGAACTCCACTTCTATAATCTTTTCAACGGAAATTAATTAAATCGTGTTTCCCAAATATAAAAATAGTGTTACGTATTTATTTGTGTTTGATGATCACCAACTAAAGCGGAGAACGTTTTTTTTTCAACATTAAAGGGCATTAAAATGAATTAAGGCACACAATGTCACAAGAAAGTCTAAATGATCTTATTTAAATGAACAGAAAATTATTTATTACAGAAATATTGATTTGACTAGTATTATATCTAAGTCACGAAAAGTTTTTTTTGTTTTATTTTATATCATAAACTTTAATATCTTAAGCAAGCCAAAGGCCTCTTATTTGCATTTAGTCAGGCCCAGCGTTGGCTTAATCCAACACTGTATGACAATGTTGAGAATGAAGGACTGCCCTCTCAATGGGGGACGAATGGTCACTTTAATCTAGAGAGTGCTGCTCTTTTTTTTTGAGCTGTCACCATACAAATTTGAAATTTTTAAAACACTAATAGCATACTAAATATATACTTCTTTTTGTTGTATGCTACGTGATTGAAACTTTCAACATAGAGCCAGAGACATTTTGAAGAAAAATGGAAAGAGATCTCGAGTAGACCAATTTTAAGTTACCCTCAAAATAGAGATATTCAAATACCCATTGTAAAACGACGACCGTTTATAAATTTATCAGAAATTAAATAATTGGATAGTAAAAAGTTCTTAAACACTTACAAAACTCAAGGCGTTATTTTTATTAATTATTTCTCATGTTATGCTTAACTGAAACGTTCTTGTGAGTAAGTGCGGTATTTTTCTATTTACAGGGTTGTCTAATTTTATATAAACTCAATTTACTACTTTTGTATAAACTCAATTACTAAGCCCAGACACTATTTGCTATCAAAATGTACCAAATTTCAAAATTTTAACTTAACTGGTTCTAGAAATACAACAATAAGCAATGTATTTTATACAGTCTTAGATAATATCAATAATCATTGAACTCCACATTCTATTACTAAAATAGTAATAATATTCAAAAATCAAATATTAAACGATTTTGTTTTGACAACTTTTTTCATTTAGAAATCTTGATAACGTAATATTCATTTTCATCAGAACCTGGAATTGATCCACTACAATTTTCTTTGTTTGTCTTTTTCCAGTTTTATTATTTTCTAACTACAGTTTATTATTTTAATTCACCTGTTAAAACGAAAGCTAATGGTAAACATAATGATATTTCATATTCGATTATGTTTATCCGAATATGAATTACTTTAATTTTTTTTAAATTAATATTCCGTATTGAATTTCACGTTCTTTATTAATTATTGAGCCGTGCCCCCTGTAACAGTAACAGTGTTACTTCTACATTTTCATTAAAGTACATTTGGGACGTCATTGAAACTATCGGAGTATAAACAAAGTTCATTAACTTTCGGGTTTGAAGTACATAGCTCCGTGGATAGAGCTTTGCCTTGTGCTGCATAGGGGTTGGATTCTATCTCAATCGGGTTATGTTTCCTTTTCTATCAAAACCTATAATTTTGTATGAAACCGTGTTTTAAATATCGGACTATTCCGCACGGAATCTTTCACGTCTGTGGTCATTTAAGAAATTATCTATATCTGACATTTCGCCTTCGATTACGAAATATATCTTCAGGGATATTTACTCCACGAGATCTCGCGGAGTAAAGATCTCTGAAGATGCCTCGTGCAATAGGCGAAACGTCGACACGATTTAATCCTAAAAATGGATGATTTCTTAATCGGACTATGTCTGTAATTAGCCCTGTTTAGGGCTTTTTTTAGGTTGATGTACAAAGTGCATCTACAATAAAGTAATACTTTCCCATGTTACTTTAATCAAAAATGCACAAGTAACACCTCTGTTTCCGAAGTTACGGCCTCATTATTAAACAAAACTTTTTGTTCTTAAATAATCGAACAACGTTTTGAAGTCGTTAAAGTTTGGGCCTCTCTAGAGACTATCCTAATCACACGATCCTTATATAACTCGCCAGTTTTGAACAAGGTCTGAAACAAACAGGATATCAAAGGATTATTGAAACTAAATCTGATAACTATTGCGAGCCAGGAAATCGATGTTCATCATATTGTTTAAGTAGTTTGATGGCCCTGAAGCTACGATTCTTAACATTTATCATGTTAAGGTCCAACTCTAGTTTTAACCTGGTTTCAATTGGAATAACAATGGTGACTTGCGTTGGTCTGATCTCGGTCGATTATCAGGGCCCGTCCACCATCGTGCTAACAATAAGTAGTAGTTGTTTAGCGATTCAATAACGACCGTGGCAGTACTAGCGTGTTCTCTATAAAGGTACCATAATGTAACGGTACGTTTTACTTAGGCCTCAGGGCTTCGTAATATGTTTAAACACACTTATCACTAATTAGCTTCGCCTCTAGACATTTAGCCCATTATAACACTGTTTTGCTGCGATAGTGGAGCCATATGCCGGTTGGCCTATTAAACTACCAGCATTTAAGCGGTTATTAAACTCAAATACTAATTTCTACCTTATCGGTAATCTAGCGGACTTTTTAAATTTTATTATTTCTATCACATGTGATCACAGGTCATCCATGGCTCTGCATTTTTGTATTTTGCAGTGGGTTGAGTTTAAGATAAGGGAATAGTATTGGAATATTGAAAACGGTCACTGTCACGGTCAGAGAATCAGTGCCATACTTCGGTTAAGAACATAACGGCACGGCCATTTTCTTACTTACTACCCCCTACTGTGTTTAAACACAAACAAATATCATTTCCTTTCTTGAATTCTATATAAACTAATAGAAATTATTTTCAAGAAGTTAAGCATAAATTGGACACTGACTACAAAGTCTTTTAAATATCGCTTTTTGGATTTGACGATTGACTGGTTTGTTCATATTCAGTGAGAATATATATTCACACAAACGGGTATGTACCAGAGGCTGCAGCGATTTGTATATATTTTATTATTTTAATAATACGAGAATCTGTGTCTTTTATTAGGGCTGCATGGAATGTATCCAAACCAAGATACAGTCCGGTTACTAAAAAATTGAGATTCTTCCACCACTTTTATTCGTTCGTATCGCCGTTTAATATATAAGACTGTACAATTCAAGATGGCAGCCTACTACAAGAAAATCTACTATGAGAAATAACAAAGCAAAGTGGGGATCCATTGACGACGTGTTTTATTTAACATTGGATGGATCGTCTATACGGAGTATTATGTCTTTGATTCCGGTTAGTGACTTCCCAATTTATTTTGCAATATATCGGAAGAGTATGATCAAATAATACTTTTTTTTAGGCAGACTACGAAGGCTTAATTACAATATGCCCTCACCCTATATATGAGAGATGTCGTTAATTGAGCTCTGGGTAATTTTATATTTGATAGGTACATTTCGTTTTAAAATTAGGCAAGTCGAAAAATATTTAGAAAAACCTGTCTCTCTCTATTATCTCTTTAATTCACAAAACGAATAGTGACACAAACAACATCTTAATCCATCAGTTTTTATATTTTATAAAGAAAAAATCTAAATAAAACATATGTTTACCAAACTTAGAATTCAAGGAAATATATTTCCCTATATTCAAAAATGATATATATTTCTTTCATATACATTACTCGGATTCATTCTACATTTTTCTTGCAAATTCGGTGCGACAGTTTCTTGGCACTGATTTTATATTAAATTTTCCTTTTATCTTTTGTCAAGGTCTAATTTAATTTATGCGTGTCATACGTACGTCAGATATTATTACGTTGTTTGTTTCGAGATATTCAAACTAATGGACAGAACTTGGGTGGGACAAATAAGCTTGATTACCGCGACGCGCAGTTGCGTAAAAGTATTTTACTGTACTAGTTTATGTTGCATAGTGTGTTTTGGGAATGTGTTTGAATGTCTTTTAATTTCCCATTTTTTCGCTAAAATATTTATATTGTCCATAAAATATTTCTCTTGTAAAATAAATAAAACTGTCATAGATTAATTTTATTTTTAAAGCCAGAAAATCATGACCTGTGATTCATAATTTGAAAAGCATGACAATTTCTAGGATGGGCGACTGCCCCGGGCGCATGTCTCTAAAGAACATAGCACAGCTCACAGAGATACATAATACTAAACTGGATGCAGAGACATATTATACTATTATGGTGAACAATGATCTTGAAATCAAATGTGGAGAATCAGATTCTTTAAATTAGACACCCTAAAATTCTTTCAAGGAGAAAAACATGGCTGGAATGTTTCCAAATCTAGAAGTAGCGTTAAGAATCTTTGTGCCACAAGCGGTCACTAACTGAGATCGGCCTTATTGAATACTAATCATCTAAGCTACTTGGTATTAAGGACAATAGAATTAGAGTTGTTTAACAACCTAGAATTGACAAATCTTACTGAAGTTTTGTTACAACTTTTCCGTCATCTTCGGTATTACTTTAGTTAGAAACGTATGGATTGAAAACCTTAAGTGAGGGAGAGAGAGCTCAAAAAATGTATGGGCTTTTGGGTGTTTTAAATTGTCAATACGCTTTTGCCTGGACACGTAAAATTTCTAAATAAAATGTCATTAATTTAAACAACAAAAACAACTTAACTAACTGTAGACTAAAAACCAATATTTAACTCATTGCTCTCTGAAAATCCAGCCACAAAACACTGATTTGAGAACGGTGGGGTGATACTGAAGTGTTAAATGACTTCAGTTTTTTAAAAAAATTGAGTAAGCCATATCTGCAGGTACTTTTTACTTTTTTCCAATTGCACGTGTGAAAACTTTTGCATGTTTTCAGACGATAAACAGAAAAATATGTATAACCCTGTGGTTACTTTTTTCAAGGTTTAAAATGTACAATTAGTAAAATATATATCCCTTATTTATGGTACTCTTACTGGTATTCTATTCCGACTACTAAATATCACTATCGAACATGAAGCATAGATCTCTGGGTTAAGCTATAATTTTTAGAGCAAGGTATGTTCATAATCATTTGTATTTTGGATGACATCAAAAAAAAATATATCAAGATAATAAATAAAACAATTATTTTTACTTCCCTCGTAAAAGACTTTAGATGCCATAAAACATGTTTTCTCAATTCCATCGGTCTCTCTGTTCGCAGCATAGCTAAAAACAACTTACCCGATTGACTTCAAATTTTGGTCAAAAATTAACGGTCATATGGCGATGGCATGGTAACATTTTGGTAAAAATCCAATGTGGCGAAGCAAAATGGCAGCCTAGTGAAATGTTAAAAATGTACTAAAAAAATAGTTATCCAATTTATTTAAAATTTTGCAGAAAAATCAAGTATTATGTAAAAATCAACTGGTAGAATTTTGGAACGAATTCGGGATGACGGCTCAAAATGGTGGTTTAATAAAATATTTAGAAATTCAGTCTGAAAAAACTACTTAATGGACTGATTTCAAATTGTGTGGCATAATAAAATTAATTGTAGTATAGAGATGAACTAGTACAACTGTGGTACTAATTCAAGATGGCGGAACAAAATGACTGCCAAATAAAATATTTGTAATGGTGAAAAAATCATCCTCTCAGGTTTTACATTTTTTCATGTTTTAGCGTCACTAGATGCCAAAAAATATTTTTATCAATTCCGGTCCGTCTGTCTGTCATTTCGCAGCATAGTTTAAAAACTACTCATGACAGTGACTTTAAATTTTAGGCAAAAATTAAGGGTGATATGGGGATATCCTGGTAATATGTTGGTAAAAGTCGATTATTCCGGAACAAAATGGTGGCCTAGAGAAACGTTAAGAAAACTATTACTAAAAAAAAATTATTACTAATTATTCAATTTCCCCAAATTTTCTACAAAAAACAAGTGTTACATAGGAATGAACTGGTAACATATTCGTATGAATATAAGATAGAAAAACAAAATGGCGGCCTAATAACATATTTAAATAATCGGCCTGAAAAAAGTACTTATTAGATTAAGTTCAAAATGTATGCAAGCATTAAGTATGATATAGAAGTAAACTGGTAAAGTTGTGGTACGAATTCAAGATGGCGGAACAAAATTGCGGCAAAATCAATGCAAAAAAATCTTATTCAAATGAATGTTATATAGGGATAAACTAGTGGTCATGTTCAAATGACGTAACAAAATGGCTCCTAATAAAAATGTTTGCAAATATAGTAAGTATGTGTTATTAAATGACTATGTACTGAACTAAATTGGGTCTCACTTCACTATTCCTAATAAAAAGAAAGATTCATAACGAGAGAAGTTCCGGGTTCCGGGTAGAGAAAATTTTTGTAGGCATTCGATTGCGCCATCTACTCTTAATCTTTTTGAATAAACAACAAATGAAACAAGTAAGTGTCTCAAAGATGGTGAATATATTTTTTTGTTGAAGGAATGTAGGTCTTTTGCCAGCAAAAATATGTATTTTTTAACAAAGTAAATCAATCAAAAAATATTTCAACACTAAAAATGAATCATTGTTGCTATATCCATATATCTAGGTAAATAAATATATGCTAATAGTGTTATGTACATATTCCTATTTAAAAGTAATATACAATTAATCAAGGTTGAAAATGGATACTCATTAATTTATTTGTTGCTTGAAATAGGAAATAGATTCCACAAGCCTATTTCCTATTTAATTGGCTTTAAATTACATTGTTGTACTACAATCCGTTCTATTTCTGAAATATATGCATATTTTCCGAATCTTTTTTATGAAATGTTTTAAAAGTTTTTCTTTGTGGATTAACTTTTGGAAACGAGTGCCTTTTGTTCAGACGTTCTTGGAACCAGCAGCCTGTGGTCCAAAGAAAGAAACTTGAAGTTTGCATTTTAACTGCTTTAGATTATTGCTCTATTGTTTGCACAGAATAAGGCCAAATTAAAGGTGTATTAAAAAAATTAAATTGTAAAATAGGTGATTACATGGTTGAAAAAATTACACATACATAATGTACCAGGTGCAATAAAAATCATTTAACATTTTTTATGGATACAAATAATCTTAAATAAATATGTGCAAAAAGTGGCATAAAAACGTTATTAGTATTAGTTACTTGCATTACTAGTGCGATATAAACATTGTTACGATTACAAATACGAATGGTGAATATTACCACGACGAGCTTATAGAATGACTCGTGGTTATCACCCAAGTGCAGTAATATGCTTTACAGCAGGTATAATACACAATATGCTATCTACATTTAAGAGTTCAAATGGAAACATAATATTTTTGTCGTTAAAAGTTTACATTTTAGATACGTCAAAATTTTAGTTCAAAATAATGATTGCTACCATTTTTAGTTTTTTTAATTAGTTCCGTTATGAACTCATTGCATTGCTAGATGTGTAATAAAAATCATTACACCACTAATGACGTAATGAAGCGCATTACATAACTCAAACAATTTGAAGTAGGTGATGTAATAAAGTTTTATCGTGCATATAGTAGATAATTAACCCAATTTTTAACCTGTCGCAGTAATATTAAGTACGATGTCCCTAAATATGTGTTATAATATGAAGATAAGTTGAGATTATAGCTACTCCCATACCCTTTGACTTGACATTGAAAATGCTAGCAGAAATTCCCATAAAGCAAACGTATAAATTCAGTGCTACAAGTGATGCATTTATTGCTAGGTTAATTTAGTATTGCCAAATAGCTGTTATTTATTATTAATTCTATTAGGATGACAATTATTTTCCCTTAGCGAGCAAGAAATATCGATTTCACGAAATATATTCAGAAAAACTACTGTAGACCGTCTATAAAACTCGATAAACTATTAAAAGTTCGAGGAGGAAAACTTTTCTAACGAACTTTCCCCCGATAAATCCTCGTTATCTAATAGCTAAACTTTCGTATTTCCCAACTTTAATTTCGAAAGTAACTTTTTAGTCAATATAAGTTGAAACTTTCCCATATTGAGGTTTTAGTGGAGCAGACGATTCGTCGGAAAGTTTAATTTACATTAATTCTTATCGTCGCGTCGGTTTTAGAACATTTAGCTTGACTTGGACACATAATATTTCAATAATTAATAGTACATGATTTGTAAGAGTAAATGCATTTTCAAAGACTTTAATCTTTACTTGACTAACAACAGTGGTAAAATAGAACAAAAAAATGTTTTTAAATTCTGTATTATCTTACTTTGAGGTTGGATTTAACATCTATATATTTCAAGCAAGTTCGTGAAAGAATTGTACTGCACCGATTTATAAGATTTTTTTTTAAATGATTGTCTGGTGACCGAGACCTTTCAACCCTATTTTTTGTATTTTAAATTTGTTGTGTTTAAAAAAATCGGGTCACCGATTAATCACGATTCTGCTCAAACCGCTTGACGTAAAAACCTGCATTTTTTGGCACACAGGGCATTAGTAGGATGTAGGGATTCGATATGAATAGATGTTTCAAAACTCAAATTTCAAGGGGGTGAAACCTCCCCTTAAATATTAAAACATTTTTTATTTAAAAAACGGTAGGTTTTTTGGAAAATACAAACGCTTAAACTCGTGTATTTTGTTTGATTATTTTACATATTTTAAAATTTCTTGAAAATGTATACAGGGTGTTTCGTATATTTATATGAATCCCGGAAATATTCTAGCGAAAACCACTGTTGTTTGGGAAGTCCAGCTGACCAAGAAACTGAGAATATGAAACTACTGAAATCGGGAATGAGAACGAATATGAGACATGACACACCAAGACTGAGCTAAGTCTAACTAAGACCAAGACCGCATTTATTTTTGAAGACCAAGAGAAAGACTAGGAAAGTCTTATCTTGGTCTTGCCAAGCCCTGCTTATGGCATTTTCTAAAACACTGAAACTATCATTATTCGTAGAACCAAGTTCGAAAATTTTCTAAAAGAATGTATATTCGTTAAACTTTTTTTAACTATCATTTTTTGCCGACCAATTCTAAACTTACCTTTTTTTGTTTCAGGTAGGATTTCAGATAGTTATCGAAAATCACCTGTAAGTATAATATAGCAAAAACATATTTGAATGTATAACTCAGTATTTTAAAACGTTCCTTGCTTTTGCTCCAAGAATTTCAAATTTCTTATTGTGATTAATGGCGGTTAGCTACTTCCAGGATCAAGAATCCTTTCGATGATACAAATGTTTTAACTTGAATACAATTTGGATTTAAAACCAAATGGTAATAAGATTCGCCTTTAATAAATATAATTAAAGAGAAAGTATCGAGTCGATGACCCATGCTGTATAATAGTCCCTGCATCATAAACAAAAGGTCATTTGTGCGTATTTGTTTTGCCAGATACGGAAGGGCGGGAAAGGTCATTAAACTCATTTATTCCCTGTCGAAATGTTTATTTATCCATGATATTTCCGATACAAGTTCTGAATTACAATCCGCATTGTACGTAGTCGTAAAAATATACAGAAATATAATAATTTGTTTCATTTAACCACCACTTTAATTTTAAAATATTTATATAAAATTATTAAAATAAAACTGCTAAAAACGAGCTTAGTTTGGACACTTGACAGTTTTACCCAAGTCGCTATTTCGTTACCTTTCATTAATTCTAACAGGCAATGCTCTTCCTAATAAGAATCACCAGGAAAAATGAAACAAAATGAACCACACAGCACAGTTTTGTCAATTATATCAATCTGAAAATGGCTTTAAATAAAAACGTTTAATTGCCCTTTATATTTCCTCACTGAAGTTAACTGCACTGTGAATAAATCGACGTAACTAGTTAATTTACAGAGAGAACGCAAATTTTAGAGGTTCTGTAAAATTGTGTCTTGCACGTCTCTAAAATGTATAACGATGTTCCACTAACATATCAAATAGCTCAGTAACAATCCGTCGAATTAAACTTTAATTTTTGAAAATCCGTCCTAACTCTCTAAACCTCGTTGGCTTCCCTCAATTTTAAACGCATTAAACGGCACAAGCAATCCACTTTGTGCTAAATTGGCAACGGTGCATATAACTTTTGCCGGGACACCCCTGATGCCTTTCGATGACATGATTACATCAAAAGGCGCCCCTGGGGAACAGTTGAAAGCGCCGGCGATGGAGTGGGAGACAGGGGGAGCGGCAGTTGGGAGAAATGGGAGCATGAACGTAAAGTGGGGGACGATTGCCCTAAAATGAATCCGTCTGCTGCATCGCGGCGGTGTTGCCATAGAGACAGTGCCAGAGAGGAACTAGGTGATTGTCAGTCTGGAAATGTGTAAAGGTGGAATGTGACCAATCGAGAAAATAAGCAATGTCGGTAATTTAATTACATTTTCCGAAGGTACTACATATATCATATGTATGCTAGCGTTAATATTGCATTGACTGATTTATTGTAATGAAAAGCCTTGCTCTTAGACTATTCAAAAATTATTTTTCTTATTCAGCCTTTCCACAAAAATGTTTGATTTGATATGCTTATTATGTTGGTAATTATTTATTTTGTAACGTATGTTTTAAAACTCACAAATACTTTTGCCATTTTTTTTCTCAGCTGCTTTTAATTTTTACTTTGCTAAAAATAAATGATTTATAAAATTTATATTCTACATGTGCGAAATAGCACGTACAATTAATTTTTACATTAAACCGTCAGACTTTCATGTTATCTTAGAAGATGTTTTCTATTTTTACATGTAAATTCAAAATGCTTGTTTTCATAGAATAACCCGAATTTCTCTTAAAAAAATACTGAGGTGACGATATCCAGCACATCTGCTTATTACTTTTGTTATGTTAAAAGCAAAAAAAAACACCTTCCTCTTAAACTCGTCTTGAAAGGAACTGCAACTTTATTTACATCTAAAATAATCTGAGACGAAGAGGACGTTACGTCATCACATAGAATTTAATGATTTAATTGCATTGTAGGGGATTTTGGAAAAAATCAGGAAATATTGTCATATCAACCCTGGCATAATTAAGGTATCTTAGGCAGTTTCTCAAAAAGATCAGGGGGAATTTCAGACTATGTGACATTATAATGAACCAACTAATATTTAAGACTGTCAGCCATGTGAAGGTTGAAAATTCCAGACATTTCTCTTCTACAAAGTTTTTCAAATGTCATCAATTTGCTTTGTTTATTTTTTAACCGTAGTATTTTAGTAAAATAAATAAAATAGTTGTATTTTTAGTAAAATAGTAATCTATACAAAATAATATGAATGTTAAGTAAAATTAATATTGCTTCTTGCTCCGAATCCGCTGAAAAGAGATCAGAAAGTTTGGTTCTCATCGTGTATTTTTTTTATTTTGCTATGTTTCGGCATATGTTTCCTACCATTATCAGGCTAAAATGACACAATTTTTGTTTAGACGAACAATTTCATAAATATAAATCATATAAAAAGAAAAAATTTACTAGTAGATTTTTATTTGTTTTTTTTTTAAGAATTAGGAAAATTGAGCAGGTTCATATACATGTAATATCACAATTGTTTAGACGAAAACATTAAGAAATGTAAATCATGTAAAAAGAAAAAAATTACTAGAAGCATTTTTTTTAAGAATCTGCAAAATTGACGAGGTTCATATACATGTAATATCACAAATAAAACATATGTTTTATTATATAATATTTTAGTTTGGTGGATAACAAAGAGAAAAAAAATTTGCGTTTTTTATATATTAGAAAAAAAAATTTCTCTTGCTTACCCACCAAATTATAAAATATGTTTGTTTGTGATATTACATGTATATGAACCTCGTCAATTTTCCAAATTCTTAAAAAAAACTTCTATTAGTAATTTTTTTGTTTTTACATGATTTTTTTTTGTTCGTCTAAACAAAAGTTGTGTCATTTTAGCCTGATAATGGTAGAAAACATCTGCCGAAACGTAACAAAATAAAAATTACATGATATTTGGTCGATAATCATTTGGTCTTCGTCTTATAAAAAGGAAAGACTGTGCTCCATGTATTCCCCGAGCTTTAAGCAAATTTTTAGTTTTTTTTAGTTAAATTGGCAATGCATTTTGTTGAATTGAGACGTGCAACGGAAGTTTTATTATTTTCCCTATATAAGAGCTTAATTGTTAGTTGGTCAAAGCTTCAGAGTCAGACGATACCATAGCGGAGGCTATCTTCCTGGAACAAATTGCTCCTGTTATAGACTTTATATTTGCATATCAGCTGTACAGTATTTTGTTGTGAATAATAATGTGATGGCACAGCGGTTGTGTGTATGTGCCTCCGATGCTCGAGGTCTCCGGCTCGATGCCAAGCTAAGGCAAATTTTGTTTTGTAATAAATTTAATAGGCTCGCCATATGATGGGTAGGTGATTGCGTGTTCCACATGTAATACGCTAAAATCACCCCTGAATTAGTCTATGGCACACAGCATAGGTGCGAGAGGTAGGCCGATATCTAGCAGTGGATGAAAAAGGATGATGACAATGATTTCTTCTGGTAACAAGCATGTTAGTTCATAAAAACAAGGATGTGGTAAATGAGCATCTAAGACAGACCCTTGAACCTTGAGCGAAGACGAGGAATAATTGTTGATATGGAATTTTCGCTGGTAGCAGATTGAAATGGAAATAAATTACACTTTATGATTTTGTATAAAGTTGTTACTAAATAATTATATGCAAATAGACTGTGATATATGTACAATGAAATATCCTCTTAGGACTTTTAGAAAAAATATCCTTGGTATCAGATAATGAAGTTGTCTTTTTAGTGGTCAGTAATTTGTTAAACTTTAATACGTCCTCTTTGACACCAGAGCAGTAAGCGTTGATACATGCCCGATTGAGGGACGGCGTCCACATACGAAATATTGCAGCAGAACTCCGAATTTGCAGAAACACTGTCCTTTTGGCGAAGAAAAAAAATTGAGGAAAATAATCAAATATGTAGGAAACTGGGTTCCGGTTGCAAAAAGATCTCCATCCATGTTGAAGATAAAACCAAAATAAATTATTTAAGAGTTCATTCATTCCATACGGCTATTAAAGCCAAAGAAGAAATGAATTTTCTTGGTTCTGCAAACACTGCAAGAAGTAGAGTGTGGAATTCACAGACACAGATATCAGGAATCGATCTGCTGCCCATAAAATATTTTTTATGGATGCGGAAATAAGCGAGAAGAATAGCATATGATCTCGAATACGCAAATCAACATAATTTGTGGGAGTTCCGATGAAAAAACATTCCAGTCGCTCACTGGAAGAATCCGTGTATATAGATCTAGTAATACAAGTTATGATGGTAGATGCACCCATAAAACAAACCACAGCGGACGTTGACCATTAATATTTGAAGCTGGATCAGTTTGAGAAGACTAGGGGATTTACGAGGTGTTGGGGAAGACTAACGCATGCGCTATATTGTAATCTCTTAAATCAAGTCATGAAACCATCTGTTAGAGCATTATATGACGATAATCTTCCAGCAGGATAATGCGCCTATACACACTGCACGTACGTATAGTGCAAGAATTCCTACTCAATCGCAATATTCGAGCTTTACCGTGGCATTCTAAAAGCCCATTGGAAGATGTTTGAGCAGAAATGACCAAATTTATTTTCAAACAAGATTTCCGAGCAAGAATCCGAGAAGAACTACGTCAAATAAACAAGGCATGGGACAAAATAACTCGTGGATATACAAAAAGCCTCGTGTTGAGTATGCCAAGATGTTTTCAGGCCGTCATTGACAGCAATTGGGAAATGACCAAATACTAGAAAAATAATAATGTTCTTTATTTTAAGATGTTTTATCGAATAGTTTTTAGTTTATGTGGCTTTTTTATTCTTTTACTATATTGTATTATCAATAGGAAAGGCCAATTAAACTTTGCATAGACAATCACAGATACATAATAAATTCACTACTTTTAATCATTCGTGTCGTGCGCGTAAAAAGATTAGGCGCTGAGTTGCCGAGAGCACGAGAAAGGTCTATTTGTTTCAGAAATACTTTTATGCGTAATTCAATTCGGAGGTACGAGACTGCTATATTCCGGCAACATTAGCCGTGAAATTGTTGCAAACTACGCAGAAATCTCTCGATGCATCCCTACTCTAGGGAATACAATGCAAAGCTGGGATCCACATTGATGTTTGTTAATAC
This sequence comes from Kuschelorhynchus macadamiae, assembly GCA_030620095.1. Taxonomy (NCBI): domain Eukaryota; kingdom Metazoa; phylum Arthropoda; class Insecta; order Coleoptera; family Curculionidae; genus Kuschelorhynchus; species Kuschelorhynchus macadamiae. The sequence continues at coordinate 958,477 of JAUTXW010003802.1, read as the reverse complement.
ACTATATAGGCTATATAGGGGAAGTATTGCAATTGCCAAATTGTCGAAAAATATGGCAGGAGTCTTGTCAATTTTCTCGGTTATTGTTAAAGGTAACGGTATCAAACCTGGTATTTTTATAATCAGCAAGATGTCCATTTATTGAAATAATATTATACAGGGTATACTATTATTTCATTTGAAATAACAAAGTCGATTCTCAATTTTTTACTTTCCAATTATTTTTTTTTGTTTGTTTTGTTGATAGATTCTGTTGGTTCAGGTAAAACTAAGTAACATTTATATTCAACAGTGAGCACCCTGTATTATGTTTGCAAAAATACATTTTTTACGTTTGCTTTCGATAGAATAGGAACAATATCTATAATATAAGTTATAATTACCATTTTATTTTAAAACGCTGTATCAAGCCTGTTACGTATTATTGTTTTATCTGTAGGTATAGTTAGGTCCCAATATAGATAGATAATAGTTCCCATCGTTTTGACAGTGCTTCATGAATAATTGTATTATTATTATTATTAATATAATTATGTTAACAGATGTTTTAAATATTGTTTAAATCGCTTGTAACTACTAGTTAGATTAAATTTTGTTTGTCCGTTATTTCTAATGACAAACAAAACGGCTTAGTCGGCCCTGCGGTGCATTATCAGAGCCACGCCGACGGATCCCCAAGGACATGGAAACTCGGTCGCGAGCGGACGAACTTTTGACTAGATTTAATTTCCTGCTCTTTGTTGTCGAGACTAAGAAATAATAAAATTGCATGTCAGTGCTATTAAGCTTTGTAAATCTTTTTAATTTCTGAACTTATTATTATCTTACGGATATGTTGTATTCGTTGCAGCTAACGCAGCTGTAATTCTCAGAGTTAGTTGGATGCTTTTATATTGCACTCAGGCAGCGTGAGTCATAGCTTATATGGGCAAATGGAAACAAAAACTAATTTTTATGTTATGATTTGGGGTCTTCTGCATTTTATAGCATTTAAACCAATGATGTAATGCACTCATACATTTACAGCCGTATTCACTAACATAGACCGGGTCTAAAATTTAGACCCCTATATTTAGACATTCCTTAAACCGCTGCCAGGTTTAAGATTTAGACAGTATTCACTAAACAATTAATACTAGTTCTAAATTTAATCCAACATGTTTAAATTTAAACCCATATTTAGACTTCTTGATGAACAACACTATCCATAGCCGACTTGATTAATATTTACTATATATCTGCTTTTGTGAAAATGACGGATAGCGGGCGTGAGAAGTGAAGAAGAGGACATTTTAGTAAAAAAAAAATATTTTATTTGAAAAATTATTTCCAAACGTTCCGTCTTTAAAACGGGAAAATGCATGGTGGGATTGTCAAAATTCCGTGCACTCGGTAATACTAAGTAGATACTTACCTAAGGAACGTTGGATGAGATGAAATAAAGACTAAGTGGAAAAAGTACAAAATACTGGCGAAATCAAACACAAGTACCAAGATTTCCACTATTTACTTAGAAAAACCACATATCTTAAACAATAGTAGGTAAATAGTACCTATATATAAAAACCATTACAGAGCATTACTTGCACTAAAACTTTTTATATTTTTATTCTTCTGTTCTTTATTCTTTTCCTCTTTTAAAACTTGTGTAATTATAAGAATATTTGAAACAGAAACAAAACATTTTTTTAAATTAAAGCGTTTTGTCCATACATGTTAATTCATTTGAATTTAGAGAGCAACTTATATCTGTGTTTTTACATTCGTTTTTGATGGTAATGGTAGTTTAATGATCTAAGGTTTTGGTTATCACCTAGATAGCCTGAGTTCGAATTCCACTGCTTGCATACTTTTTTAATTAATCAGTGTACGAAAAATATTCATTGGTGATTCCTATTAAAACAATAAGTTAGAAACTTATATTTAAAACACCATGTAATGCAAAGGCGACCAATTTGAATTGTGTTTTTCGGTAAATTATAACTCGATAGATTTGAGTTTATTTAGATAACTAAGGTGAGCCCTGAATTAAAACTTTTTTTAAACCCACCTAAAAGGTGTCTACAATGACTTTAGAACCTTTTAGTGAATGCGGCCATATCGAAAAATTTAAAGCTCTGACAGGTGTTAGTGTTTAGTACTGGGTTTAGCGATTGTCTAAATTTAGACCTGTACTGAGGTCTAACTTTGCTTTGTAAATACGGTTTAAGGGGGTTTAAAACTTAGACCTAAAGTTTAAAATTTAAACATCTTTATTGAATACAACCGAAACATTAGGTGTGATACATTGTTGATTTTGGGAGGTCGAACGCTTGTTAAAAATGAAGTAAAAAAATCTAGATCCGTATTAAAAAAAAAGAAGTTGTTGATGAAACCTATAAGTCGAAGCGTCGAATTTTCAATCCGAGTCCACTATCTTGTAGAAGAGTAAAAGTGGCTAAAAAGATCTAAAATTTGTTTTGTAATATCTCTTCAAATGCAGCCTGAAAAAAAAATAAAAAGGAAAATGACGATTTTCGGTTTTTATGGATATCTTCGGAAGTAGTCGGAATTTTTCAACTTTGTCAACGGCATATTATTCGACATTAAATTACGCGACTTTGCATTAATTTAACCAACCTCGTATCTTTTGAGATGCAAATGTTATCCCTTCTAATTTGTAACACTCTGTATACTTAAAAACACAATTTTATTTAAATTCCGATATTTTATGATCTTTTAAGATTCACTGCTAATAAAATTATAGTCAGCCAATTATCAAGTAAATACTATTTTTTTCTACTGCCCTCAATTTGTAAAGATGTTAATATATGTACCGTGATTATCTGACGAATATTTGCTTTTGTTGATACGAGGTTTAAAGATGTTTTCTGAGACTGTAAACATGATTATGTCTGCTTTATTAGTAACGAACAAGCCCGGCGGGCATTGGGCGTACTTGCCTCTCCCTATGTATATATGTATCATTCTCAATTTGGGTTAATGCGGCTCTGATTATAATTATAAAGTTATAAAAAAAGTCTTCCTTTTGCCCCCCCCCCTTCCTGGACAAAATCCTGTGAGTTGATTACCTTTCAATAAAGCCAATGCTTAAAGCCTTACTTACGAAAGGTCAGTCAGTCGACATTCAGTACTATATTTTTTCCCGGAAGGATTTATTCGATAACCTATTATACTTTTAACCCTTCCTTCCGGTCTGTTTGCAGCCCTTATTTAGTTTGGGAAAACTATAGTTTTAAAATTCCATCTGAAAACTACAAAATAGAAAATGACGCCCTGTCAAAAAGTGAAGTTGTGGATATTTACAAATCACTTCGTTGGGAGCTTTGTAAATATTTTTGGACCATTTATATCCGGATAAATTCCATTATTTTTAAATAGATACACAATCAGCTTCTTATAATAATACTATGATGACTAACCTAGTGCAATAAAACTAAAGTTCCAAAACATTAATAAAATAGAAACTATAATAAAACTACAACTAATCCCCCCTCCAAACAAGATAAACTTACGTTGTTCCCGAAAGCGACTTTAAAAGCAAATCAACAAAAACGGTTACGGCCAAATCAAAGAAAACGCTAACAGGAAACGGTCGTATCGAGATCTGTCGAACTTCCTCGACTATGCGGCACAACGTTGCCATGGTTATTTCTCGATTCACTTTATGAAGTACCTCAAATGAATAATTCATATTTAAGTCTTTTTAAGGGCAGTAGTAATAAAAAATGTATATATTAAAATGCCAATAAAAAAATTCATATTTAATTAAAAAAAAACCTGATGATCATAAATTTTGGAATATTGGAAATTTTCAACTTATGAAATATTATCTTTTGATAGGTGGCAATTCTGCAGGTTTCTGGCCTGTGTTATAAATAGTTTATGTAATCTTTATATTTTATGTGAAAATTATAATAAAATTAAATACAAAATTACACGTCTGTGTTTTAAGAGCTTTAATTTAAGAAAAAAAAATCCAAATTGGTCAAGGGAGAGCTGTTCGCGAAAGCGGGAAGCACAAAAATTTGTGTTTTAAATATACAGATAACAAAAAATTAGTAAAATTACATAACTATAATATAAATCTAATAGTAATCCACCAACAATAAAATATATGTATTTCTGATAGAACGGTCGCAACAGTAAACTGATAAAACTCCTAATATATGGCTTAAGATAAAATAATTCTAAATCCCAATAACAAACCACATTTACACGAACCTATAAAATGTCATTAAAACTTTTTCCTGTCAAATTGGTTGAATACTCTCATAAATCATCGTGCGATAACCGATGTGATGGTAAGAGAAAACAAACAATTACTATTCATCACGACATATTGCACTTATGCAGCAATTAAAAAGATATTTGTGTACTGTTCGTTCTGTAAAAGGCAGCAAGTATGACTTTTCCGCGTCTATGAGCCTATTGTTTATCGTTAAATAGCGTCATACCCTAGCCTATATTTGCTTTTTATAGACATGCTGGATTATTTACGATACATAAACGTTATATCATTTCGCTTTGTAAGAATGGAAGTATAAGAGCCGGTCAGGTATGTTTTATTAGCTAGAGTTCCATCAGTATATTCACAGAATAATTACATCATTATTCGAAGGCATTCGATACCATATATCATGAGTTGTTTTTTATTCTTAAATATATATGACTGAATACGACATCTGTAAAATTGTTTAGGGACTATTTTAGGGGCCGAAGTCAGCGGATTGTACTGGGTTGTGACTTCTCAACCTTAATCGATACTCTATACTTCTATACTAATATATTAGACTTAGTTGACTGACTCACTTAAATTCCAAGGGGGTGAAACCACCCCTTAAATATTACAATATTTTTTATTTAAAAAACGGTCAGTTTTTCGGAAAAATGCTTGATTTTTTAATTTATTTCTTTACATATTTTAGGATTTTTTAAAAATCCATACATGGTGTTCAAAGGGGTGAAACCACCTCTTAAATAATAATATTTTTTTATTTTAAAACCGGTTAGTTTTTCGAAAAAACGTTTGAACCTGTGTTTTATAATTTATATTTTTACATATTTAAGGATTTTTAAAAAAATTATTCAATGTGTCCAAAGGGGTAAAACCATCCCTTAAATATTATATGTTTTATTAAAAAAACTGTTAATTATTCGGAAAACGCGTGAACATAATATGCTTTATAGTTTATTTTTTTACATATTTTAATTTTTTTTAAAAATCGAGACAGGGTTTATTTAAAAAACAATTAGTTATTTGGAAAAACACTTAAACACGTGCTTTTTATTTAATTTTATTACATATTTTAAGCCTTTTATAAATTCATACAGGTTTTTGAAAAAAATCGGGTCATTGATTTTTGGGATCTTTCTCAAATCGTATGCCATAGAAAGGTTTGCTTCTGCAAACAGCTTGATTTTAGGGTGCAGATGTTCGATAAGAAGGGATTCTCCAAAACTCAGTTTCCAAGGGGGTGAAACTACCCCTTAAATGTTTATAGTGGACTCGAAAGTTGTCAAAATAAAACTGCTTTTTGGTTTAAAGAACGAGCTATATTAACTTCAAAAAATAGCACAGCAGATCAAATAAATCTAGCTTTATTGGAAAAAATTACTGCTCCACTATTAACATATTACTCAATAGATGTAGTTATAGACCAAGAAAAGTGGTTAATTAACCTGTCGAGTTCCTAACACTCCCTAAAACCTTCAGGAATCCCTCCTAATGAGTTAACTTTAAAAGTGGGGGCACCAGTGATGCTTATTCCAAATTTAGAACCACCAAAATTGTGAACTCGGCTACAGTTTAAAACATTACAAAACAATGTAATAGAGTCGACTATTATTTCTGGCCCTGGTCTGTGAGAAACAGTTTCTACCACGTATCCCTTTAATTCCGTCAAACTATCCTTTTCAGTTTAAACGTATGCAGTTTCCTTTAAGGTCTTGTTTCGCCATGACAATTAACAATGCAATCCTTAAGTAGAGCTGGAGTAGACTTGCACTACGATCGTTTTTCCCATGATCAACTCTATGTCGCATGCTCTAGAGTAAGTTCGCTTGGCTATTTTACAGCCAGAGAATGCAACAACAAACGTAGTTTATAAAGAGGTACTCAAATAAGGCGATTTAAGGACCTCTTTACATCCCTTTTATTATAGTCATATACGCGAACGAAGTCGCGGGTACCCGCTAGTCATTATATATGTCATCTTTTATACAATTCTTAAAATACTGTTAGTCCCAAATATATGCAGATGACACTCAGTTGTTGTTTTCGTTTCATAAAGATGTGACATGTTAACAAATCAAGAGGATTTGATTACCATGTATCACTTGGCCTTTCTTTAAATCCCGTATAAAGTAGTACTATATTATTCGGTAGAGCGGTGTGGACAGGATAGTTACGCTGAAACTCTTAGGCTATCTACGAATAATGTAACCTTGGATTTTGTTGAACTCGTCCATGCTTTTCACGGGGCATATATATTTTTTTTTTGAAAAAAAATTTCTTGGGGTGAGGTTCATGCAAGGAATAAAACAAAATTATTTCATATCCTTGTTTTTTTTTCGTGTTTTTTTTTATTCAAACGTTTCGGCTATTTTTTAGCCTTTATCAATGATCTTGTGTACACTAAAAAATGAATAAAAATATGAACAAGTGGTAACAATCATGAACTAACATTATTTGAAATATGATATTATTAACTACAAAGAGGAAATATACAATTTTTTTTTAATTACTTACCTAAGAAAGAAATCATTTTCCGTCTAATTACAAATTTTGAGTAAAAAAATATAAAACGAAATACATTCCTTAGCCACTAACAGACAACAACAACATGCCCTCCATGTAGGTTAAAATTAATTTTGTAGAATGATTAATCCGTCCAGGGCCAAAATTCGATGGCCTTGACAGAGACATTAATATTAGGAAGGGCAAGGAGTTGGGTGAAGGAATTGAAACTTATTAAGTTGTTATAAATAAAATTTTCGCAACATCCTCGTGGTTTAATGGACAGCGCGTCACACCAGGCTCAAGGAGTCCCAGGTTCCATTCCCGCAGTCCTCACTATTTTTTTCTACATACTTACGGTATAGTATTGTAAATTTTACTTAGGTTTTGAATATCTGCTTTTGAATTGACCGAACTTGAGTTCTTTTTTGTGAAGATCATTTCTAAAACTTCCCTTTTTTCTTTATGTTCGTTTTTAATAAGCGAGTTTCTTTGTAATTAAATTTATGATTATTTAGGGCTTCGTGTTTTGTCAAAGAGGTTTGATTTTTCTTGTCGTACTTGTGGCAGTTTATTCTGTTTTCGAGATATTGACCAACATATACACCATTGCAATTTGTACAAGGGATTTCATAAATTGTATGTGATTTTTTATTTTTCGGGGTTTTTGCTTAAATTTACTATAGTTAGTTTGAAGTAAATTGTTTGCTGTATAACTGATTGAAATGTACTGCTTTTTAAAAAAGTGTGGCAGATTCTCAGACAAACACGTGATATAGGGAAGAGTCAAATAATGTTTTTTTGTTTTGGTCATTATTTCGTACCGCCATGTTATGTATTTTGTTATTATAATTTTGAATCCTAGAATTAAAAATTGAGTTAATTAATTTTTCTGGGCAGCTTAGAATATTTTTCGCTTTTTTTTATGGCAAATAATGTTTTTTTTGTTTTGGTCATTATTTCGTACCGCCATGTTATGTGTTTTGTTATTATAATTTTGAATCCTAGAATTAAAAATTGAGTTAATTAATTTTTCTGGGCAGCTTAGAATATTTTTCGCTTTTTTTATGGCATTTTTTTGGTAGTTTTGATCACATAATTGAACAGATATATCAGCTAAACCGATTACTACTGATTTTTTTTTGGGACAAAGCATGCTGTGAGATGGTATATAAAACCTAACCAGGTTGGTTTTATATACTACTCAGTTTAAATTATTTTATCTTTATGGTGGAGGGTCATATCAAGAAAGCTTATTTGATTATTTGATTGACAGGGATTTAAAAACTTGCAGATCAGGAGAAAGAGAGAAAGACGTTTGCAGTTGGACGGTGAAGGGATGCATGTGAGCCGATGCTCCTGTCTCTCTGGCAGGAATGACTAAGTGGCAATGTATGATAATTCATCAGAACAAAACAGAGACAGCCACTCACAATTCGGCGATGCAAACATCCTTGTGATGTTTGAATCATCGATCAGGAGAATAGCTCATCTTTGGGCAGAGTTAGGGACATTAAGGATTGAATAAGAGGCTGCTCCCCATATTCAAGGCTGGGTCTAATGTGCAAGTGTAAAGGGTATATAAGTTAGGACAGAAGAAAAGTATTTTTGAAGTAGGAAAAGAAAACTCAACTTCAGTCACTAACTAACACTAAACCCTATGGAACGCCTGGGTTGATTTTTCTGAAAGTTTGATGACTGGCCGTGAAGCACTACAAAAATACTTTTGTTAGAAAGAAAACTGGCAATCCAAGGGCAAAGTTTTGGAGGAAGACCATAGGCAGGAAATTTATTAAAAATAATTTGAGCTTCTATGTGGAATTCGATAGACTTATTCCAGTTGTGGGTTAGGGAGGTAAGAAGATCTGTTGTGGATGGTGGCGGAAGCCGTATAGCATATATAAGTTTATACCTTTCAAGGTAATTTAATAGATTATTATTTATATACTTCTTCATTGTCTTACTTATAATTGAGTAGAGGGATATTGGTCTGTAGTTAGAATGAAGAGTTTTAGGTTCCTTTTTGGGAACAGGCTGTATACGAGCAGACTTCCAGCTTTTAGAAAAAATGCCCTTGTCATGAGACATTTGGAATAACCTGGGATAGGGGCCAATTCAGAAGCGTACTTTTTTAGGACTATCTTCTGACATCAAGGTCAGAGGACTTTTTGGTACTAAGTGTTCTGAGAATACATCGTACCTTTTTAACCCTGAAAGTAATTTCGGGTATATTGGTACTGATGGAAGGGAGAAGTGAAGATGAGGGATTGATTACCTTACCTACATGGAGATGATTTTATCACCAGAAGCTAGGGGTGCAAAGGAGCTTTTGCTGAAGTTTTGATTAACATTGCAAACGATCAAAAGGATTGGCTCCCATTTTGTAAAGAAAGAACTTTGCCTTTTATGCGTGTATTGAAGGCATTTTTGGCGTCGAGAATTATGAGATGTAATGATTTTATGCCTTGTTTTCAGCCTGTAGATTTTCTGAAGTATATGACATTATCGCAGGATTTTGAAAACCAAGGTTTATTGTTGGGAGGTTTTGAAGTCTGAATAGATTCGAGATTTGTGAACAAATTTCAGAAGGATCATTGGTAGAGGAACAAACATCATTCCAAGGGAAGAAAGAAAAGAAATCCTGCTGTTAGGATTAGGAACTCCACTTTAGCAGAAAGAAAGTTAAAGAGCTCGTTGAAGGAACTGTCTGAAGGAGAGCGATAGGTACAACAAACGTTGACGTTGATTGGAAGTCTTGTAAAGGATAGATTACTACGAACATAAGCGCAAACGAAACCGTTCAGAAGGAATGATGAAAGAAGTTCATAGTCGGGAAAGAAAAGATGACTGGATGCATTTTACCTAAGGCTTATTAATGATTTCGTTTAGGAAGAGAATATGAGACTTACAAGATTGGAGATAGTGGTGAACAGAGTTGGAATTTTTACTCAAGCCACATATATTGGTGAATGAGAAATAATATTTCGATGATAGAGCGACGCAAGTACCTCTCACCTGGAGATCTACACACGATATTTAAGAGGCTATCAAGAATCACCTGAGCAAAATTGAACTGTAAAAGAGAGAGAGAGATATTTTACCATACAGTTTGTTATTGGTCATAAGAGGCACAGACAATTTCCGTGCACATATATATTTTTCAAGGACTTCAAAGCTTATAGTAGCAAATTATATCTATTTTCTATTCTGTAAAAGGAGTTGTTTTTGAAGCTAGATTATATTTGGTAATTCAATTAGTTTAGCTAACATAGAAAATATATTGACAAGGTTTGAAAGTCTCTCAAATACCTACAAAAAAAAGTTGGGCGCAACCGAGTGTTGTCTCCCAGTGGTCACTTTTCATTTAGGGCTCCAAGAAGATCATAGAAAAATTGATTCCAGAACCTTAGGTAGCTTCACTGATGGTTTTATCGACGAACCTGGACTAATCTAACGCTCAAAGGACAGATCCACCTATGGATATAGGTTTTATTATTTGTTTTAATATAGATCAAAACTCGGAATTTTCTTCAATCAACATAAAATCGGCGTGCTATTTACAGCGAACCTAATCAATCCTAACCTAGAAATAATCCACACTTTTATTATTTTATTTTGCTTTAACATTAAAATAACAAGATCTATACTGATGAAAAATGTTACAGAGAAGGACATGGTACAGTTAAAAACTACCCGGCACAAAAAATGATGATCTACATGATAGGCTTTGGAGACAACTTACCTATCATTGGGAGTGAATTTACCTATGACTTATTAGGCCCTTCAATACATGGAAGATAACTAGCATCAGCCGAAAAAAAATTCAGAGTTCTTTTTCTGTTTTTTTTAAATATTGCTTCTTGAGAAGACAGTTTTCTAAAAGAATAATAAAAGACTTTTTATAAGTTCTAGCAAAGCACACCTAAAAACTACCTACCTACCATGCCGAAATATCAAAAGCGAGCCAATTAGCGTCTCCTTTATTCATCTTCTAAAATCATGTTGTTTATTTTACCTAATTTATTCCGAATAATAAATTCTCGCCTGTGTTCGGTTATTCAAACACAAAGGCTCAGAACACATAAAAATAAGCTTTATTAATCGTTAAACAAACAATTTTATCGCACAATGTGAGTAAGCACCATGAAGATTAGATTAACACTACAAATAGAATTATAAATGAATACCATGATAATAAAAAATGGCAATTACTACCTGCCCAATTCAGTACACATTTTACAATGTCATTTGAAGGTGGAATTTCTGTATAGTGAGTGTAATGTTTTTAGAGGGCACGCAAAGATGGAACTGGTCTGATTTAGAGTTGTAAATCATGCTTGTCAACCTAGGTTTCAATATTTTGGACCGGCATGAGTTCACTCCTGCTCCCGTCATAGAAAAGATTATATCGCCTAAAAAAGGAATGGTCTGAATTCAACCCCAAAACACTTAACCTTAAAGTCCCATAAATTAACAAAAATACACGTCGGCAACACGTTAAACACAATTGCTTAAGTCTTCAATCCGTCCTCGTTGACACGTGAGAATGTTCAAACATATGATTCGGGCGCTACAACACTGTGGCTACATCGAATATTATAGGCTGCGGAGGCACCACGGCTAATAGCACCCAATTATATATGGAACTTGGAATAGTTTTGTCGCACATCCCCAGCGACAAGCATAATTAACTAATTTAGTTTATGATTTATGTTTCTTGAGTGAAGCGATTGGTGGAGGTCGTGTAGAGTTTCAAATTCAGAATTCGCTTCCGAATTAATTTTAAGTTAAGTTTAATAAGCTTAGGTGACAATATGAATACCGTAAACTATTTTGCCCAAACAAATTTCACCAGTTTTTTATAAGCAAACAAATAAAAAATTAAAGAGCTGAGCAGGTCTTTGCCAGATTTAAAACTAACCGAAGCTTGTAAACGAAAGGCCCAAAACAGGTCTTTTACGGATAGGTTGTCAAATGAGACAAAGAAATAACTGGATATAAGGGTATAAAATTACAAATTTATTGTACTGTTTCTTATTTTTTAAAGCCAAAAGGAAAGGAATGAATGATCTATATCAACTTCCTGCAAAAATGAGGAACTATGAGTCATCGCGGGACCACATTCATTCTTTCACGGTGTTTGCTGCCCCGGTTTAGGTAAATATTTTATGGCAATTGAGTTCGGCATACTGGGAAAGTATTTGTTATACATTTTAGAAATAATTGTTACTTGTGTACAATCTTGTAGTATTTTGGATTACGCTCCGAGGAGCTACCGTAAAAGCGAAATCTACTGAAAATCAAGAAATATTTAAAGAATTACCTGTACTTAATTTTACTAGAGACTGTACACTAAAATAACACATACAACTTAAAGAAAAAAATTAAATGAAATGTTTTTATAAGGCCAAGGATTGTACTTTTGTATTTACTGTAATAATTAATCAAATACATTTTTATTTTTTATGAAACATTCTGTAACAACTAAAATACTAGACTTAGCCCACTCCCTCTTATAAGAATATCAGAATTGGGGATACATGCGGTATAGAATATTTGAGTTTTGTAAGTTTTTTTTATCTACTATCGTTTAGTAATATGACTTTTATATAATATAATATAAATTGTTTCGTATGGGTGTCTATTATAGCACTAGTGGTTAATGACATTCATTACAATACTAGTGCTGTGATAAAAAAACATTTTTGTGTTAAATAAAACCCCACTTTTTAGAAGAATACTTTATTATTAAAAAAATTATTATAAAACCTAAGGTTTATTATAAATATTAATAACACACTTTTTACAATTAGAAATTTGTATGCCAGAAGTAGATGTGATGGAGCTGTTTAAATTCGAATTTCCAACCGTTGAGTTCGTGTTTGACCCCATGATCCTCTTTGATGTTTATTATACTTTAGAGAATTCTCAACATAGCTTTCTGCCTTAGAAGAATTCCGCCATCGATTAGAATGGTGGTCGCGGACCTTCTAAAACAATATCCAGTGTAATCTTCGAGATTCTTCAATTCAAACTTTGTTGCAACAATTTTTGATATTCTTCCAAAGGTATTAACTCCTACAGGCTGGAGGTACATTTTCCTGTCTGTAGTATACAAAAAAAAACGCCTGTGAGTTAGGTTAGAAGGACGAAGTTCAGCGTATTTTCGACAAATATTTAAACAGTTTCAACTACCTTTCCTTCTGTTATAAACAAATTCTCGGACAATTTTTGTTTTCGTATATGGAATCACAATTTCTATACAGAGGTCAATGTATTGGATATGATCCAACATTAAGTTAGTTCTTCACGACGAAGGCCCAAAAAGTAAAAATTCTGGATTTTTTGGCCTTATGAGCGAAAAATGCGATTAGTTGAAAAAAATCTACTTGATACTGATTTTTCTTAACTGAAATCATACTTCTCAACAATGGCTAGTAAGTCTATAGTGTAGATGGTGTCTGGGAGCGTTCTTTTCCGGAAAAACAGGCGCAGGCACCTCCTTTACCTTGTTCGGTTTGCACCAATCTTCATACTTTTGGTACCCCAACTCATACTCATCATATGGTTATTCCAAGGTTTATTCTCTCTTATAAACTCGAATTTTCTAGCATTTACCTTGACATGTATACGAAAACCAAAAAAAAAACCGATTACCCAATTATATTCTTATTACCCGCTGTATTCACAAATGCTTTGACCCCAGTACTGCGTGAAATGCAAGTCCAGCCTTTTACGTTTCTTGCATCCATTGTTTTGAAATTTAATTTGTAATGTTGTAGTTATTCGTAACAAACTCATTTTTTCTTCTCTCGCTGACAGTAACAATACAGTAAAAAGACATTATTTCACATAGAGCTTACACAATTTACTAAATAAAAATTATTAGGCCAATAATTACTATTCAAAATTTGAGGGCCCGAGAAACGCAACAAATTTAAATTTTTTGTTTTGTTTATTTGAGATGAAAATATTGTTATTAAAGAAATTTGTTTGTTCTTTATCCATTTATCTTCAGAATTGCAACAAATACCAGTGGCAAAAATATTTCAGAAAATAAATTATTCGTTTGACCGTCCCTCCTAACAGTTGTAATAAAACGTGAACCTTGGGAAAAGTTAAATACACTATTAGCCACGCGCGGCGGTTCGAATGGTCTCGTTGCGTTCCTTAGGCATAATAAAATACGCTATACTAAGTTAAGCTGGGCAGTCCGAATTGCCCTGATTACCTTAAAGCTTGACAAAAGTACCCGAAGATTTCACAGCTATCGAGCGGCAGCCGAACGTCATAGGAAATGAAATATGAAATCGCGATTTGGGTCATCAGTCGGTCTCTTCTCATAATTCGATCGATCGGTCGTGGCATCATGTCGGCATGCGGAAGTTCAGTTGTTTAGAGGTCGCGCGGTCCATATTCTAACTCAATATTGTTTCGGACGTTTTGAATCCATGAAAATTGATTTATATACTGTTTTTTGTAATATATATTTTTTTATTTTTATGATCCATGTGTGAGTTGGAAATATACAGGAAATAAAATGTTGGTAGTGACTAGTGCAAAAAAATAAACAACTTTCGAACTTAATTTTGCAAAAATAACCAATTTCAAGGTGGTCTATGTTTGAGTTGTGAATGTAGATGAAATAAAATGTCGGTAGGGCAAAAAATTAAACAACTAAAGAGTGCTAACGAACTTAATTTTAAGAAAATAACCGAATTCAAGGTAAGTGGTCGCAATTTGCCAGAACTTAGTATACGACAAACTAGTAAAGACAAAAATAAAGAGATTCATCGAAACTTTCGCAAAAGTAAGTACGATTTAGCTAACTGGATATGTGGTTGTGAAGTCTATAACTCATTTTACTGTTATGTTTGTTTGTTGTTTTCTAAGGACTCATCGGACTCATTATAGTGCAAAACCGGCGTTAAAGACTTAAAACACTTAAAAGAAGAAATAAAAAAACATGCGTTTTCTGCAGATCACATGAAATGTTCAGTGAACTATGCTACGGTCGGAAGTGTTGATATTCGCACTCAGCTACAAACAGCTTATAGAAGAGATTTTAATGAACATGTATCCAAAAATCGTTATATTTTAAACAAAATTATAGATTGTGTAAAATTTCGTGGGGCATTCGAGCTAGCACTACGTGACCATGATGAAACGGCTTTGTCTGAAAATCCAGGGGTTTTTCGAGGGCTTATAAATTTTGTTGAGAAGTTGGGCCAAGATAGACTATCCGCTTTAGCAATCTTAAGTATCGAGAAATCGTTTATAAAAAGAATGTGCGTGCAATTTTAACAAATGTGTCATTCAGCATTTTTCCGATTCTAAAGAACGAAGAGTAGTCCTGAAGTTCAAGAGAATTTAAAGCTTAATTTAAAGATAAGATACTTATTTTTATTTTAAGTATGCCTATTTTTAAATTTGTTATTGACCTCCCAATATAATTCACCACGAGCCACCACTGACAAATACACAGAAGTGTCACTACAGGGGCTCCTGCAAACGCAAATGGATTTAGAAATGCTACTGGAATATTAATTTGTTTTAGACATAATAAATTTTAAACGTACCCAATTACTCTTTTACACCCGTATTCACTAAAGAGGTTTAAATTTAGACCAGGTCTAACTTGACAGTTACAGGTTTAAGATGATATTTTGAGCAACTGAACAAATCATTTTTCTAAATGTCACAATTACAAAATGACAGTGACATAAGCGAAATATAACTGGCGAACTAAGTGATTTAGGTACCTTTAACCTTAAACCTTTTTAGGGAATACGAGGTTAAAAGTTTCTACCCTACTATAAAGCATTTCGGTTGTGTTAGCTAATAAATATATATTATATTAAAATGTATGATAAAATTTTTTATTCATCCACTTTGTAAAATTGTATTTTTCTCAAATTAACATATATTATTAGCTAACGCAACAGAATTGTAAATTTTTAAACTAGACTATAGAAGCTTTTATTTATATTTTACGTGTCTGTCTGCCTGATTCAAATTTTTAAGTCGATTTAAAGCTATCTATACCTATCCAATCGACTTGAAATTAATAAGATATACGTATTGAAAATATTTTGACGTCCAAAAAATTGAAGACCAATAAGACGATAATTTTTATTAAAAAAAATCACGCCCTGTTAGTCCGGGCGCTACGGCTTTACCAAACAGTGGATCCTATCGAGTTAAAGAAAATGTGTGTGGTAATATTTTACTACTAGAAGATGCCAAAAAGCTTAGTCGTCCAAAGCTTGTCCTGGTGGGATTTGCGTAAGGCGTTTTTTCGATCGCTATATCTCGGGAATGGTCACCGATACGTTTTTGAAATTGGTACGTTTTTACAGCACACTTAGGGCTCTAGAATGGTATCAAACCCTCACGCGAGGGCGTTCAATTGGCCCTTGCTTTCGACCTAGTTTCAAAAAATAAAAAAATACTTCCGAAACTTCGGTTGCGCTCATTTTAAATATAGTTCGGAAGACCGAGAAGATCACTTATCATAAGCCACTGAAGAGAGCATTTTTTTCGTTATTAGACGAAATACCAAAAATGATACTAAAATCTGTTTGATACGGTTGAAGAGTCCCGAGGGATCTCTAAAGACGTACCAGATCTCAAAAGGTTATTCGAAACCGATCCTGAGATATAGCGGTGATGACGACGAGGACGACGTCACTCCTTACACGACAAGCTTGGGACGACAAAGCTTTTTGACTTCTAATTGTAAACTATTACTAATATATATATACGTATATATATATATATATATATATATATATATATATATATATATATATATATATATATATATATATATAGGTCACATTTTCTTTAACTCGATGAGTCTACGGTTTCTTTAAACTCGATGGCCCCACGCTGTCTGATCTATATGAAAATTTGAACTCGGTACCGGTTCCGCAATCTTTGAACTAAGAGACTCAGATCTTACAATGGTTTTGCCAACACACATAAACTCTACTAAATGGGTACATTGATTTATTTACCATTTGCTTTAACTGTATATTTAATGTATTTTTTCCAAGTATACATACTTCTTTTGTTGTTTGTCCCAAGTACTATTTAACTTCCTCTATATTTTCGTCTTTAGATTATATTTTACTCTTCCTTACGTGAATAATTACAAAGTAGTCAATAAAAACGGATTGCCACTGATTCGGATTTTACTTCTCTTATATTCCATATCTATTTTAAAACATTTGCCATTTGATTTTATATAAATTCAACTTTTCCACGTGGCTTTTAAAATCCTATTGAAGTTTTTACCTAAATTATTTTGAATAATTCTCGTCTATATTGGCTGTTAACTACAACAGTATTTTAATCTTTAAACACACATTTTCATCCTACAATTTTCTAGTAAGCACCGTGCGAAGATTAGATTAAAACTGTAAATAAAATTATTGAAGGAATGCCATAATATAAAAAATTACAGTCACTACAATTCGATATATTTCAATGTGTTTTAAAGGTCAAACCTAAATCTAGTATCTTTAATAATAATAGTATATTAATAATAGCCAGAGTGTGCAGGTAGTATACTACCAGGTATAAACATTTACCCATTTATCACAATCTTTGAAAATAAATTTATTTAAAAATCAAGGCTAGCTTACAAAAACAAAACAATAATAATTTATCATGTGGTGACCTAAAAACAGGACTCATCATCCGAACCCATCCATTTAAAATAATACCAACCTTTTTTTCCTCTTAAAAATGCGCTCAACACCTGCTTTACCCGCCCTTCAAAGCAATTTATTATGGAACTCCCTTTCAAGCCCTTTTAAAGCCAACTGCTGCCTTCGCTTTGACTCACGAAGTTACCCTCGTACGAATAGGGGGGTGGTAGGTGGATGAATTGCGGAATTTTTCGCATCGCCTCAACACCAACTAACCTAGAGAATATAAGCAAATAGATCTGAGCGTAGTTGCCACATGTTTCCTTAATGCCAAGAAAAGTATATTCTTATTTCGTGTGTCAAAGTGGAGTTTGATATATCTAGAGATGGAAGACAATTACAAAATCTTATCAAGGTTTACACAAAACAAACAGTATAAACACCGCGTTTGCGGCATGTTTCCTTAATGCCAAGAAAAGTATATTCTTATGTTGTGTGTCAAAGTGGAGTTTGATATATCTAGAGATGGTAGAGAATTACAAAATCTTATTAAGGTTTACACAAAATAAACAGTATAGACAGCGCGTTTGATTAAAGCAACGAAGCATAGTTTATCGTTATTGGTATTAACAATTTTCGTAACTTTTTGCTTCAGTTTGATAAAGTTCATAGGCCACCACTAAATAAACAGTATAGACAGCGCTTTTGATTAAAGCAACGAAGCATAATTTATCGTTATTGGTATTAACAATTTTCGTAATGTTTTGCTTGTGTTTAGTAAAGTTCATAGGCCACTACTTTTTCTGTCTCAGAAATATAATAGATATGACACACTTCTTATAGAAGATGGTCACAAAGAGCATTTTATTGTAGGACTTTCATAGCTCTTCTAAATATTACCAAATATATCCGTTTCCAATCTTTCTAAAAAAGAAAATAATCATCATTCTTCTTTGTACTTTTAATCTTCTGAACAGCTGTAATCTCTTTGTTTCATAAATATCTTAAGATTAGCAGAGAGCCAAGTTGCTCTAGGTCTCGCTTCTTTGATAGGAGCTTATAAATTAAATAGTATTACTATAAGTTCATTTTTTTTCATTTCATAAGACATTTTTTTCACGGTATTTTACGCATATAAGATTATTAAAGTTAAAATTTTTAAAACATCTGTTTCGAACAAAATTAGCTCAGCAGGTTTTTTATATAAGTTTAAGCAACAATAAACCATTTTGTGATCAGAAATATTATGGGTTGCTATTGTACCAGATTCTTCTACCAAAAACCTATCCCTAAGAAATACTGCATCAAGCAAAGAAATGGAATTAGGGATGATCCTGGTAGGTTCATTTATAATTTAATGACAGTTATAATCTTCAAATAAAGCAGCGGATTTTTCCAAATTTAATAGGTTAAGGTTAAAACCGCCTAAGCAAACTATTTCGTCTCTCTTCAACAGTGAAAATAGTTTTAACATAGGATGTGACTCCTCGTCCCCTTCAATATCTATCCTTTCTAAATACCTGATAACCAGGAATATTAGCGTGAGCAGAATCGTCCTGAAGGGAGTTCCATGTTTCGCACAAAAACAAGGGATAAATAAAGTTGTTGAACTATATTTTCATAATCATGAAAACCTGCAAAAACAGAACGTATGTTTAAGTGACACATCTTAAATCCTTCCACAATCGATAAATCATTCCACATTCTAAAATACAATTAATTATTTTGTTGGAAAACCACAGTAGTAATAATGCAAAAAATAGAATCAACAGAAGAAACTGAAAAAGACAAACTAATCGCAGAGATCAAAAACATGTTGGATTTCGTTTAATATCTTGTATGACTACTTCGATTTTTCACAGCAGGTTATCGATGTTAGGCTGCGGTACCTCATTCCAGGCAGCCTGCAGGTCTAAAAAAGTGCGGTCGAGTATCTCGATTGCCCCACAAAAGGGGTTGAACTCTCAGGGCGTCGACTGCGAAAGCCATTTTCAGGTAAACCACGACGTACAATATCATCAAATATTTCGATGCTCCGTTGGGTTTCCTTCAAGCATTGAATTGCAGAAAACGATCTTGTATAGGGGTTGTAATAAGCCCACGTTCACTGTATCTTTTCGCCCCATGACCATCTTCTTGATTTGGTTTGCAAAGTGATATCAGGATTTGCTTGGTCCCACCGCTCGAATCATTTCTTCTCGAGTTAAATTTCTTCGCTACATGATATCGGCAAATTTCCTTCCTTTAATCCTGTACATAGTTATTTAATAATACATATATACTTTCAAACATTTTTTCGGCTCTATTTTGTTCCGTCATATTTGATTCCTACCAATATTTTACCAGTTTCTACCTATGCCATACGTGATTTTTGGGCTTAATTTAAAATAAATTCAATAAGTAATTTTTTCATTGACACACACCGCCATTTTGTTACGTCATGTTGAATTCGTACCAGTGTATCTCTATATCATATTTAATTTTTCTGCAAAATTTAAAGTTAATTGAATAATAATTTTTTTACGTTGATTTAAAAAAAATATTTGGCCGCCATTTTGTTCCGTCATCTTGAATTCATACCATATATTTACCAGTTTATCTAGATATTACACTTAATGGTTGCACAAAATTTGAAAATAATTTAATAGGTAATTTTCTTCAGGCCGATTTCTTAAATATTTTATCAAGCCGCCATTTCGTTTTGCTATCTTATATTCATACCAAAATGTTACCGGTTCATTCGTTTTAACACTTAATTTTTGTACAAAATTTGGGGAAATTGGATAATTAGATTTTTTAATAATAATATCTTTTAACATTTCACTGGCTGTCATCTTGTTCCGGCATATTGATTTTTTACCAAAATATTACCAGGTCTTCCCTATATTATAAACCTTAATTTTTTACTAAAATTTGAAGTCAATCAATCTGATGAGTAGTTTTTAAGCAATGCCGCAAATTGACCGACAGATAGACCGAGGGAATTGATAAAACATATTTTTTAGCATCTACGCATACTAGTCCATCTATATACCACAATCAGATATGGCACACAACTTCAAATCAGTCCATTAAGTAGCTTTTTCAGGCTGAATTTTTAAATATTTTATTAACCCGCCATTTTGTTACGCCAGCTTGGATTCCTACGTAATACTTGATTTTTGTGCAAAATTTGAGATAAATTGGATAAGGAGTTTATTAGTAATCATTTTTTAACATTTCACTATGCCGCCATTTTGTTTTGCCTAACTGAATTTTTACCAAATTGTTACCAGGTCATCTCCATATCACCCTTAATTTTTGATCAAAAGTTGAAGTCAATCGGGTAAGTAGTTTTTTAGCTATGCCGCGAACAAACAAACCGATAGACAGACAGACCGACGGAATTAAGAAACAATAAATTTGATTAACGAATATGTTACTTTTTCCTTGCAAAATATAGAGTAAAAATGCAGAAAGTAAAGATAAACATACCAAAATGTTTATGTGCCGGAGTAGCAAATCGAAAGAAACTCTGTCATGTGCTTTGTGATAGTGATAGTACTGCTTGAGATAATTAATTAAGAGAAAAAAGTAAAAATTACAAATAAATATTTACACTCTTAAGCTCTTAGCTCAGTCTGTATATATTAATATACAGGGATATTTATTATATATACCTACAGCCTTTATTTTTGGAAATACAAATAAACTTTAAATACAAAAGTTGTACGATTTTTTCTGAGTTACCTTTTGGGATTATCAAATTTTAAAATATTTTATACATAGATCCAAAAATGAATCCAAATTATATTTTTAATGGAACACCCTGCATATTATAGGTCCATCGAACGATCCTCTTCTTGCTAGTTATAAATAAATCACGTTTGATCCCTCTATCTTTAAAGACACTCGAACTATCTGAGAAAAACTCTGTCATAAGAAGAATTAATAAAGATTTTTAACACATTTTTCGGCTATATTTAAAGATAAATGTATTAAACCTGGTACATTTATAATCAGCAAGGAGAGGCCCATTCGATGGACGTATAATATTTAGGGGTTCCATTAAAAAAATGTAATTTGGATTCTTTTTTTGATCTATTTATAAAATATTTTAAATTTTGATAATCCAATAGAGTAAAAATCCTACAACTTCTGTATTGAAAGTTTATTTCCATTTTCAAAAAATAAAGACTGTAGGTGGGTGTTAAAATATAATGAATAACCCTGTACAAAACTGGGAAAGTTAAAGTGAGGTTAAATAAATTGTCTGCATTTACTGTGAACAAAAAAAATGAACTAATGACAAGTAATCATTTTTCCATTTAGCTGTAATTGTACGACTTTCAAATGATCTTCATATAAACAGATCATAGCGATAATTATTGCGGTTTGTTTTTCCTGTGTGACGGTTTACATTATATCATTTGTATTTTATGAGAGTAAATTGTAAATATGATTGAAATAATAATGAATCA
The DNA here is from genome assembly GCA_030620095.1 of Kuschelorhynchus macadamiae. Classification (NCBI taxonomy): domain Eukaryota; kingdom Metazoa; phylum Arthropoda; class Insecta; order Coleoptera; family Curculionidae; genus Kuschelorhynchus; species Kuschelorhynchus macadamiae. Next base: position 936,623 of record JAUTXW010003802.1, on the reverse strand, counting down.
CTTTCTCGTTAATAATAGTGGTTTAAAATGAGTGTTAGTATAATACTGATAGCCATTTTAAGCTGCCTAAATATATTTATAATTGATGTGGAACCAACTGATACAGTTAATGGAATACACAATTTATAGCCTTTGTGAATAAATAAACCAATGAAATTAAATTATTAAATGTTTGCTAAAATTATATGTGCTTAAATATATTACATAACATTTTTTCTACGATTTGTGATAAATGAATTATATATACACAGCCATAAAACAGTTCTGTTAACCATTTCATTGATCATTCAGATGATATGTTACTAAAGGCTAAAAATTAAATTAATAAGCATGCTTTTTACTTTTATGGAAGCAAGGAACAAAAGCTGCTTTATGAACATACTATTATACATAACATATTATTTTTTCAAACTTGGTGCGCAATTCTGGTAACCATGCGACTAGGATACACTTTTTTTACTTTATACAGACTATGGAGGCAAGACAAGTGCAATATAGTGTTACAGATGAATTCTGATTGTCTTAATCACTCCTCATCCTATACATCAACATTGATGCTTAAGCGAGGGGTAAACCACAAATCGGGTTATAATGTACAAATGAGTGGAAACATGTAGAAAAATGGAATTACCATGTAGGAAGTAGAATTATGGTGTACATATTTTCAGCTGTGGTTTATCCCTCGTACCTAAGTTACATGTATTGTCACAGAAGATAAAGTAACTGTGAAATAATAGAAATATAAGAGAATGGAGATGTAATTAATGCCAGAACTCACACAAAACCACTCAACAAAGTAACATAAATAAAACAACTTAACATTACATAGTACTTGAGAAAAATATACATTTTATTATTTATAGATTTATAAATATATATCAGCGAAAAAATATAAAACTAAATATAAAAAATTTCTTCAACATAAGAATCAAAAGAAATAGTTTTCAAACCCCAACACCAATGCGTTGCCTCTGCATTGCCAAACTAATACTCGAAGTAATGAATATTTTAGAATGTTTGCATTTATTCCATACTTCAAGATCAAACTGCTTGGCATTGCTCCATTTACCCAAGAACTAAAAATATCTACTCCGAAAAAATAAAAATAAAACGGTCCTCCAGTGTGATCCTTTTTTGAGGTTCAGTCATATCCGCTTAAATGATGTTTGTTTAACATAGGAGCTGCTAAAGTATATCTACATGTAGCATCCCAAAGTAAAGCCTTCCCAGCCCTCCAAGAAATTAGGATCATTCCATTTACACGCTTTACATCGCATAAACCAAGAGGCTCAAAAACTACTGTAATAATAATTTAAGCCGAAACACAACTCTGTTGAGTCGTCTAGTCTATTTTCAAGATTTGAAGATGGCAGTGCATAGAGTCGGGCATTACTTTCTGAAGAATAAGAGGACGAACTTTATCGTCGAATCTATGATAAATATAAAGAAGACTCTTTAGATTAGCATGGCTCATATTGAAGTCGAATTCTCTTTGATTATACTCCCAAGGTATCTTGAATATCAAAGTCATATAGTTTTGCCCATGAATTTAGAACTTCGTCATACAAACTATCAAATTAATTTAAAATGTAATTTGAAAGAATATGTTTTACCAAATCAAAAGCATCTTTATGCTGTCCTATAAAATGCTGAATAACAAAGAGTACCGGTATCAGGAATTCTCAGGCCTCTAATTTTTAAAAGCTTTTACTTAATTAAGAAATCATGGTTCATGAGATTAGACCGTGCCAAATTGGAATTATTATCCGACGTTTCGCCTTCGGTTGTACCAGGCATCTTCAGGGATATTGACTTCACGAAATCTGAACACTGAATGAGCTCGGAGAGATCAGGCTGGCTTTTATACCCGACTTGTGCTCACCGAACTGTGACTCTGTGTTAAGATCGGTTTCCACGTGTGATGTAGACCGTTACTTGTTTCTATATTAAACATTTCAATAGATTCTCTAATTTTTCGTTTATAAAAACCTGGAATCCGGGATGCTAGAACATTGGTTTCTTTTACATTTATAATATGGTCAGTGGTATACTGGTGTTCAGCTACAGCCGAATGAATAATTTGTTTCTTTTTAATACATCGTTCATGTTCCTTAAGTCTAGTTGATATTGAGCGTCTTGTTTCTCACACATATACATACACATAAACTTCTTCACAGGAGCAAGGAATTTTATAAACTCCTTCTGTTGGAAAAGGTACAATATATTTCGGAGATCGCGAGCATTGTCAAATCGTCTTATGGGTACTGAAGATTGTACATATGTTGGACCGCCAAAGTGATCGTCCTCTTGTTTGTAGTTCCATGTATGCAGGGAAGAACAACACTGCCTAAGCTGGTGGCTCCTTATCATTCTCCTTTTGCGAAGTTGGATTACTGTATCTTTTAAATGAACGCGTAATATCTCCAGTGCGCTACCCATTCCCTCTCAGAGCCTCGGTCAGTTTCGATGTTTCCGATGTTAGAGCGTCTTGATCTCTTGATCAGAAGTCGAAATCGCTCTAAATACTAGGGAGTTAATAACAGATTTCTTTAGTGCTGGATGATGGTGGGAATTTGTATGCGTCGGTTTTCTGTACACAGAATGTCCTAATGTACCATTTTCCTTCCTTTAAGCAAATACATCTAGAAAGGACATCGTTCCGTTCGTAGATTCAATTTTCATTGTGAATTTAATATTACGATTTTGTTGATTAGGGTGGTCGAGAAATATGAAGAGATTATCCTTTCCATGAGCCCAAATAACAAAAGTATCATCAAGATATCTGAACCAGTGTCTTGGTTTTAGTAGGGTAGATGTTATGCAATATCATGAAAGGCCTCCATAAAGATATTTGCTACCACAGGTGATTGAGGAGATCCCATAGCTGCCCCTGAAGTCTGTTCATAAAAAGATCCTTGAAAAATAAAATAAGTAGATACCTATGTGTGATACAATAGAAATTAAGTCGTTGATAGAAATATTTGAGTATAGTGATTCTACATCGAAACTGACCAAAATATCTGCGGGATCCAACTAGATTGCCTTAAGTTTTTCCACGAGTTTATTTTATAAAAGAATCTTTTTTTCCAATAAATGGATTAAGAAAATTTGAAAGATATTTACCTAGTTTGCATGTGAGCGAGTTTATTCCATAGACGATCGGTCGAAGTGGTACATTGTTTTTGTGTATCTTGGGAAGACCGTAGAACTTAGGAATCTTGGAGCTGCTTGGTTTTAATTTTGTTCTTCCCTACATACATGTCACTACAGTCAAAATAGGACAATTAGAACATACATACAATAAAATAAATGTAAAAAATATTTAAAAAAAAAGCTTTTATTTATAAACTATTAAACTGAAAAGTAAAAAATAAGTAAACACAAAACTTTTAAAATTTTGAATATTTTCTTAAAAGCTTGAAGTTTTATCTCAAGTGTGATGACGTCTCACGCCTCAAGCTTTAAAAAAAGTATTCAAATTTTTAAAAGTTCTGTGTTTATGTAAGTTTAATTATTTTTTACTTTTCAGTTCAATAGTTTATAAATAAAAGCTTTTTTTAATATCTTTTTACATTTCTTTTATAATAGGTAATGTGACTTGTAGATAAGGATTATTATTAAAAGTTAGAACTTTTCTGTAGTGTGTTTTTTATAACCAAGTCAAATTCTTCAAGGGGCTCGCGTGGGGTCCAGCAAGAGTCACACTTAAGTAAAACAAATTCGTGGAATTGCAAAATAATTTTTTAATAAAAAATACAACAAATTTCAACTTAAAATTCTTAAATGTTGTGATTATTGTTTTAAAAAATTAATCTTAATGGAGCAACATTTTTGACCTTCTGGAACAAGTGGCATTGTCAATGTTTACTAAATATTAAATAGTGCTAGCCGATACTATATTAATCTTTACATTTTTTTGACGTAGTAACATACCTATTGATTCTTGTGAAAATGTAATTCTAAAATTATATTTACAAAGAGTATTTTGATAAAGATCGTGAGATGATCGAAACCTCAAATTATTTTATAACACGTGTTTAAAAAAACTACTTATTTAAAAAAATGTTTTTTAAAATTTAGAATATTTATTTAGAGCTATCTACGATTTTACATTTATTGGTTATTGTACCGATGTTTTTTGTTACTGAGTAAAAACACTTCATCGTCCACCTAAATTAAATAATCAAGTTACCAATAACAGTTTTAACATTGTATGACCCAATTACATCTGTACGAATTACATTCATAGTTCGAAATCGATAAAGTTCATTTTAAAGAAAAAAGTTAAAGCCCATCCGAAACTATACTGTCGTTTAATCAATTTATAAGCTAGACACGAGAAATTTCTCTCCGCCCCTCCGACACTTCTTAAATGTATTAAATTTAAACGATTTCGAAGGACGTCCCTGATCCCCAGTATGGCAGGCAGGCAGACATCCAGCTAAACAGGTTTCCCGGGCAACAGTTAGCGCTCCACAGCGCGATCCCGAGGTCACAACGAGGGTTGAAGGGGTCGAGGGACGGGAAGGGTGGAAGCGAAATTCCCGTCGTCAGCACGTGTATTGTGTGGGTGGCGCCCCTGGTGATGGCGGGGCCGCGTTGCCATGTCTGTGGTTGTTGTTGTTCCATTATATTGTTTTTGTGTTTGTTTCTATAGGCCTTTTCAGTTTAAAAGGGAATATGGGGATATTAATTAGGGAGCATTTCATCTAAAGGAATTTGGTGGAAATTGGGATTTGATATTTACATTTCACACATACCAATCGGTTCTGGAATTTGTATTGTTCTGTTATGACCAGATATTTTGTTTAATTAATAATTATCAACTTGTAATAAATAACACACAATTTGTATTGAACCAAATACACTTTATACTCCGAATAGACGACTCATCCAATGTAAAATAAACTGCCCCCTGAATAGATCCCAACTTTGTGGAATCCATCCAGAGATGTCTGCGTAGATCATCGCTTAGAGTTGCCGGTCCGCGACGCACTGCATCCGATCAGCTGATTAAAATTCGTCTATAGATTGGTTTTAAAGCATAATTTTGGTATTGTATTTCTAAACAAGTAGACCTAAATTGCGCTTTTGGCAACATCAAGTAATTGATTTGGTTAATTTATTTATATCTGATGGATTGTCTATTTGAAATATTACCGGTCTTTGAATTGACTGATTTATTTCATCCCAATTGTTTTAAATCTAAGAAGAATTTATATAATGATAATAGGTCTCCATAAAATGTATACTCTTTCGGAGTGCATTTTGATTTAGAGTCGTAGATTTTTTACGAACATGGTCATTGCTACGAAATATAGAGAAGCGGCAGCAACAATTCGTTTTTACACAAAACAGGCTGCGTTAGAGGATGCAATCTGTTCATCTGTTCATACACCTAATCACTCGTTCTTAGAGACTAAAAATATTGTAGAGACCCCCTTGCTCCCGGGGTTCATAAGTAACTGCACATATAAAAAGCAGAAAATTCTGAGGCTTTCAAAATAACACCACGTACCGAAGTCCACAGGACCCACAGATTCAATATTTGTGTGGAATACGAATAAGGGCCACATATGGTGACTTTGATTTTGCTGGAAACAAGCTACAACCAAACAACCACAAACAGAAAGGGTATCAAACCCATGCTAAATGACTGAAATACCAATAGCATATTGTCAAATATGTCCCCGGTTTCCCCCTGTAGATCATTTACATACAGCAAAAAGAGAAGCGGAACCAGTACAAAATCTTGTGGGATACCCGTTTGAATATTTTCTTAATAATGTTGCTCCCACCTATGAGAAGCACAGATAACCTGATAAACTACTATCCAAATGCTCAAATATGACGAAATCAACTCCAAACTTATTTATTCAGCAGCACTTCATGATTGGTGGTACCAAAAGCCTTTGAAAGGTCATGCCAGTGGTTCTTTCTTTGTTTTCGTATTTTTTCTTATAGGATTTCCAAGAAATTCAACAACGTTTCGGTTAAAACACTGCCACTTTAATAAGGAACAATCTTTTTGTCATGTTGAACTCTACAAATCTGAAAAAACAATATACTCTCCACTAAAATATCCACAAGATTTGTTTTGTACAGACAGTGCAACTGTCTCTATACTATATTTCAAAAACCCCATATAAATTTCATATATTTAATTAATATATGCATATCCAGTTCTATAACCTGTTTCAAGGCAAAAAGGTAAGAGACAGTTATCAGCAATCTGAAACTAAAAATTATAATATAAGTTCTTAACAAAGTTTAGGGAAACACTATTATGTTTTTATCAAATAATAACAATAATGAGCGTACAAAGGAAATGCCCTATTAAGAACTAGACCATAATTTCCTTAATGATGTATACGATGCCTGATACATATTTTTTATATAAACAAGTATGCCTCTCGCGTGATCTTGGATTTCTGTATAATTTATATGCTCGTCGTTTTAGAAATCATTAGCTATTTTAATGTTATGTGAACAGGACAATTAAAACCTATTATTTTCACATTTCAGGGCCTCAGGTATACTTAATTGCGTACTGACCGGAATGCAATTTCATTATCATGCCATGTTGATTAGCGTAATATATTGTTTTTGCAGATTCAACGGGTAAGAAAAACAACCTAAATCATGTACAGATCAGATTAATGCTTACAAATACACCTAAATAAAAACTTTTTTATTTAAAAGTGAACTAGAAAAACGTGATTTAAGTTATGAGAAATACTACTAGCTATCTAGGTACAGTAAATTTCACAAAAAAATTATTCAGACTGAATGACTGCAATAAAGCTACATGAGTCGACCCAATTGTGTAGCTAATGTAGCAAGGGACCTTAGATACTCGTGTATTTATTGCAGATTTGATTTGATTCTAAGGAAAACTCGTGTATATTCATCTTAATTTAATAAAATGAAATAACCAAAATAACTAACTTTTTTTTATTACTAGTAATAAAAAAAAATTATATTTCCTCTTTGTAGTTAACAATATCGTATTTCAAATAATGTTAGTCCGTGAATCTTACCACTTGTTCATATTTTTGTATTCATTTTTTAGTGTATACAAGATCATTGATAAAGGCTAAAAAATAGCCGAAACGTTTGAATGTAAAAAAACAAGGATATGAAATAATTTTGTTTTATTCCTTGTATGAACCTCATCCCAAGAAATTTGTTTTTCAAAAAAAAAAAAAAAATATATATATATATATATATATATATATATATATATATATATCTTCTCCAGCTATTCCGTCCATCGTCAGATATATGCCTCCCCTAAAAAATGCCATGTGCCGCGATTTTGGACTCTCCTGATCCAAGTGGTCCCTGCCAGTCGCTGATATCGTCCATCTAGTGGCAATGTGGCCGACCCAGCTCAGTTTCAGTTTGCGGATCATTTCTATGATGTCTGTGACTTTAGATCTTCTGCGCATGCACTTTCTCATTGGTCATCTCTAAGTGATATCCCCAGTCTCTTCTCTCTGTCGTTCCTTAAGCCCCTTGTAGTTTATCTATGATTTCAATATTTGATGCCCACATCTCGGTTTCATAAAACTGTATTGGCAGGATGCACTCATTAAAAATATGTGCTTTTAAAGTTAGGTATACGTCGGAGTAGAAGGTGTTTCTTAGCTTTCTAAAAGCCGCCCATGCCAACGATATTGTCTTGCGACATCGGTTTTGAAGATATTTTTTGATAGCTCTACTTTTTGGCCTAAGAGTTGGCGATTGCAATTAGAATGTCATTGTTTTCTACTTTCAGAGAGATGCTGGTTCTCTCTATATTCTCATTTACCAGAGCCACAGTCTTCGATTTGTTAACTTTTATTGTTCTTCACTCGATGCTACTATGACGATACCATTCGCGAAGCGCAGATGATTTAGGTGCTCTTTACTTCGATGCCATTTGCACCCTAGTTGAGCTCTTTGAACAAGTCCTCGAGTGCCAAGGTGAACAATTTGAGTTAGATAATATCTCCCTGTCTGACACCTCTTGCAAGCTTTATTTTATCGGTCTTCTCTTTCAATATTAGTTGAAAGGTTGCATTTTTATATATGTTCTCTATTATTGTTGCGTATCTGCTGTCTATCCGACTGTTACTTTACAGGTTTCTATCCCAAATTGTAAAATTATATTAATTTGACTTTTCTGCAAGTGTCCTTATTACTTGCAGATGGTCCAGGTAGACGTCGAATTTATTAGTCAGCCTTTTTGGTATTATTTTCGTAAACAGCTTATAGACTACTGAGAGGAGACTTATTGGTGTGTAGTTATTGAGCTTCGTTTTGTCCCCTTTTTTAAAAACAGAACTACCAAAGCATTTTGCCAGTCCTTGGTTTATTACGTTCTTGAAGACATTGGTTATATAATGTTTCTAGCATTTGGAGAACGGGGTATTCTCACTTTTGTAACATTTCTGTCAGGATTCCATCTTCGCCCGCTGCCTTTCCTTTTCTTATATTTCTTCCTTTGTGATTTCAAGCAACTCTTCGAAACCCACGTTGAACACTTTTATTCTCCTAGCTTCGGTTTTGTTAGGTGTGGCTCGATTTTTGATTCGTAGAGATCCATAATATCTTTCCGCTATCCTTTTTAGTTCCTCTATATATGTTGTTTCATTGTTTTCGTCATCTTTTAGCGTTGTTATTTTGGATCTTTCCTCTTTGGTTGTTCTTTGCAGTTGCTTTAGGCTTTTTCGGTTGTTTGTGTTGTGTTGTTTCTTGATCTTCTGATTTTCTTTTATCTTTTCTTATTTTTTTCTTTATTATCTTGTCATGTTCAGCCTGTTGTACAAAACAGTTTCTATTTGCCTCCTCTTAGGTTTTTCGTTTTTTAATTAGAGAAACCGTTTTATCTGTCGACATATTATTCGCCTTTGTTTTCTTTGTTGCTTCTGAATTCTACTGTGTTTCTGATATGTTGGGTGATTTTGTTATTCAAAAGGTCCAAGGGTAGACTGTCACTGATGTTATTAAGTTCTTCCATTTGAGATCTGTATTCGTGTGGTCGTATCTTTAATTCCCCTCTGTTAATAACCACTGTTTTCTGTTCTATCAGTTTTCGTCTCTCCATTTTCGTGTTAAAGTATATTCTGGTTCTCACCATTCCGTGGCCACTACCCATTTGGCGTTGTTTATAGTCTGTGTAACCAGAGCTGTGTTCTTATTATTTGTTAGTATATAATCTATTTCGTTCTTAGTGGTCCCATTTGGGCCTCGCTGCGTCCATTTCCTTATCTTTTTCGATATGTATTCATTATGTGGAGTTTATTCTCAAGAGAGAAGTAATTTGCTAGTATTTGTCCTCTTTGATTCCTCGATCCTAAGGCGTATCTTCCTATTCCTTCTTCGCCTTTTTTATTTTGTTTGCCAGTTTTTGCGCTGAAGTCCCCTATTATTAGGCTGTAACAGGCTTTACTACGTCTGACAGCTTTGTTGATTTCTTCATAGAATTCTTCTACTTCTATCTTCAAAATCGGTTGCTGGACTCTACACTTGGACTATTTTAATCAGTATCTCTTATTGATTGGAGATAGGTACTAATGTATGATAAATACATATTGTATCCAACTAAAGAATGTCAGTCATAAAGAGAAAGACAAATTGTAATTGTACATAGAACGGAAACTTTTACGCCTTAAGTCAATTAAGAAATCATAATTCTTTGAATTAGACAGTGTCAAATTGAAATTACTATCCAACGTTTCGCCGTCGATTGCATAAGGCATCTTTAATCCATGATATATGAAAACTGAATGACTTCGAACAGATTCTGGTAGGCTTTTATATCCGACTTGTGCTCACCGAACCGTGATCCGATGGATAAGATCGGTCCCACGTGAGACTCAGACTTATGGAACATGAACGTTTCATTAAAATGAAATAAATTGTTCAGTCTGCTCTAGATGAACATCAGCATACCACTGGACATATTATAAATGTAAAAGAAAGCGTCAACAGAGATACGGTGGAAACCGATCTACGGGTACAAAAGCCCTTGACTACAAAATGGGATATCAATATATATGTATATATATATATATATATATATATATATATATATATATATATATATATATATATATATATATATATAAGAATTTTAGATGCTTTCTAGGTCATCTATCCTGTATACTACCCCTCTGGATAACTGTATCTACCTCGTTAGACTAAGGGTAAGGGTGTTTGGATCCATAAGTTTTGTGAGATATAGCGGAAAATTCCTCATCATTTGAAATAAACACTTTGTTGTTTTTGCTTAAACTGTGCTGCTAAAGTCTAGCCCTTTCACATCATTTTCGTAAAACAGACAAAAGTAATTCTTTCTTTTATTCACAATAGCGAAGTCCGTAATGATCGACTCAGAAGCATTCTTTCATTGATACATTTTTTCCTTTATGTAAGATACTATTGCCCTGTATCATATTTCTAAATTACAAAGGCACGTTTTGTTGTTAATGTATTTCATGCTACCCTCGAATTCAAAAGAATGATATTCGAGGACAGGCAACTTAAACGTTTAACAGAAATCTACGCCTACAGTCTGATATCCCGTCTTTTATATCAATCAGTTTTGAACGGTACATTGAATATTACGAGCTTTTGTGGTTTACAATGTATACAATCGCAAACCGTTTTATGATTATTATTTATTCCGTTTTCTGTTATTGAAATTTTTACTTATATTTTAATCAACTATAAAAAGCTTTTTTTAAGGAAGAACTAATAGGAATGTTTTATAAATTACCAAGAAACTATTTTTCGTGTATTATTTTTTCAATTATAAAAAAGAAATTAAAATAGGTACAGGATTTTTGCTTATAAATAATAGCACCCACTCATCATTCGTATGTTAAGAGATATGAAAAAAATTCGTAAATTTTCTTTTCCCGGAACTTCCTTCGTTATGAATATTTCATTTTAGGAATAGGAATAGTGAAATGTGACCCAATTTAGTTCAGGACATAGTTATTTAAAAACATTTTTTTCATGCTGATGAATAATTTTTTAACGTTTCACTAGGCCGCTATCTTGTTCCGGCATATTGGATTTTTAGCAAAACATTACAAGGTCATCCTCATATGACCCTTTATATTTGACTAAAATTTAAAGTCAATCTGATGAGTAGTTTTTAAACTATGCCACGAACTGACAGACAGGCAAACCGACACACGAACCGACGGAATTGATAAAAGATATTTTTTGGCATTTAAGCACTCTAAAATGTGAAGATATGTAAAACCTGAGAGGGTGATTTTTTTTAGATTACAAAAATTTTTGTTGGCTGCTATTTTGTTCTGCCTTAGTACCATAGTTTTACTAGTTCATCTCTACCACAATTAGGTATAGCACATAATTTAAATCAGTTCATTAAGTAGTTTTTTTTAGGCTAAATTTTTAAATAATTTATTAAGCCTCTATTCTCTAAATTTTACCCGTTGATTCCTACGTAATACTTGATTTTTGTGCAAAATTTGACATACATTGGATAAGCACTTTTTTAATAATAATTTTTTAACATTTCACTAGGCCGCCATTTTGGATTTTCACCAAAGGGTTACCAGGTCTGAAAAAATGAAAAAATCTCCGAGGATGATTTTTTTCACGATTACAATACTTTCCTTTTACGAGGAAAGTAAAAGAGTAATACAAAGGCTTCTTCAAAGTGCTCAATTTTTTAAATGCAGTCTGCAGATTACAGGTCTCGTTTCCTTAAAATATCATATATTATTTCTTGCTGATTATTTTTAGGTATTAAACCTTGTATATTTATAATTAGCAGCAAGAAGGGAACTCTTTGATAAGCATTTAACATACAGGGTGTTAAATTTAAGAAACCATAGTTGTTGTTGATTTCAGAAACACCCTGTGTAATTGCAAAGTACACTAAAAAAATTGAACAATTTGTATTCAACTTTTTAAATATCTAAAAAACCTACGTACATAAATGGGGGGTGGTGCATTTTCTAACTAAAAACCCTGTTAATTCGAATCTGAAAATATATCATCTGGAATATCAATGATAAAAATATTGAGATTTACTTTTACTATTTTCTTATTTAAATGTTGATATTTAGTTTTAGTTTTTCCCTAAAACACTCTTTTAATAGATATACACATAAGCTATATTTCGAACTAACTGTTTCCAATCGTTTTCCACCATTAAAACAAATAAATATGGTCTAATAAAAACAGGACAAGATCGTCATATATCTCCAAATGCATATAAATAAAGATAAATACTTTTTTATTTGTTTTAAGGTCGACTACTCATTCACATACAGGGTTATTTTTTATAATTTGTCACCCCCTGAGAGGTTATGTTTTTAAGACACAAAGAAACGGTTCATACGAAAGTTATAGGGAATTTCCTAAAGATTTACATGGCGGCAATTTTAAAAACTAAAGACGATCGGAAAATCACTAAATCACAATCAACTTTGTTATTTTAAATGGTACACTGTGTATTTTTTGACATTTTTGGAATCTCCTCATTCTCCGCTTTCCAAAAATATATAATTTGCCTATATTCGGAACACTAGTTTTTAACTTATTTCACTTTAAAGTTCCCACATATGACAATTTCGCAGATGTGCAGCCATACTTAAATCGCGGTACCCATGAAATGATGAAATCACTTTACCCATGTCACCAACAAAGACAAAACACTAAAAAAATTAATAAAATCTAAAATGCAATTTACCGACGAAGAAAAACTAAAAATTCTTCAACTTTATTTCGCTAATGCTAATAGTGCGTCAATTGCAATGCGACAATACAGGCTGCTATAGCCTGGTGCAAGAGTTCCATCAAGAAAAACTGTTGAATATATAGTAAAAAATCTGGTACAAAGAAAATCCTTGCAGATGCAAAGAAGACGAGCAAATTTTGACTTGGACAAGGAATTATCTATATTATTATATTTTGAAAATAAAAAATTCTTTCTTTAGGTAGTCTAAAAGTTAAATTAAAACTAATTTTTTTTCCAAGCAGAATCGATCCTGACGTCTCTCGGATAACAGGAAAATCGAGGTTCTACATCCGTTCAGTGCTAAAAAAAATCGATACCGCCCGTATAAAATTAGACCAGTGCAACTATTATCCAGCGATTATTTTAACCAACGCCTCCACTTCTGTGAAGATATGCTGACCAGACTAAGGCAAGATATGCTGTTATTCAGAAGGATTTTGTGGTCTGATGAGACTTGTTTTACCACACCCGGAATGTTTAATAGAAAAAAAACAAGCATCATTGGGCAACAAGAAATCCACATATAATTGAAGAGCAAAAGAGACAAGGGCGGAAGTGAATAAATGTGTGGTGCGACATCTTGGGAAACTAAATTATTGGTCCGATATTTATTGAGGGTTTATTAACGGGAGAACGATATTTAAATCTATTAAATAACGAAATTGAGCATTTTTTGGAGCAGCTTCCTTTAAACACTTATAACCAAATAATTTGGCACCAAGATGGCGCACCACCACACAACATTCGAGAGGTCACAGATTTTTTAAATGCTCGATATAATTTGTAGATTGGCAAATATGGCCATATTCATTGGCCCGCGAACAGTCCCGACCTTACACCTTTGGACAATTTTTTGTGGGGATACCTAAAGGATAAAGTGTATCATAATAGAACGGACAGTGTTGACGAGTTGCGACAAAAAATAGTGTATGAAATTAGGATTTTAAATACAGAATGTCCCACCTTCATTACCCAAGCAATTACGAAACTGCACATTCGAGTATCTGTGGATTGCGTTCACGTCCAACAGGGCTCCTTTGTTTTTAGTTGACATTTCATCATTACATGGGTACCGCGATTTAAGTTTGGCTGCTATGGCTATATATCTGTGAAATTGTCATATGTGGTAACTTTAAATAGTCAAGTAAAAAACGGGGCAAAAGTCGCTTCCTTCTCGTTTTTTTTTGCGTTAGAACACACCGATATATACCTCATTTTATTAAATGGATCATTGTATATACGAAATCACAAAATGTTACTTTTTTTTGCGGTCTCGACTTTTTTTTTTACAAAAAACTGGAAAAATTATTATTTTTTAAAATCGTGATTTTCCCTCGTATTACTTCTTACCTAATTAAGCTATTGAGACGATTTTTTTTTTACTTAAAGCAGCCATTTTGGCGCTTCTTTCCATGTAAAACATTATAGCTATTATTTATTTTAAGTATGGCCTAAACATCGATACTTGAAATTTTAGAAATGATGTAAACAACTTTTCACTAATCGAAAAAAATTTTTGTTTTTGGAAATTTTGTATAACATACAGCGAATAAAATGTAGACGATATATCAAAAACGTTTTTAGTAGCAAAATCGTTAGTGTAGCTTTCATACTTTAGGTGCTACGATTTTTTAAAGTGCGCGAAATTTAAAACTTTGGTTATTCTCAACGGCGAAATGCAGGTCTAAACTAGTGTTTGCACGTATATTACTATGGTGATAATTATTATCACTACAGCTCTGTGTCATAATTATTATCACCATAGTAATGTACAAATACTGCTTTGTTCAATTGTGAATTGTGCCTTGTCCTAAACAAGTTTTTAGCAAAATATAGTGAGAAGTGAGATATTAAAATGGAGTGTTTATTGTGTGGTGAAGGTGTGGACGAAAAAGATAAAAATGTGGTACATAAACCTTCGAAGCAGGGTTTAGATACAATAATTTGGGCGGCTGAAATAAGAAAGGATTATTTTGGACAAAGAATTTTGAAAATTAGAGATGACATTTTACACGGAAAAATAAAAGAGAAATACCACAAAGACTGTAAGAAAATCTACACCTGCAAATATCATATGAACATGCTTAGCGAAGCTAATGTGGGGGACAGGCTCATTCCCGACTCCTCAGAAACTAGGACGGAATATTTTGACATTCGCGAAATGTGCCTTATTTGCAATGAAAGGGGTATAAAGAAAAAGCAAAAATTGTCCTATTTTTAGGTTTCAAGTGTAGAATGATGTGGCTAACAATACCCAATAGGTTTGATCGTGTTCTAAGCTCATTAAAAAAAAAACGACACAAAATTACCCATTATATACACCACTATAACCAAAATTTTAAATTTCGCGCACTTTAAAAGATCGTTGCACCTAAAGTATGAAAGCTACACTAACGGTTTTGCTACTAAAAACTTTTTTGATATTTTGTCTACATTTTATTCGCTGCATGTTATATAAAATTAACAAAAACAAAAATTTTTTTCGATTAGTGAAAACTTGTTTACGTAAAAGTTTCAAGTTCATCGATGTTTAAGCCATATTTAAAATAAATATTAGCTATCATGTTTTACATGGGAAAAAGCGCCAAAATGTCTGCTTTACATTTTATTCGCTGCATGTTATATAAAATTTACAAAAACAAAAATTTTTTTCGATTAGTGAAAACTTGTTTACGTAAAAGTTTCAAGTTCATCGATGTTTAAGCCATATTTAAAATAAATATTAGCTATCATGTTTTACATGGGAAAAAGCGCCAAAATGTCTGCTTTAAGTAAAAAAAATCGTCTCGATAGCTTAATTAGGTAAGAAGTTATACGAGGGGAAACACAAAAAAACACGATTTTAAAAAAATAATAATTTTTCCAGTTTTTTGTAAATAAAAAAAGTCGAGACCGCAAAAAAAAGTAATATTTTGTGATTTTTCGATCGTCTTTTGTTTTTAAAATTGCCGGCATGAAAATATTTACAAAATTCTCTATCACTTTCGTAGGAACCATTCCTTTGTATCTTGAAAAAATAAGCCTTTCAGGGTGTGGCAAATTATAAAAAATAACCCTGTACATACCTCTAATCCCTAACCACCTGCCAAAAATATTTTACACCAATTTTGTGCTTCTATGACAAATTTGCCTAAACTAATGCTACATGAATTCTTACACCTTGGCGTTAAACTATGTTTAAATAAACGATCCTATTATTTAAACAAGCAAACATATAATCAGGGAAATACTAGATAAATACGCACAGCTATGAACTCTGCATCCAATTTATACATACAGACATGTGGAGATACTGTGGTGCAAATAAATATCCTAGCTTTATACAAATTATATGAATTCTGCTATTTACCATTAAATGATTTCACCTTTCGGTTAATGGGTGGGCATTTATTGAATTTACCATTTAAATTTTATCCGCCTTAAGGGTTTCCATCCCGTGCCTACCTAAATGAAATATAACTAGTTAAGTATTCGTAAACATGTAACACGAGATGTATCCCGTGTGGCCGTAACTTTACCCCGTAAAGGCTCCGTGTGTGCACTTGTGCAGCCGAGCCCCGTCTCGTTGCAATGTCAAATGAAGGTTACGCGAGCAAAACTGTATTCTCACTGCAGTGTTGCAAGATGGGTCTTGGCTATATGCAAACGGCATAAATGGTTTGTTCGGATTATGCCAAAAAGTTAGGTCAATATTTTTTGCGTTGTGATTACCGGGCGACGTATTTTGTTCGTTTTCCCACTTCCGTTGGTATGTCTGCTCGCGGCAAAGCTAGTTTCAAAACTAACTACTTACCTGATCGATTTTAAATCTTGCTCAAAAATCAAGAATCGTCTGTGGGTGAAATTGCAACATTTTATTAAAAAATCAATGTAACGTAGCAAGACGGCCTAATATAATGTTAATAAAAAAGGAATCAAGCCTGATTGAGTGGTACAAGGACAAACTGGAAAAGGTTTGATGCAAATCCTATGTATAGCAAAACAAAATGGGATTTTAATTTTTTTTAAGGTCGGTAGATGCCATGATTAATTTGAATATATTATTAAATCTTTATACATATATAAACTGTAATATTTAATTTTTCTTAATAAAACAAAGTTTCATTATGGGACAAATTCCCTATGGTAAAAAAATGGGTAAAGACATTATAACAGAACCTTCGTCGTAATGAATATTTCCTTTTAACAAATCAAATCTATTATATGTGTTAAGTTATTAACAAATAAATATATACATATAAACTGTGTTATTTATGTGTGATGGAATTTGTTTCGAGAAAGGTCCCGGCTAATGTTTTTACATTACTTTCCAAATTAATAGAACCAGTCTTCAATAATATTCTTTTCCTGACACGATAATGAATCATCTATATATTTAAAACACTAAGCCAGCTTTTTCTGCAAGTTTTTTTTGAAATGATGGCATGGTAACCGAGACCTTTCAAGATTATTTTTTTGTATTGTTTTATTGCGTATTTTTTCTATAAAACCAATAGGGTTTTCTTCAATAAAATTTCTGGATAATGTGGTGAAGGCGCCTCATATTCTTATAATTCGACTGGAAACTCATCGCGCCATCTAACGGAATAGACATAATAAGGTCTACCGGGCCAGCTAGTTTTAACTTAAATAAATATGAACAAAAAAGAAGATCGCTTTATTTGCCTGCACAGAAAGTACCTTTTTAACCATTGTCCTTTTATGTTGATAATTCTATAAGCGTTTTAATAAATTGTACTAATTAAATTGTTCTGAGATTCAATATACAATATCCTAATTATTATTTAATTTTAATTAGAAATTAGGACTGCCTTTATTATTTAAAAAACACAACTTTATTAAAACTGCTTCAATCCAGCAATTTTTCCACCTCACGTTTTATACTCCTAAGAATTAATTAGTGAATGTAAAGAACATTTTTATTAATTAATACCTTTTTGTGGAAGTAGCTGACTTCAAAAGTATATTAAGAGCTGTAACCAGGGTGACTACAATTTACTTTTAAAGTATTACTCTGACAAAATCTCTGCATAACCGAACTTGATAACTGAGGTAGAATAATACATTTCTTTCTGGTTAAGGATCTGGAATGTCTAATAAAGAATTCTTTTTTAAAGATTACTGATGACGCATCACATCATTCTCATTTTAACTCTAAAAGCTTGGCTTGTATAGATCGGAGCGTAATTCTGTCGACGTATTTTTTAAACTCCCTGAGGTTGCTTAGGGCCCTATAAACTATTCTCACTCGGAGTTAGTGGTGCAAAAATCAGTGAAATCTCTTTTAGATTTCCTATCGGGTGCTGCGGGTTGCGCCTCGCAAAATGCTTCCAAGATTATCCAGTTTTAACAACTTTTTATTTTTTTTAAGCTATATCAGATATGGCGGGTTAACGAGCTTGTCTGAAATTTTTGGACGGGAAATCGGAAAAAAATCCCCACTACAAAAAACGAACCATCATGTCCTGAATCTCCATAACGCGTTTCGAAAAAAGTATCAGACGTCACTACTCGATAATTAAGGGGTCGAAATGTCTTTTTTTACCATTTGCCTCTTCGATTTTACACCACCCTCTGAGATCGGCTCGCGAACACCTTATTTCCCCGACGTACCGTTACCGAGCTGATGGGCGTGGAAGATCGAAAAATACAAATTGCAATACTTTTTGCATAATCGTAATAGCCCCACCACTTTTCGTTGGTGAGACAATTGCAACCATCTTACTTATCAGAAGCATTGGTGTATTAATTGTTATACAAATCAGTTTTTGCATTTTTTAGCGCAATTAGAGTTTAGGTAATTTTAATTTGTATTGATAAATAAAGGGGGAGAGAGATGGGTTGCAGTCCACGAATTCTATTTAACAAACATTGTAGCACAAAATCAAAAGTATAGGTCACTTTAAACTATTTGGCCTGTTTGGTTTTTTTCTGTTTTATGCATATACCTGTAACAAAATTGTATATTAAACTGAGGGCTGTCCAATCGAACCGCCAAGTCTCAATTTATCCAGATATTCTCAAACAATTCTAACTGCATTATCTGCATCCGTAATGATCCTGAAAGATATAACATGATCTAAAACCTCCGTAATGTCACATATGACTCGACCTGACCTGTGAGCTATCAGGGAGCTATTTATGAAGACCAACTTTGTGCGTATTTGTCAATAGATTCCCGCCCAAATCATAACCGATTTACCGTCACAATTCCGTTACTTGCTTACACCAAAAAACGATCTCCTTTTGGTGATACTTTTTTGGCCCGCTCTTTTGTTTATCAAGCCAATCCCTTCATATTATTGGTACTCCTTTTGAACAGCACAAAAGCACTTAACCAATCGATTTTAATTGAATCATTAATACTAAATTTTAATTTTTAATTAATGCAATGCAGGCTATTAAAAAGTCGAAAATAGGGTGTCTTAATACATGAGAGATAACATTTCTTGGAAAACAAATGATTGAGCGCCTGCTATAGTTCAGAATTCACAAATACAGACTATAAACAGACAGAAATATCAATTCTGACAACAAAATTTCAATGTGACCTCAATTTTTTGCTCGTCAGTGTATATTGCAGAAACGATTATAGGCAACTCTAATCTAATCTCATTGAACATTCATAGTATACGAACATAGCCCAGCATAATTTTAAAAGCTTGCATAAAACCGGCACAACAATGTATAATTTTGTAGCCAAATAAACACACAAAGATCGGTAAACAAAGCTTTCGCATCGCATCGCGTATTTACGCTCAAAAGGGAGGAACGGCCAAAATGTAGTTTTCGGTATGCGGAGAAACCGTCATAAATTTGCCGTAATGGACGGCAATATACCGAGTACGCGAACGTTTTCCAAGTTATATCGGGCTATAAATAACCGGGTCGGTTTTGTTTCCCTCTGAATCACGTCGAGTCGACGGCGTAGTTGCCGCTCTTCCCGCAGGCATCTGCATTTTAAGAGATTTTGCAAATTTTATTAATGGTCGCTTTATGCGAAGAAGGATGCAGTCATTTATTTAAAGAACTTTTGTGATATATATCTACCTTTCCTTTAGATATCTTGAATCTTTAACATTCTAAGAAACCGAAACGCTTGCTAAGATTGCATTTTGGATAAGGATAAAATAAAAACGTGTTGTATATATATAGTTATTAGTTATTTCCTCCTTTCTTTGTTTTCACTACAACTTTTCCCTAGAACTAAAACTAAGACTTAATGCGGGTTACACAATACCTATCACACGTCCATCTTCTGTAGAATGATTAAAAATAAGTTTCAGTTTTGCCTAAGAACTTAGTTAATTTCCATTTTTTTTCTTGTTAGATTTCGACCATACCCTTAAACGTTTTGGCATTTTGAGTTTCTCTTGTTTCTTCTAGGAGATAACGTAATTATATAACACCATATCACTTTAAATCTGCCTTGCTTTGTAGCTGTACCCTGGGTGGTAAAATCTATCAATTAGAGAAACTTAAATTATCACCTAGCGCAAATGAAGAAAATTATTTTGGAAAGTCACCAACGAAATAATCGTTCCAAATTCTCATTTAGCTGCAGGTATATTAGAAAAAAGTAACAACAAATTCCAGCCCTTTTTAGCTTCCTAGGGGGCGGATTTTAAAAATATGTTTTTATCGGACCCCTACATAACAAAAAGAAGGTCCTTGTCAAATTTGAACATTTTATCTTGAAGGTTCACATTTCACCCTTTTAAGCTCCCTAAAGGGAATTGGCACTCTTACAGATATAGTAGTCAATGAATATATTTTATAATATATATAGATTTGATTGAAATTGCTTTGTGTTCTCCAAAAATTAAAAAATATAATATTTCCTATAAAAAAATCAAGTATCTACGCTAATGATTTCACAATTTTATGGCATCAAGATATCTACGTAACTATATTTTTTTATCAATTTAACTGAAATTTTGGCATAAGTGTTCCTAAAATGATTTGCAGAATATTTTAATCCTCTAAAAATTATTAATAATCTAGGCCCATTACACCTCAGTAATACCTTCCCTGCTTATACATATACTTATAAAAAGTGACCATTCGTTATTACCTAATCAGGAAGACAATACCTCATTTTACTGCCATTAAAAAATGTCCCCAAAACATCCTCCATTTTACGTTGAAGTCTCTATTTTCCATTTATAACCAGTTAATGCATAATTTACCTATTTTCCCGAACGTTATTTGTTTCCTTATTTATAATTTTTTTTGAAAAAATATGTACAATTTATGTACCAAGAAGATGCTTTAAACAAATTCGTAAGTACCACACTTCTCTATAATAGGTATAAACTACGAAAATTTCTTTCATTTGTGTTAAAATTACATTAATATGAAATATTTTAAATGTTGATATACTTAACTACCGTAACTTTTCAAGCAGTCGAAGAGGATACATATATTCATGTTGTCCGATCAACCGCTGAAACTTAACAATATTTTGTAATTAGGCTAGAAATCCTCATGAAACATTTTTCTGTTATCAATTTAAAATTATTTATATTAGAAGTATCTAAAATATTTAGTTGAGGCCCTGTATGTTTCAATAAATTTTAACTAAGTAAACGAAAACACTTACCCCTGTATTCACTACATAGGTTTAAGACTTAGACCAGGTCTAGTTGCCATGGTAGTTAAACCTCTTAGTTTACAATTATGTTTCGCTTATTTCACTGTCATTTTGTAATTATGAAATTAAGAAAAATTATTTGTTCAATTGTTAAAAATGTCATCTTAAACCTATAACTGTCAAGTTAGACCTGGTCTAAATTTAAACCATTTTAGTAAATACGGTTTTAAGATCTTAATATCTGATGAAGCCACTGTGTTCACGAAACAATTACCATGTGTTTCATTTTTTGTAAAATAAATTAAGTAGAAATTTTAAATAAGTGTTTTTGTTTACTTAGTTAAAATGGATTTTGATCAAGTAACTGGGAGTTCTGTTTAATATAATAAATTTTAAGTTTTCATTATTATAGGGTTTTTCGTAATAGATACTTGCCCAAGATGTCGAGCCCATTTTAAAGATAAAGTGCACCATTAACATCCGGTGTCTTGTAGTCGGAAAATAACTGCTTTAACTTATATAACAGCTAAAAAATTTCAGTGGAATTAAATCTTTCCTTAAATGCCCAGGATTCGACGTTTTCAGGTGTAACTTTAAATGAACTCTAAATAGAAATTTTATGGCATCAAGATATCTACGTAACTATATTTTTTTATCAATTTAACTGAAATTTTGGCATAAGTGTTCCTAAAATGATTTGCAGAATATTTTAATCCTCTAAAAATTAGTAATAATCTAGGCCCATTACACCTCAATAATACCTTCCCTGCTGATACATATACTTATAAAAAGTGACCATTCGTTATTACCTAATCAGGGAGACAATACCTCATTTTACTGCCATTAAAAAATGTCCCCAAAACATCCTCCATTTTACGTTGAAGTCTCCATTTTCCATTTATAACCAGTTAAAGCATAATTTACCTATTTCCCCGAACGTTATTTGTTTCCTTATTTATAATTTTTTTTGAAAAAATATTTTTAAAAAATTGTAGATTTTTTTGTATGAATTTAAATGCAGTTTTTAATCGAATAGCAAATAATATACACTAACCTAGCACCTTCTGTTTTAAGGGAGATCTAAAACATAAAATGCAACTTATTGTTATTTAATATTACTTTTGCTTTTTTCGTTTAGTTTACTGCATACTTCCTTATTCTCTTATCTGTTTGTGGCACAAAAGATTTTTTTGTATGAATAATACCTATGGAAACGTATAACCAATAAGTTGGTTTTTTTTTCTTAAAATTATTAATATTAGTTTTTTTAATGGCACCAACGTTTAATATAAAATGCTGCAGGATTAGTAGGCTTATTAACACCATCTGTTTTTGGTACACGTATATTTATTTTATAATTATTGTCTCCAATTGACAAAAAAAAAATGTTATAATAATTTATTAATTTAGAGATATACCCTGCAAAGAAAACAACTTTCTGCTCTATGTGAAACAGTATTTATCCGAGTTTAGGCTATTCTTTGATCTCCTACAAAAAATAAGTGCGTTCTGCACCTAGTTCCGAAGAGACAAAAATGGATACTCAATGATGTTTAAAGGAACTAAAAATATATGACAATTAAATGTATTGAAAAGTATTTTAAATGTATTGAAAAGTATTTAAAATGTATTGAAAGGTATTAAAATATATTGAAAGATATTAAAAATATATTGAAAAGTATTTAAGGAAAATAAAGCATATTTAAGAGGGGGGTGTGCAACATATTGAAAGAATTGCGTGACCCTCGGTAAACTCTCACTAAAAAAAAAACAAAATTTTGTCTGACAAGACCTATAAAAAGGATGTAAACCCTTATTAGAACCATTGAAACATGATGACCATGAAAATTTCAACTTTTTCGACCAAGAATTTTTAGAATTAGAGGGAAAACAAAAAATGAACTAAAGAGCCTTCTAAAGATTCCATTTTTGAATAAAAAACAATTAAAATAGTTTACAATATTTGTATAGGTCTCCCTATATTTGCCAGACAGTACAAATATAAATTGGTTACAATTTTTGTGTCTAATGTTTTTTATTAATGTATTTACATTATTTCCTGTAATTTGTTAAAGCAATGATCACCCTAGCTTTAAAAGTAAAAAAGAATAACGGAGCATTTAAAACTCATGTGTTTCTTGTTATTTACATTAAAAAAAAATGTTCAAATAACATTTGTGGTATGTAATAAGATATATATACATTTAAATATTTTTCAAACAAGCATTGTTTCGTAAATACAATAAAATTCTCACTTTGTATACTATGTTAGGGATATATATTTTAAAATGACTTGATGATGCCATTAGAAGACGAAACGTCGTATCCCAAAACGATCCTAATTCTAATAAACTTTTATTTTCTAATTATGCAGCTTTATCCCTATTTAACCCACTTTACGAGATCCCAGTGGCGAGAACGAATTTGTTACACCCTATTTAGACAATTGCACGTAAGGACATACATTATCGAGACCATGAATATTAATCGAGATCGCTTCCGAGACTAGATTTTATTTTGCTTGCGCGAATCAAGTCTTGAGCACGTGGTTTTCTTTTACTACTGAATTGGCAGATTTGCAAATACCTTTTCGATTTACAGGAAAAGCTAGATAATAAAATTTAAGTTTTGTTTCAGGTAAGACAATTTATGTACCAAGAAGATGCTCTAAACAAATTCGTAAGTACCACACCTCTCTATAATAGGTATAAACTACGAAAATTTCTTTCATTTGTGTTAAAATTACATTAATATGAAATATTTTAAATGTTGATATACTTAACTACCGTAACTTTTCAAGCAGTCGAAGAGGATACATATATTCATGTTGTCCGATCAACCGCTGAAACTTAACAATATTCTGTAATTAGGCTAGAAACCCTCATGAAACATTTTTTTGTTATCAATTTAAAATTATTTCTATTAGAAGTATCTAAAATATTCAGTTGAGGCCCTGTATGTTTCAATAAATGTTAACTAAGTAAACGAAAACACTTACCCCCGTATTCACTAAATAGGTTTAAGGGTTAGACCAGGTCTAGTTGCCATGGTACTTAAACCTCTTAGTTTACCAATTATGTTTCGCTTATTTCACTGTTATTTTGTAATTGTGAAATTTAGAAAAATTATTTGTTCAATTGTTAAAAATGTCATCTTAAACCTATAACTGTCAAGTTAGACCTGGTCTAAATTTAAACCATTTTAGTGAATACGGATATAAGATCTAACATCTGATGAGGCCACTGTGTTCACGAAACAATTACCATGTTTTTCATTTTTTGTAAAATAAATTAAGTAGAAATTTTAAATAAGTGTTTTTGTTTACTTAGTTAAAATGGATTTTGATCAAGTAACTGGGAGTTTTGTTTAATATAATAAATTTTAAGTTTTCATTATTATAGGTTTTTTCGTAATAGATACTTGCCCAAGATGTCGAGCCCATTTTAAAGATAAAGTGCATCATTAGCATTCGGTGTCTTGTAGTATTCGGAAAATAACTGCTTTAACTTATATAACAGCTAAAAAAAATTCAGTGGAATTAAATCTTTCCTTAAATGTCTAGGATTCGACGTTTTCAGGTGTAACTTTAAATGAACTCTAAATAGAAATTCACATGCACGAAAGGTTGGTCAAAAGGTTTTAAAAGTATCACAAAATCTGTGGGTTGACCTGGAAAATGCAAAAAAGTCATGTGCGCAAAACTTAGTCAATGCTTTCAGATCCCAGCCAATCACTGAATATTTTCTGTCATACTCAAAACGAGGATTTAGAAAGAACAGCTAAGTAAAGATATATATTCGTTTCAATGGTGGTTCGGTACCACCATTTTTTATTTATGCGGACCCAAACACTTGGTGCACGTTCCTAATAAATTTTTAAAACTCCAAATCGCCACGTGAAGGTAGCGCAGTAAGTCTTTTCATTGCTGTTGGACTTAAAAAGTCGAAAATTAACTATTTTGACAACAAATTCTTAAGAAATGCAAAATTTGGCAATTCAGTTAAAAAGCTGAAATTACGCCCATGCTAATGTGCTAGCTGCGTAAACGTACCCAGCATTTTTCGAGTGTGTTTATAAAAGCTAATCAAATATTTTGAACTAACTTTATTAATCAAAGGCTTATCAAAGTACAGTTTTTTATTAGAATAAACAATTAAAATAAAAATAATAAAAAAGTAAATAAAGTCTCCTGTTATGATACGTCAAGATTTATGAAACTAAAATATCGTCATGATATTGTCTACTGTGCCATTACCACGTCGCCGTCGTGTTGTTAAGTATGAAAACGCTTTTACTCGTTGTGATCGGCTTTAAGACCATGCTCCGAAAACTGATTTTTTTTGTATTGATCGATCAAAAACGTTCACAACGCGTTGTGGACCTTATAGCATTTGCAGTGGTTGGTTATAACATTCGTATCTTATTTATGCCCAATGGTATTGAAATTTATGTAGCAAAATAAATTGAAACGTATCATCAGAATTTTCTCCCGTGAAAGTCGGATAATTACTTTACTTTGTCATATCAAATAAAGGATTAAATTTTCAAACACGTCTATAAGCAAACACCAGTCTGCCTTAATTATTAAAATCAAAGTACCCAAAATCTGGCATCACTGCCTCGTCGAATCGTCGCTCATACTGAAAGACCAACGCGTGGAAAAGCTTTTTTTGGAACAACCACCCGCAGACAAAGGTTAATCGGGATTATATTTCGAAAAAGGGTCGCGACGAATAAAAGGAAAACTTTTTTACATGACAGCGGTATGGGTTCAAACATACGATAAAAAAGCTATTTGATGCAGATGACATAAAACAGTGGTGATCAACAATTCCGATAAATAAAAATAAAATCTCTGCAAGGGTGACAAGCAAGTATAGAGCCGAAATAATTCTATTCGTTATGCATCTTCTTTAAAATATTTATTGGATTTTATTAACGGGGTACTTTTAATTTCTCCACGTAAATTGTTTTATTATTAAGAGACAATTTGATTATTATTTAATCTTACTGGTTAACCAAAGAAATCAAAAAATATCATCTAAGTGTGTAGTTTATTTAAAGAATAAAGTCCACACCAAGACTAGTAAATATAAGAATTTTCTATATATAAATGTTTCTTGTTTTCTTTTTTTATTTTTAATTTTCCAATGAACAGGCCTTGCGCTTACCTTACATTGGTGCTCTAACCAAACCCGAATTTATGACACTTTTTGCGGCTAGTTAACTCTTTCTTTTAACCGAAAGGATAACTCAGCGCAAGTGGCAGTCCGTTTTAATAAGCTGTGTTGCTGATATAGCTAATTTGGCTTTGTGAGACCCAACCCGTTTGTTCCGGTAACTTTTTTTTGTTAGGTCATTTTATGTGAAGAACATAGTGGTTGCAAACATATGATGTCACTGGACAGGCGAAGAGACCAATATCGAAGACTAGGTGAACTCGATTGTCGATGAAATCGTTTGCGAGTGAACATGACAGTAACTCCAAGCAGGAAATCAGCTTAGACCATGAAATGGAGAGCAATCCACCAAGAACTAACCAGCTCAAGAAACTGCTAAGGGTATCAGGTACCCCCCCCCCCCCCTCAGTACACGTGAGTAATAAACGATATTGTTGTGGATACTGTCAAGATTGTGAAACAGGTTACATTTGTTTGGAACATTCTGGATCCATTTGTCATGTTCGTACTGAGAAGATTTAGTGTGTTAGTGTACTACAGGGTGTATCGGATTTATATGCCAAAAATAAATAATTTTTATTATTATAGTTTCTGAATTTTGCAAATTATTAATTTAAGTACCATGTAAACATATTTTGGATAAAACATTATTTTCTGTATTTGGGCTATTTTATTTGTTTTTAGCCTAGTCGATCCAAGCCTTTCAGTCAAGGTTTTCAAAAAAAAAAAAAATATATATATATATATATATATATATATATATATATATATATATATATATATATATATATATATATATATATATATATATTTAACTTTGACATTTTCAAGATGTGGTAATACCTATTCAAACTTCAATGAATGTTATATATTGCTGAAATCAGGAAAAAGATCTCTATCTAACTACGGTAAGTGTTTATGGGGTTTATGCATTAAATCGGAAGTGAAATTTTAAAACCAAAAATACGTATTTCAAAAGGGTCATTATTTCAGTAAAAAACTAAATGGCGGCAGATAACTCTAAAGTTATGGTCATAAAGAACACTCTAGTTATGTTTTACAAAACGTGATAAATGAATTGCATACTCATGAAACTTAAAATTTTCCACAACGTGATGTTCATTCTGCTTTTGTTCCACAGCATTAATACCATTACTTTAGAATCTAGATACTACAAACAAAACATACTACAAAAAAAATGCAACAGTTAAGCATAATTAAAAATTACCTCAAGACAATAATATAGAGAAACGCAATCCACCATAATACTACTAATAACTGGTGATACTGCTCTTCTCTTTTATGCGAACTTAAACTAAACTCCCAAACTTTCCAACAACTCGTATAAAGTTTCGAGAAAACAAAGACCGAAGTTTTAAAGTTAACTGCTTCGGAGAACTTTTCACATTACGCTATAGTTTATTCAAAATGGAATAAAAACTTTGCTTGCTGAAGAAAGTTCGAACTTTGAAAGGAGTTAAAACTAATTTAAACTTTTTAATAACTTTTATATATCACGGACAAAAAGGGTTTGACAAAACACTGCCTGATGCAGGGTTGGGGGTCCAAGGATTTTTTTAACTGAAACGAACGGCTTCAAATTTTGGTCTAATATTAAAGGTCATATGCGGATGACTTGGTAACATTTTGGTAAAAATACAGTATGGCGGTCCAGATGAACGATAAAAAATTAGTAGAAACAAACTTCTAAAATTGTTCTACGAATTTAAGACGGTGGAACAAAATGGCGGCCAAAAAAAACCTTCTTTTTCAATTAACTTATATTATTATATTACTAAAATTAGATGTTATATAGGGATAAAATGGTAAAATGTTGGTACGAGTTCAACATGGAAACAAAATAACAGTCTAATGAAATTTTAAAAAATCAGATAGATATAAACTGGTAAAATATTGTAACGAATCCAATATGATGGAACAAAATGGCGTCCAATAAAAAAGTCAGTATATAATGTGTTCTAAATGTGCGGAACTAAATCGGGTAACATTTCATTATTCCTGATAGTAGGCATTTTTTTTTGTTATTGCTTTAACGATAATGACTTCCCGCTTTCGCGATCTGGCTCGAACTTGATATCGATCAACCTATTTAACAAAATAACCATAATAAGCTGTATCAGAAAATAAACAGTATATTCCTACATTATAATAAAATTTTTCATTCTTTTTAAACCTTTATTTTAAAATCTGAATCATACCAGACCAAAGTTAAGACATCAAAAGGTAATTAACAAGAAAAATAAACAAAAAAGTATGCCTGCGTGAAGATTTGAACCGCAGACTTATCTACTGTGAATGCTGGTACGCGTAAAATCGCTGATTCTCCTAGTCTAACGGATAGACATCCATCTTTGATAGTTGTTTACCTTTAATTGTATGTATTCGCAAAAAAATGCATCACAAGTTAGGTCCGAAACTTATTACAATAAACAAGAGTCAACATGCCTGCAGACCAGACTTTTTAAGCTAACTAAGAAATTATACAGACACATCAAACGACTTTTTCTCAAAAAATAAAAAGTGCTACAGCCCATACCTTATAGCACGGTATTATGCGGGAATTTTTCTGGCTTATGTCAACACTTTCATAAGTGACAGCGAGTCGAACGCAACTGCAAAAATATATTGCAATGGTACCCAGCTGAAGACAGCCGCTTATTTCCTTAACTGTTGTGCTTTGTTAATGAAGCGCAAAACACTGTTGTAGTTTACACTCCGTGATCTCACACAACTGTAAAAAGCTTCTACCATGCTTGTTATGTAAGTAATACAATAAGTACCCAGTATCCCGTTTAAAGCATAAATAAAAAATAAAACTATTTCTGATTCCCAAGTATACCGTCCTTTTATTTTATTATTTTTATTATAATTATATTCATTTGGTAAACACAATTCGGCAAAAATATATGTTATAACCTACAAAATTTGGACAGAGTCCGTAAAATTAATTCTACTTTTCGATTCTATCCACTTGTACCGCCCTTAAAAGCATTTGAAAAAATATTTGCATATTTTTTGACCCAAGTCGTATTAAAAAATCCGTCTTGTCAAAATATTTATCCTAACGACGCGTCAGCAGGGTAAATGTTAAAAAAGTAAATTTTCTTTAAAACCGAAAAATGTATGAATTTTTTTAAATTTCAACTAGAAACATACGAAAACTCAAAATCAAGCAAAAAAATTCAAAAATTAGGCTTAACATCGATCGAGTTGAATTTTGTACTATTATCTAGAGAAGATATAGATGTATGTTGATTCTTAGTCTTTCAGGGATGGAAAAACACAATATGTTTTCATTCCGGGTGCACATCCGTTCACTACTGTGCATTAATAGCTTTCTCTATGGTGCGATTTGTGTAGCTATTTTTCTTTAAAGCACTAGATATTATATTAAGTTCGTTTTGTCTCGTCGGTGTTTCATTAATTGCACGGATCTCGGTATTAGGGTATTGGCCACAGCTTGAATTTGTGCTGGGTGATGATGTGATCTTGCATTTAAATATCCGCCTGCATGTGTTGGTTTTCTATACACGGTGTATTCGAAATGTCCGTTATGTAATTTTGTGACCAGAAAATCTAAAAATAAAAATTGTTTTCCTCTAGTTCTAGAGTAAATTGTATTCTGGGATGCATTGAATTTACTTGAGTCAGAAATTTTTCGAGCTCTGTAGAACCATGTTGACATATAATAAATATGTCATACATATAACGAATTCATAATATGGGCTTCAAACTTGCCGTCTCAGGAGCTTCTTTCTCGAAGTTTATCATAATATACATTCGCAACTACTGGTGATAGCGAGGACCCCATTAGAGTACCATCTATTTGCTTATACATTTGCCCGTTGAATAAAAAATAAGTATTTTTATGGCAATCCTCCAAGAGTTGTATTGTATGTGGCTCGAAATCCTCGTTAACAATAATCCTATCCAATGCTTCGTCGATGGGAACACTGGGATACAATGACTTGACATCTAGACTTGCTATGATATCGTCTTTTTCAAGAACGATGTCTCGTATAATTCGAGTGAAATGCTCTGAGTTTTTTACAAATGAATCAGCTTTTTTGACAGCTGGTTGCATAATTTCAGCAAGATATGTTTCCAGTTTTTGTAGCGGCGAATTAACGACACTAACAATAATTCTAATGGGCGCCCCTGGTTTGTGTATTTTAGGCAATCCATGGAGTTTAGGGAGATCTGCTCGACTTTTCCCGTGGAATGATTTTTTCTTGTATTTCGGGGTTTATTTTATTTTTAGTTGTTTTTCTAGGTACGTAGTCAGGTCTCTTGGAACAAGCTTATAACAATTGTCTTGTAGGATATCCTGCATTTTTGTATGTAGTCTTGGGTATTTATAACTACTGTTGCGTTTCCTTTATCTGCTGGACGAATTGTGATGTCTTTATTTTTTCGAAGATTTGTTAGGGCCCTTTCTTCAGTGACATTTAGGTTTGGTTCTCGTGGTGTACTTGATCTTAAAATTCTTGCCACTTCTTGTCGAATTTCTTCGACTTTCGTTTCTTCGGAGGAATCATGGACAGCTTCGTCTCCAGTTATTATTTATTCCTTTTAGGGATTTCCTTAGGAGATATCGCAAAATTTAAACTCTTACTTAGTACGGATTTTTCACTTTCAGAGAGATTGTAGGATGATATATTACGGACTAATTTATCGACATCTACTGATGAGGCTTGTGGCTGACGCGTTTATCTAAGGAGATTGTCATATTTTTTTTTCGAAAGTTTATCAGTCTTAATATTCTTATTTGATTCTGTTCCACAAAAAGCCAACGTTTCTATGCGATTCCACAATAAAGGGTGAAGGCTGTTACTCAGTTTAAGGTGTAAATGTAAAAGTCCTTTCTCTGCCTCGGCTAATTGTTTTTTAGTTTGAGGGATTTGTTCTCTTAATAAGGCCTTTCTAGCATTTTGAAGTATGATGTTGGTTTTCCTAGTTTTAGTATGATAAGAGAAATTAGTATTAGTATGATAAGACAAATGGCTGTCACGACACTTGATTTGGAAGGTTGGATCACGTAAAATATTAGTTTTCTGACCTCTCAGTTTCTCATATGTCCTGATTGTCTGGAAGATCACCTCCACGTAGAGGTGTATAGTGTCGATTCTTAGTCCTTCACGCATGGAACTATCCGGAAAACATAAGTAACGACCAAAGGCCACACTCATATAACCTTCGGCACCGGGTGGGGGTATAAATATATATATAGAATCGTCTTAGTGAGCTCTTTAATTTGATACCTAAAGCAATAAGTAATTTTTTTTTAATTGTCCAAATGATGTACAACTTCGGTCATTTTGATTTTTTTAGGCAAAACTAGCTACGAACATTCGCCGGATACAGAAAACTCCCTCGAAGTTCGTCAACCGTTTTCCATAATTGAAACGAAAAACAGCTAAAGAGAAAGAAAAAAACAAGTAATATAAACTCAAGTGTCGAATTTATTATCAGTAGAATTACTTTTTAATGGCGATTATTAGCTCGAAAGCTCTCTTGCCTACCCTTTTCGAGGAATAAAAGGAAAAATCAAAAAAGGCATTATAGAGTTGCTATAGACGTCTGGAAAAAGATGGGCGAATTAATAACTTCGGATGCCGAATTTATTAGTAATCCGTTATCTTTTTAATTGGAATTACTAATTAAGTAGCGTTGAACCGACTATACAGAGTCTGTGTAATTTTAGTTAACAAATGGAAAACTATTATTATCGATTTTGGGCAATTAAAATTTATTATTAATAACAATTTTGCTTGTTTTAAAAACAAAATAAAAGTTTGTAAATCAACAAGATATGAAATTTAAATTTGTGGTAGCTTACTGAGAAGACTGCAAAAGTCAAAAGCTTTTAATAGGCTTTTGTAATAGACGTATTTTGAGTCATGTGAGTGAGATATTCGCCGCCATGTAATTGGCGACTGTGATAGCTTGCATTGTCCATTACTATCACGCTGTTCTAAGGAATATTTTATAAAAGTCAATTCTTGAACCATTTTTCAAAAAGTTCTACCATTGTATCTGTATGGCAGTTCACTCATGAGTCTTTAATATTCTTTGCAGAAGGCCAGAAGCCATTTGAAACCCAACCGTTTTCTGAATGGACATTTTTTGACGGGCTACCGAAAGAATCGGACCATCCATTGGTTAGTATTTCATGTGTTTCAAACAATGTACCATCGAGGTAAATTATATATTGGACGATTCTCAGAAGGGGTACTTTCCTATCGATGTTATTATACTCAAGATACCATTTCTTTGTCAGTTGTGCGATATCCATTTTAGACAAAACTTTTAAAAGGCTAGTGATGCTATAGCTTATTTCGGTTTCATAATTAGTGAGCCGTTGTTTTAGGGTCTCTAATGTAGGTACATATTGCTCTTAACGGATGATGTAGAGCCTTGTCGCCTCCATCTTTACCGTTCTTTCTTGAAGTGATGGAATTTGACACGATTTCTTTTCACATTTTAGCCGTTGTGGCTAAGAGAGTAAAGTAGTGACTTAACACTAGTACTAGTGTTAAGTCTTCTGTTAAGTAAAGAACCATAAAGAGTTTTTACAATTTCCTTAGCATCGACAGATAAATGCGTTTTCTTCACCGAAATACTAGAAGAACAATCAATGATTTTCCAACGATGCCACATAATGCTGTTTTATAAATAAAAATTTGTAATCGTGAAAAAATTACCCCCTCAGGATTTAAATATTTTTTAGCATCCCTAGATGCCAAAAAATATGTTTTATCAATTCCGTCGGTCCGTCTGTCAGTCTGTTTGTCAGTTAGCGGCATAACTTAACTTTCCCGATTGACTTTAAATTTTATAATAATGTAATATTTCGGTAAAAATCCAATATGGCGAAACAAAATAGCGGCCTAGTGAAATGTTAAAAAATTATTATTAAAAAACTGCTTATCCAATTTATCTCAAATTTAAAAATGCAGCGTAAAAAACTACTTAATGGATTGATTTCAAATTGTGTGCTGTAGCTAATTGTGTTATAGCAATCAACTAGTAAAACTTACTTACTAATTCAAGAGGCCGAACAAAATGGCCGCCAAACAAATTCGTGTAATCGTGAAAACAAATCACCTTCTCAGGTTTTACATATCTTCACGTTTTAGCGCCCTAGATGCCAAAAAATATATTTTATCAATTCCTTCGAGCCGTCTGTCGGTCTGTCCGTCAGTTGGCGCCATAGTTTAAAAACCACTTACCAGATTTAGTTCAAATTTTAGTCAAAAATGAAGGGTTATGTGGGGATGGCCTGGTAATATTTTGGTAAAAATTCAATATGGCGGAACATTGTTAGAAAAATTGTTACTAAAAAACAAATTATTCAATTTACCTCAAATTTTCCACAACAAACAAGTGCTACGTAGGAATGAACTGGTAACATTTTGATATAGATCCAAAACAGTAAAGCAAAATAGTGGCTTAAGAAAATATTTTAAAAAATCATCAAGGACATACTACTTATTAAATTAATTTCAACTTTTGTGCAAGAATTAAATGTGATATTGAGATAAACTGGTAAAGTTGTGGTACGAATTTAAGATGGCGAAATATAATGGCAGCCAAATAATTTTTTAAAAAAATTAAGGAAAAAAATCTTGTTCAATTGACTTTAAATTGTGCATTAAAATCAAATGTGAAAATGGGATAAACTGGTACGAATTCAACATGACGTAACAAAATGGCGGTATTTGTCATTGTAAAAACTATTTACTGAATTTATTCAAAATTATGCCCAAAAGTCAAGTGTGGCATAGGTAGAAATAAACTGGTAAAATATTGGTAGGAATCTAATATGATGGAACAAAATGGGGCTCAATAAAAATGTTTCAAAAGACAGTATATGTAACGAGGGACCTTCGGGATAAAGGAAATTTACTGATTTTTATATCTACAACAGAAAAAAAAAATAGATCTTTTTATAGCCAGGCATTATTACAATCGGACCCTCTCAATTATTTCTGTTTGTTTATTGCCAAGCCTACACAATGGGACTGATCTAGGTAGTTTTATTACAGTCGTTGAATCAGAATAATTTTTATGAAAACCATTTTACA
Source organism: Kuschelorhynchus macadamiae (assembly GCA_030620095.1). Classification (NCBI taxonomy): domain Eukaryota; kingdom Metazoa; phylum Arthropoda; class Insecta; order Coleoptera; family Curculionidae; genus Kuschelorhynchus; species Kuschelorhynchus macadamiae. The sequence goes on along the minus strand of JAUTXW010003802.1, from coordinate 901,973 downwards.
TGTATCTTTTAAAGGGCAATTTCAGTTAGATTTAATTAAAATACGCTCGCGAAAATATGATGCCCTTGATGTTAAATGTTTGGTAATAAAATGTTTCACTTCATAACATTTTTCAGCCAAATTCAGTAACTGATAATCAAAGTTTATACAAAGTTTTAATTGACTTCGAATGAACATTACACAACTCTTTTAACTTTGCAAATTGAATACGAAAGTTTCCGAAGCTCTAACCCATCTAGATTAAAATACTTTTTATTTTTTAGGCTTTTATCGGTGGGAAAAATTAATTTAACTTTATAATACGAAAAACAGAATAAATGTTACCCGTTTTCAATTTACGTATTGACAAAAGTTTGCCACGGGTTTTAAGAGATCTTAAAAGTTCCATTGGCAAAAAACTGTATTTTTTGGTGAAAATGCAAAGAAACGCAGTGATAACTTGTCAGTTCCTTCATCCAGTCCCAAATTGTAATAAGTAGAAGTATATATTTCTAATATCGTGAAAAAAAATGCTCTTTTAAGTGATAAAAAACGCAGGGAGTGTTCCATTTATTCCGATTTGTCAATTGTTTATTTTTTTCATGTTCTGGCAATGCAGGTGGCAATGTTAAATAAAGCATTTTTTTGATAAAAAAAAATCATAAACTGAAACCCTATGACTGTGAGGGTTCAAATTAATTTAGTTAACAGTCATATAAATTCAACTCGCTTCATTTCGCCTGCATGTTATTTTCTCAGACGCTTCAAATTCTCGTTATCCGATGTTCTATAAGTATAATAGCTTTTAGCAAATGCAAATCTGTGCTTCCATAGTGACGCTGTCTAGAATCGTTTAAATGAATGAATAAAGGTCTCAACTCACGTGATGACTTTTATCAAATAATTTAACGACTAGTAACTTTCTGTAGTTTTACTTCTTCACATAAGACTTTTCAAAGTGGTTTTAAAATGTATTCATAGACTGTATTGTGTATAATGTAAAGCTTAACAGACCATTCGTTGGACATAATCAACGTTCTCCTGGGTAAACATGGGTCTCCCCTCTCATCGCTCAAAAAAGGAATATCGTTCATATTGCAATCTCACAATACACGTTCATTTTAAATTATCTTTTTGGAACGTTTAAAATTACCTTTAAGCCAATGCACACCTAAAATAATAAATTGTGGTCCAGGAAAGGACCATTGCTTCATATACTAAAATTGCATTATTACTAGCGCAGTCAAAGTTCGAATTCTTTGACTACCTGTTCAATTGTTGTTTACTAGGATGATATAAGGTCTCTGACCCATGTATGTTGGTTGACGGAAGTAATAGGAACAGGAAAGTAAAGATGATGATGGTCATATTATTACGGAATTCCATGAGCTCAAGCGAGCTTATAATTAAGGAAATTAACCGAATTCCATTCACGCCAACACCGCTAGCTTATTCGCCAGCATTGTTAAGAAATATTCACAAAAGGCCGCCAAGTTGTAAAAATCCATTATTAGGGCAGGAAAATGCTATCCTATTTGTAACGTTCGGTTACTGATTGTTTCTGTTTTAACACTTTATCAGAGGTGAATTTCAGAATTCGTAATTCATTTGATTACGTCACATAACTTCAAACTAGGACGGAGACTTCTACTAACTCGATCCGAGATATTTACTGACTAATAGATAGCGCGTTAATTTCTTCCTTTAAATGTTAATTTCTGTTTATTTTTTAAGCGAATATCTCAAGACCTTAGTTTTTTTACCAGTTTGAATTTATTGAAATAACTGATAACAATTTTTCATTTACTAACGCGTTTCATCCATTTGGTGGGGGATTGATTTACTTCCGAATATTACCTTTGCTGCTGGGTTCCATCAAACAAATTACATCTTCACGTATCTATGAATATTTCTGTGGAATTATTATGAATTAATATCGGTTGGGTGGGTTTTTGAAAAAAATTTTATTTTCGCTAGTATAAACTCGCATAACGACATTTTTGTGATGAGAAATTACTCCAGTTTTTCACAAGTTTTTCCACTTTAACAACTTTATCAAGTTTTACAATTTTCTTCTTACATTTTTTGTTGGTGCATTCGTGGTTTGATTTGATCAGTTTGTGTGTGAGGTAAAGGGGACCTTGATGTGATTCGAATATTTGAGTGACTAACCGTTAAGAGCCATGTTTATGGATTAAGGGCCACTTTTGGTAAAGCTATAGTGGTAGAATCCACGCGGTGATGTTTAGAGTGCAGAAGTCAACCCCCTTATAGAACACCAAAAACATATTGCTTTTGTGGAAGTAACATTTTTGGTTAATCAAATTTTATCTGATTTAATAGTATACATGCACAATTTCAATTTTATTTGCTTTTTAATTTTTTATGATTATGCACACCTGTATGTGATAAAAACATACAACACTAATTAACCATATGTGATATAACTGCAATTATAAGGGTTAGACTTACTATATAATACAAATGTTATACCTATTGAAAAGGTGTCCATAATTGTTTAATCATTTCATAACTGTTGTTAATTATACATCTTTAACAAACATTTCTTGCATTTGGATTGAATATATTTCAGACATTTCTGCTTAGGTGTATAAAGTTTTGAGGTTCTTTCTGGGGCCGATTTGTCAGTTTGGGACTAAGTAAATACTATGGTTTTAGTATGAATGGTGCTCATATTTAATCTAATTAAATATTAGACATAGCTGACAAGCTCCGATGAACAATGCAACACAGAAAAAAACCTTAAAGAGAACCACCCAATTAAAACTGACGACTTAAAGCCATGAGATAACGGAGGATATTTCGAAAACCTGTTGGTGGATAAATTTCAGGAATGGGTATTTCGATTAGTGTTAGGTACTTGATATTATTTATTTTTCAATTAAAAGTCTTTATTTACACTAATTGACCGCTATTTGACCTAATGTGTTTACATTGGTTAGATTCATATTGAAGAGATGCATTTAGCTGTAGTATGAAAATGGTATACTTCCATTTGAAAATTTCGAAGAATTTCGAAAAAAGTGGTCAACTTTGAGGCACCCTGTGACACAAATTAACGATACACACATTTCGATTTTATTTTCTATAGCTTATTTAAGCATGTCAAAAAATAGCTGTCAGATTTTCAAAATGGCGGATTGGGTTGTTTTTTTTTATACGATACTATGTAGAAAATATCTAAAAATCCGAAAATATAAAAATATACAGGGTGTTCCATTAAAAAAAGGAAAATGGAGTCACTTACGATCAAACCGGAGGTCGCTACTCAAATCTGTCAAGTACATCAAATAGTGTCATTCTTATAACCCGAGATACCTACCAAATTTCGTTTGGATCTCGGCAAAAAAGTAACAAAATGGTTGACGGAAAGCAATCTCGATTACACTCGATATACTGTCTTTTCAAACATTTATATTGGGTACCGTTTCGATCCTGCATCATATTGGATTCCTACCAATATTTTACTAGTTTCTACCTAGACCGCACTTAATTTTTGGAATAATTTAAAATAAATTGAATATGTAGTTACATTGTAACATACCGCCATTTTGTTCGTCATGTTGAATTCGTACCAGTTGATCCCTAAATCACATTTAATGTTTTACAATTTTACCATTTTATCTCTGTCACTTTTAATGTTTGCACACAATTTGAAATTAAACTACTAAGTAGTTGTTTCGGGTATGATTTTTTAAATATTTTATTCGGCCCCATTTTGTTTTTTCTATCTTGCATCCATACGAGAATATTACCAGTTCAATTCTATGTCACACTTGATTTTTGTGCAACTTTTAAGTAAATTGGATAAATACTTTTTTAGTAATAACTTTTTTAACGTTTTACTAGGCTGCCATACTGGAATTTTTACCAAAATATTACGAGGTCGTCCCCATATGACCCTTAATATTTGACCAAAATTCGAAGTCAATCGGATAAGTAGTGTTTAAGCTATGCCCCGAAATGACAGACAGACAGACAGACTGGCGGAATTGATAAAACATATTTTTAGACTGATTTTTAAATATTTTATTAAGCTGCCATTTTGTTTCGACATCTTGGATTCGTACCAAAATTTTACCAGATTATACCTTAGTTATTTTAACCAAAATATGAGGTCAATCGGATAAGTAGTTTTTTAGCTATGCCGCGAACAGACAGACCGCCAGAGACACAGACCGACAAAAGTAAGAAAACGTGTTTGTCGGCATCTAGGGGACTCTATAAAACGTAAAGATCTGAAAAAATCTCGAAGGGTGATTTTTTCACGATTACAATACTTCCCTTCCGGAGGGAAGAAAAACTTGTTTATCTCCAAGGGTGATTTTTTCACATTTACAATAGTAAATCATAGTAAAAACTCGTTTAAATAACATATTTTCATCCGTCACAAATTAATAAATCCTGTAACATAAGAATATTTTTTGCATATATATTACGCTAAAAACGATACACGCGAAAATATAACATAAAGCTTTTAGATAAGCCAAACTGTAATCAAAACCACTTTACTGATGTTATCTCCATATCCACAGATTGAACGAGGGACTAGACAAAACACACTGCAGCGCTAACCTATGTTCATCCACGCTCTATTAGGAATTCCGAATTTCACTATTTAAACAATTACCCTGGTAATGGCACAACTTCCAACTTCCGATTAAAGCCTCGGTCTAAAGTTTCATCGCATTTAATTACTATATTCCCGGAGTTGTGCAAACGAAACTTCCATAACCCAAGTCCCGTACCTCGAAAGCTTTTGTAATAACAGTTTCGGAAGTTGTGTTCGAGTTTGAATTTTGTTATGCCGGTCCCGGGAAGATAAATTCGTTAAAACTGCTGAGTTCCCGATATTACAAATAGAATGGGGTATAATTCAAAACGAAACATTGTCTAAACTATTTTCCGATATTAATATACATATAGTAAAATGTTCTGTTATTGCCAAGTTATTTTGAAGTATAATTCGTTTTTTATAAATATTCTAGTTTTCTTTACACTTGGTCCATGAACTTTCAAGTATTAGGATGTACAATTTTAACCGACTGTGCATGCAAAGAAGTGTAGTGTGTTTAACAGGCATGTATGTAATGTATCCATTGTTACCACCATGTCGTCTGTATCCCGCAAGTGTTTAGAATTTTTCTTTAACCATTTATTTATATGTGGGACCTTATTTTCTTGGGTTAGGTTAACAATGAAAATAACATTTCTCACTTTAAATCAACGTTTCGCTCATTGTGTTGAGCTTTCTCAAGATTTTATTTATTCTCCTAATTCCTAAAAAATGTTTTTCCATTAAAAACACAATAAAAATATATACATACATACACATAAACATCATCTATGCATTGGAACGTTAAATGGCTTAAAATGGCTAAAATTGTACACTTTATAATGAATTTATAAACCCATTTTTTTTTAGTTTTTTTTTAATATATCATTTCACTAAGCCGCCATTTTGTTCCGTGGTATTGGATTTTTACTGAAATATTGCCAGGTCATCCCCATGTGACCCTTAATTTTTGACCAAAATCGTCAAGTAGTTTTTTTAGCTACGCCGCACAGTGTGGTAAATCGGCCATGTAGTACGACATAATTATTCAAGCATTGTTTTAACGTTTTTTAAATTTCATATAATACTTTTTTAGGATAGGTAACAAAATGTTTTGCAAAAAAAAAATGTAAACAAGATGCGGGTTACTAAAATGGCTTCAGTTTTTAATAAAAATGTAATGTTTTGTGTAACTTAAAAACACAGTTGATGTCAAAATGCATGAATCATTGCTTTAAACTTATTATTAACTAATAGCTATACGACGCATATAAAATTAAGATAGAATACAAGGTGTCTTGTCAAATATTGCTTTATTTAGGTTATGTAGAATTGTAAGTACAAAATATCATTGAGTTTCTATTCTATTCATTACATAAACAATAGAAGAACTTTAGACTAAACAATATGTAACAGATAATGTTTTAGAAAAGCCCACTACGTATGCACCTGCACCCAAGCACTCCTTAATTTTTTTGATATTGGTAATAAAACATTCAAATAAAAATTAATTAGTTAGGTATACTTTTCGTGATAAATAAATTGTTTTTGTTATTTGCCATATACAATGAAGTCGATATTTTTTAGATATTGCACTTAATATATTTTTATATTTATTTTTGTATTTATTTTATATTTTATATATTGCACTTTATATATTTTTATATTTTTATGAAATTATCTTTACAAAAATGCCAATTACTGGCACTGAACTGGTAGCTTAGGAGATATCTTCGTTTAAGATTTATTTTTGTAAAGGTAGAAAAGTCGTTAAAATTTACCTAATTGATTAGTTTTTTATTTGAAATTTTCATTTCTAATATAAAAAGAATTGAAGGGAGTGTGGTTTTATAAAATTATATCTTAGTTATTTACCGAATTTTAAAAGTGTTATCATTTTGCTTGGAAATAATGTGGCATTATAACTGTTAATTTAGTTTTAACACGATGTGGCATGTAAAACTTCTACCGAGGGATAAAATATCCATATTTTTAAAATGGGTTCGCCATCTTGAACTTTAAAAAGATGACAGCTGTAATACAAAATTCCGAAATTTTGTACCTTAGTCTTTGCAAAATGTTTACCGTTATTACACTCGGACGATTATTTGCAAAGTTCTGGTCATATAAACATCGTGCAGTTTTTTTTGGTGCAGTCAGTAGTAATTAAGGAGCCATAGTTAAAGCTATATAAATCCCGAATGGGCATCTATGAGCAGCTAATTTTTTGGTTTTTGTTTAAAAGGGATCCTTTTTCTTATTTTTTATATAAAAATTAAACTAAACTTCAACAATCTTTTTTTTGCATGCTCTACAAGTTAAAAAAAACTACGTAAATATAGTAATACCTAAAAAGACCCAAATTTTCTAAGGTAAGGGCTTTAATATTTAAAAAGTTTTGATACCGTAGAAAAGTTTAATTATAAACAGTAGTCATGTAAGAAATTAGAAAAACATTTGCTATGTTTAGTATCATATTTTCTGTTTTGAAAATGATGTATAGAAACATGTTAATTTCAGATTTAAAATATTTACTAACTTTAAGGCTTCCCCTCCGAGAACTGTAACTATAATTTTGTTTCTCAATTGCATTTTTCTATTATTAACACTATCTTAAATATAGATTTTTAGAATATGTTAAGAATATTGCAAAATTACATTTGGGACTTATGTCATGCTAGACGGCCGATTTAACTCACTGTGCGCCGTGACAGACAAACACACCGACCGAATTGAGAAATCATATTTTTCACTTCTAGGGACTCTAAAACGTGAAGATATGTAAAACCTGCGATTGTGATTTTTTTCACGATACAAAAACTTTATTCGGCCCCCATTTTGTCCCGTTATCTTGAATTCGTACCATAATTTTACCAGTCTATTTCTTTACCGCAATTAATTCTTGTACAAATTGAAATTCAATCTATCAAGTAGTTCTTCAGGCTGAATTGTTAAATATTTTATTAAGTTGCCATTTTGTTTCGCCGTCTTGGATTTGTACCAAAATTTTACCAGTTTATTCCTACGTAAAATTTGATTTTTGTGCAAAATTTGAGGTAAATTGAATAAATAGTTTTTAGTAATATTTTTTTAACACTTCGATAGGCCGCCATTTTGTTTTGCTATATTGGATTTTAAACAAATGTTAACAAGTCATCCCCATCTGCCCCTAAATTTTTGATCAAAGTTTGAGCTCAATCGGGTAAGTAGTTTTTTAGCTATTCCGTGAACAGGCAGACAGACCGACAGAATCGAGAAAACAAATATAAGCAAGTATTTCACGTTCAGCCTCTAGAAACTGGAACAAAACAACTCAGTACGACTGGTGGTAAGGCTGATTTTTAAAAAAAAATTAAATGTAAAATACATGAATGTTTTTTCATAGTTTTAAGCCTTAGTAGCTGCGTATCGGTACATTCTAGGAGAAAAATGTTTAGGCAGGTCAAAACTTCTATATTATTGCTACAAAACATTTTTTCTTGTTCTATGAGAAGAAATTGGGTAAAATCGAGTTTGCATTGCAATTGCACATATTTTTCAGAAAACTGTTACTTTTTCAATTTCAAGCTATTCCCTAATGCAACGTCAGAATTGACATTTTGACAAAACGAACTTAAAAAATCCGAGATGTGTAAAAATTCGCAAATATCTCCTCAAATGCCTTTAAAGGCGCCAAAAATCGATAAATCGAAAATGAGAATAAATTATACGGAACCTACCCAAATTTTGTGAGTTTTAACATGCATTTAATTCCGAATTTATTTTACCAAATGAACCTAATTATAATAAAAAGGTTAGTGGTGCCAACGTGATATCGGAGATGCTGTTTTCAATATACGGGGGATTCAAAAGTAGTTTCATTTTTATTTTTTGTTTTATAAGGGATATCGGGTACCTATTAAAGTAAAGTATCGCTTATGTTAATGAGTTGTGGTTTCTTGTCCTATGTTAATATACTAGCTCTAAGAAATCAGGTTTTTGTTTTTTTTAATAATCTGTAATTGTTTATTATTTTTGATCCGTATTTAGAACAAAACGTAATACTACTAAACATTTATAAATAAGCAACTGGTAATTACAGTATATTCATTAATATTTATCTTATTTAGCAGACGCTGAATTCACTTATTTCTAAGGGCAACCAAAAAAAAGTGAACACGAAAAAACCTTATGGCAAATGGTTTCATTAAAAAAATAATTGACAGCAATAAATGCAGTGTTTCGTGTAATACAAGCTCGGTGGACAAAATTGTTTTTCGGTTTATTAGGGTATTTTTCAGTATTTTAGGGTAGTATTGTCGGGATTATGTAAAGTCTACCAATATAACGATTTTTTCAAAGAGGATTCTCCTAGGAGCTAAAACAAGAAAAATATTAAACAAAAAATCGTAAATTAATTTATTTTTACAAGAACAATTCAAAAAAGACGAAAAATATAATTGTTTTCATTATTAAATCAGTTTTTAACACCAGGAAAAAAAACAAATTTCTTGCAAAATTTTTTTCAATTAATTATAATAAACAAACTATAAACTTAAATAAATAAAATTAAAGAATGATTTTATGACCATAAATTTAATTAGTAGATAATATTTCTATGATAGGATATTTCATGAACAAACTCAAATACATATAATCAAAATAATTAATTAAATATACACTTCACCAATAAATTAACGCAATACACATTGCGTTTTTTTTTCGATAAGATTCAATGCAAATAGGCATCGCTTCAAAACCACGTATCTTCCCTAAAAACTGACCCATCAAAGAAATTAAAAAACACATTATCTAGACACAGCGGGGCTACCATCTCCAGTTAATGGGAACATACAGCTATAATCAGCACACTCTACAAAAACATATATTATCTGACACCTTTTTTTACTTGCAGTTTCAAAGTGGGTCACTACAACTCTATGGATTAAATATATTTTCATTTTTGAATGGAAGAAAAGTTTTTAACCTTTTTCTATTGACAATATTTACATTTGATTACAAAGTTTCTTTTTTTCTGTAGGGGTTAGAAAAATTAAAATTAATGTTGTATGCCAGATGTCAATGTAAATATTTTCGAAATACTTGTTGAATTTATGAACAAAATACATATAACCAAAATTCCTTTTACATTAGATGCTTCTTTAATGCCTTTTATTACAATTGATAAAGTAAACGTATTTTTACTATCTGTGTCGTATTTTATTGTGATGGTTAAAAAACTTTTTCACTGACAACACAGAATTTGGTTATTTGAATTATGACAGGTAATTGTTAGTCATATTCTGTAATAATATGCATTTGGTTTTTAAGTAATAACCAAAAGTAAATGAAATTCACATCTGCTGCAAATGTTTTTCTTCTTAAAAACCTACATACACAAAGGTTAAAATAACGAAGTTAAATTACCCAAAGTTCTATTTTGTTTTTGACGTTTCAGAAGCTAATACAAACTTTCCTGAAGACGGTTAACTTAGGAACTTTTCCAACTTTATAAACTCCGTTGTCGAAAAAGTTTACAAAGTTTGAGTTAAGTACCTTTATTGGGTTATGAGAAAGATCGTAAACTTTACAGATATTCTTGTTTGTTATGGCCATCAAGGAAACTTTTAAATTAGATTTAAGTTTACAAATGTTCCAGGAAGTTTTAAACAGTAAACGGCTTTCTATGTCTTCGTATAATCTTTCCTAGTTAGGTATAAGAAGTTTTTCGCCTCTCAAGAAACATGATTGAAGTAATTTTAAAAATATTAAATTGGTCAGAAAATACTGGCACTTTTTTAATAGCAAAAAAATGAATTTAGCTAAGCAGTTACTTGTTTTGGACTTCTGGGCATCATCAGATCTAACATAAACCTGGATGGATATAATCGCATCGAATAATAAAATAGTATATCTAATTCACAAATAACAATTAGCTGAGTTATGTGTTTGTGTTAAGGTAGATCCATTTTATTTCTGGTAGACCTTCTTTAGGCCTGCTTATTTTCGAAAGAGCGAAACATATACGTAAATAGGTTTACTATTAATTTATTTAATGTTGCGGTCATGGATATTACCAAGTATTAAAATTACATTAATCGTCAAGGGCTTCACTAATAATACTTTTCAGACACAAAAAAACTAAATAAATGACATTTTTATTTTATGCTGTTTTATTATCAATAAAACATACCAAAAATAAATAGTTGTATATTATTATGCCCTGTTGGATTCAGGTTAGGGAATCTTGGTGGTCAATCCAATACTTCAATGTTTGCTTCTAGGAAGAACCTTATTACAATTGGCTTAAAATGAAAATTTCACCAATAAATGGAGGGAAAGGATTCACGTATTGGTAAAAAGTAATTTGTGAAGTACATTTTACTTGTTACAGTGTTGCATACATGAAAGTTGGTACGTGAGTGAAAATTAACTTCTCAAATAATAACGCCTCCTTTATCGAAAACATTCAGCTGACGAATACAGTCTTCGCAAAAACGGGTTCCAGGTTTTCTATACACTCATCGGTGTCAGAACATTGACCCTCCGACCAGCTGTCGAGTTCAGGTGTTCCTTGGCGTAAACTAATATAGTGAGTGGATGTTTCCTTGAAAGTGTTGGGCCAGTAGCTGGTCTGGATCTTAACTGATATTCTTTGCCAGATATTGGTCCTAGACTGCTGTTAAAGCCCTAGGATGACCAGGGCGTCTTGATAATTCTTGAATATCCCTGTTGAAATTTAAAGCTTATTTACAATATGGTAGCATTTAAAATCTCTGCTGTTCTGACTTAATCGTATCCTTCACCAGCCACCGTTACTATGATGCGTGCTTTAGCATCTGTTAAAAGGCATGGAAATCACCCGCCTACGTCTCATACCACTAAATTGTCACATTCGTGTGAAAAGAAGCGTTTTCAAAAGTTTTACAATATACTATTTCCTATTTATTAGCGCAGATTTACTGAAATGTATATTGGCCACATAAAGACAATATTCAACGTAATTTAAAATCAACTCAGAGGGCAATAAGGCTAATTGTAATTAATTTCATTGGCCGTGCTAATATGATTTCATTAGTAGGTTAAGCGTAAATAGCTATACGAATTAACTATGATGTAGTGATGTGTGAAAAGTGGGTTATGCATAATTAAAGTAACAAAAGATTTAAACCTAATTCGACATTCCTCGGGCTTAGGTCACAGGAGTCACAAGCCATCCATTTTTCCTGTAAAGATTCGGGTCTTAACATTTCTTGAGAAAACAGCTTGAGCTATCGACGTATTAAGAGAAAACAGTTTTTACCAGGTCCCTTTGTAAGGAATTCTTACTTCTCTCGTAAAAGGAAGTATTGTAATCGTGAAAAATTCACCGTCCGAGATTTTTTCAAATCTTTACGTTTCACCGGTCCTAGATGCCAAAAAACATGTTTTCTCAATTCCGGCGGTCTGTCTTATCCAATTTATCTCCATTATGCACAAAAATCAAGAATTATGTAGGAATCAACTAGTGAAATTTTGGTACGAAACCAAGATAGCGGAACAAAATGGCGGCTTAATAAAATATTTAAAAATTCAGCCTGAAAACTACTTAATATAGAGATGAACTAGTAAAACTGTGGTACTAATTCAAGATGGAGGAACAAAAAGGCAGCCAAATAAAATGTTTGTAATCGTGAAAAATTACCCACTGAAATTTTACATATCTTCAAGTGTTAACGTCGGTCTGTCAGTTCTCGGCATAGCTTAAAAATTACTTATCAGATTTTAGTCAAAAACTAAGGGTCATATGGTAAAAATCCAATATTCCAGAAAAAGATGGCGGCCTAGTGAAACGTTAAAAAAATATCAAAAAAACTAATTATCAAATTTTGCACAAAAATGAAGTGTTACATACAAATGAACTGGTAACATTTGGGTATGAATATGACAGCGAAACGAAATATCGGTCTAATAAAATATTTAAAAAATCAACCTGAAAAAACTACTTATTAGATTCATTTCAAATTTTGTGCAAACATTTACACCCGTATTCACTAAAAAGGTTTAAATTTAGACCAGGCACTATACTTGAAAGTTACAGGGATAAGACGACATTTTCAATAATTGAACAAATAATTTTTCTAAATGTCACAATTACAAAATGACAGTCACATAAGCGAAACATAATTGGCGAATTAAGTACCGTGGCAACTAGACCAGGTCTAACTATAAAACCTTTTTAGTGAATACTGGGATAAGTGTTTTACACAGAAAAAACTGGTAAAGTTGTGGTACGAATTCCAGATGACGAAAAAAATGGTAGCTAAATAATTTTTTTTTAAATGCAACAAAAAATCTTATTTAATTGACTTTTCCAGAAAAATTAAATGTGATATAGGGGTTATTTCTAAACTGATACGAATTCAACATGATAACAAAATGTCGGTGGGCGTGTCAATATAAATACTACTTATTGAATTTATTTTAAATTATTAAAATGGTAAAATATTGGAAGGAATCCAATATGATGGAATAAAATGGCGCCCAATGAAAATGTTTGAAAAGACAGTATTACTGCAGTGTTACTAAATGACTATGTACTGAACTAAATTGGGTCACACTTCCCTATTCGTATTAAAAGGAAAGATTGATAACGGGGGAAGTTTCGGGTCTTTATTTCTAAGGATATAATTTGTAAAAAAGCCCATTTTCTTAATTTTTTTTAAGCCAATTTTTACATGCGTAAATTTCAAAGAACAATGGGCAAATAGAAGTCTATTTATTACAAGGGAGTTCTGCTAAAATGTTGTCTTTCCGTTTTGAAAAGAATCGTTAATGCTTGAATGTCAAAGATGAGCTAATTTGGGGTGGATGATTACATTATTAAGACTTGTGAGAACTCCTTTATTGGAGTGAAATAACTTATAGACTGGATCCATGCCTGATCCCTAGCATCTTCATAATTTATTTTAAGGATAATGAATTAGAACAAAATAGGACGAAAATAAACGAATTTTTACGTTTATAACCGCTGGTAACAGGCAGTATCATTTTACTTTAGATAATATCTAAAATTAGTGATTTGAAATTATACCTCCTATGGCATAGATCAATATCCCAAAAATACCTGACATCAGTGGCAAGTAAACGTAAGATCCATCTAAGACGAATTATTCAAATAGAACGCTTAAAAAACTGATTGGAATTTGGTAATGGGGCCCGTATAAATTCAGAAAACGTAATCGCATACGTAAACATTCCGGCCCGCGGCTAGGAAACGGCTCGATCCGTGACTCGAATTGAAACAGCCCGATTTTTTGTGTTATTTTTACGAGCGACGACAAATAATAATAATGGAGTCTTATTTGAATTGGTAATCGAAGATCGAACCCCACCGTATTGTCGGAGAACTGCGGACCGTGACGAATTGCGCCCGATTTTGCCTGAAATTCTCAAGGCTAAAGGTTACACAGACTCGGTGTTCTAAGAAGCGAATTGACCCGAATCCAGTTAGGTAATGTTCAATGCAGTTATTGTATCGCCATTGTTTTGCACGATCGCGTAATTTATCGGGAAGTGGAGCATCAAAAAGAGACTGGGAAATGTAAAGGAAACAAATAAGCAACGGAATTACTCAACTTGAATAATTCCTATTTTGATGTTGTCCGCTTTCAATTATTTCATTTTTCTCTATTTTTTACTAGGAAAGAATAAAAAAGCTGGTAAATTGGCTTTATCCAGAGCTTCCCTTGTTATGAATCCTTTCTTTTATGAAAGAAGTATACAGATTGGGTTAAACCAATTACCCGAAATTTCCTTCATAATGAATCCTTCCATGTAATAAGGTAATAAATGATAACATAATTTGTATATATACTGAGCATGTTATTAAATAACTATATTATGCTTCACTTTCCCTGACAAAAGAAGCAATTCTTAAAGAAGGGAATACCGGGTCAAAACCAATTTACCGATTTTTTAATAATTTCTAGAAACATTTTTTAACAACATCATCATTTTTCAAAACCAAATGCACTATTTCCTTTTTATAAAATTTTGACTCTCCTCAAGTTCTATTGTAAATTTTGTTTTCAAACAAGGAGGCATTAATTTTCAGTCGATTTATTATATTTTATATTTTGTATAGGTCAACACTAGAGTTGAAAAAATGTTTGATTTTAGCCCAGTTAATAGTGTATTTTTGTCAGTTTTGTAAATGGTCTCAGGAAAAACATATTTTATATAGCAAATCAGTTCAATGGTTTTCAAAATATAAAAGTCATTAGGAAATAATAAGCGGAATTTTATTTACACAGTGATGAATAATACGAAAAATCAGACAAGACACAGTCCTTATTATTTACCTCTAAAAAAATATATATGAAATGTTTACATAAACTTGGAAAGCGGAAAAACTTGCACTTCACTTTATTTTCTAGTTTCCTGAAACTAAAAATAAGTAATTTTTTTCTTATTATTAGATTGTTATGTTTACAACTTGCAGTAACAAACTGTATTCGACATCCTTCACCATTGTGTCGAGAAACGACCAAAACATGACGCTATGTTTGTTTAAGGGCCAAGGAGCCATCTGCTACCGTGGTATCTGCCCGGCAAGGCTCATCAGGCCTTGGGGAGTATCGCTATTAAAACCGACATACCCAAACCCTGAAACAAATAAGGTGTGATGTCGTTCGACTTTGAAAATCGACAAGGAAAATATGCAATTAGTGGCGCCATCTGTAGGTACTATAGTGCAACTAAATCACTTTAGATGCGACCTACTTTGGAGCACAAGACGACACACCTCTGCAAAAATAGAAATATCAATTTCTGTGGAGTTCTTGGTCGACACAATGGTGAAGGAGTAAATTTCCTTACGTTAGTTCTTTCGTTTCGTATTACTTTTTACGACCAACAACCGCACAGAAATTGATATTTGTTTCTTATACATGTTCAAATTATATATATATATATATATATATATATATATATATATATATATATATATATATATATATATATATATATATATTTGTTTGTTTGAAATATAACAAAACTATGGTCGAAACGTTACCTAGACAATAAATATATGTTTAAAAATATCTATTAATTGGTTGTTAACGTAATGACTTTATACCAAGAAAAATTAGGAAAAATATATTATTGAAAAAAGCGTCAAAAAATACAAAACCAAAAAAAAATCACAAAGTAAAAAGTTAGTGAAAATTACATAAAAAGCTAAAGGTAACTTTACCACAGTTGTACACCAGGGTAAGAAAAATGAACGCAAAGTTCTATTTTTGAGTTTTTTTTGTAAAAGAAATATTTTTCTAGCAAATACGTATATATTATAGGTAAATATGACCATTTTGTCCCAGTCGATGCAGCGTAAATTGACATAGGTACTGTTTTATTGCTCTTTGATGCGTTGCGTATCCTAAACACTTGAGTCAGTTGCGGTTAAAATCACGCAAAAAAAAAACGACAAACTAGTTTTTATAATCATCTTCTTTTTATTTTGTTTATGAGACTCATAAGAGGTGTTGCCGAATTTTAGTAGCAAAATATGGGGACATTGGGAATATGTAATAATTTAGCTAGTGACAAACAATAAGAATGATACTAAAATGTTAGTTAGTAGTGTACCTTAATGAAGACAAATGTGTTAAAATAAGTATAATTTCTTCATCCAAATGGTTTATTTATCTTATCAAAGAGCGGTTATAACTGCGAAACAATACAAAGCGCAACTGTGATACATAACTTATAGCACATTAAATCTAAAAATCATAAACAGCCTATATATTCATATAATTACTTGGTAGTAACTTTATAGAAACCTATAAACTGCTTTTTATTTTAACGTTTAAGCATGTATTAGGTTCCCATTTTGTTTTGCAATATAACATTCGCAGTAAAAATTGAACTGAAATTTCATGTCAATTGGATAAGTAGTTTTTTGTTACTGATTTCTTAAACAGTTAATTAGGACGCCAATTCGTTCTGCCATAATAGACATACACAAAAATTTTACCTATATCACACTTTATTTTTCTACAAATTTTCCATTCCACAAGTAGTTTCCTAATAATGATTTTGCTTACGTTTTGAGAGGCCATTTTGTTCCGCCATATTAGATTTTTGCCAAAATGTAACCATTTCATCCCCTTATGACCCTTGATTTTTGACCAAAATCATGAAATATCTTGAAGTCAGTAATAAGTAGTTTTTGAGCTATGCCGCGTACAGATAGAACGTCAGACTGACGGAAATGGAGGGACATGTTTTTCGGTATCCAGGGACCAAAACACTCAAAGGTCTGCAAAATCCTCGTTGGGTGATTTTTTCACTATTACAATACTTCTCTCTCGAGAAAAGTAAAAAGGAATATCGAATGCACATCTCCCATGAGCAGTATCTAGGTTCATAGTAAAAGCCTTGGGAATATACAGGAACGAGACAAATGGCGCTTCAAGTGTAACGCACGTTCATTGTTGCAGCTGGCTTTTATTAAGTTTTTAATTAAACAAACTACCAGAATTAACAGTTAATGCTATACAAGTCATTGTAAAGAGTTCTACTTTGGTTTCAGGAAGAAACAGTAGTGCTAATCTTGTGTTTTTGCTTGTGCCAAGGATATTTAGTGGTGTCGATTGTTCATCATGGGTTTGACAGCCGCCGATTCAATGACCAATTTATCGAAAATCTGGTACAGAGAGTGAATAAGAAGCTCGAGGAAAGGTTTGAGAGGAAGTTGAATGAACAGACTGAAACCATCAATATTCTTCAGGAAAGAGTTGAGCAGCTTGAACAATGCTTGGAAAAGCAGGAACAGGCCTCGCGCAATCTCAGTGTGAGAGTATTCGGAATTCCCTACGAAGAAAACGAGAATCTCCGTGAAAAGGTATTAGACGTTTTTAACAACAAACAAAAACTTAAAATAAGGGATACGCATTTATTTAAATGCTACCGAGTAAAATCTAAAAATTCCTCGAATACTCCACCGGCGACCTTGGTAACATTCCACAACGACACCGAACGAAAATTAGTCCTAAAGTGTCGTAGTCTCCTAAAGTCTACAAAAATAAAAATAAAGGAAGATCTCACAAAGTTCCGTCTTTCACTGCTATCGGCTGCAATTAATAAATTTATCTACAAAAATGCATGGTGTTTAAATGGTGTTGTGTATGTGAAGTGCGAAGGTGTTGTTGTTCGTATTAATAAAAAGGCCGATTTGGATACTTTATAGATCGTAGTATATTATGTAAGTTTCTTTAAACACATTTCTCTTCTTCGGTCTACTTTTATGTATTAATGTTCTAATACACACTATGTCTAACTTGATTTGCCTCTAACAAGATTCACTTATTTTAATAAACATTACATATTTTTTAGATTTTACAATGTTAGACAACACACTACTTGAAACTATTCTATTCTGTTGTTTTCTGACAGCTGATTAAATTTTATAGATAACTAATTTATAAGTTGAATTAGCCTATTGCTTTTACGTCTTGGTAATTAATTTTATAAAACCTAATCTATTCCTTTCTTGTTTCCCAGTAATGAAGCAGTCATTATGTAACACGAATTGAAGCTTTTTTTTTCTCCTTTATATATTTTTCTACCCATGAATTTACTATATAAACTTATATTTTCTACCCTTTTTCTCTATATTTCTTCATAGTTGTGTATTTGGTGGCTTATATCTAGTTTGTCTTTAATACTTAACTACATAAAAATTAGCTATATAGCTCAGCGGCGGCAGTGGGCACCCATAATTGATAGAATTTAGTATATTAAGTTTAATTTATTTTTCCCTCTTCTTCCTATAACTCTATTTATCCCTTTTTTTTACCCAACCCTAACATGTCCCTTAATGTTGCCCATACTAATATACGATCCTTACTGGCCAATTTTACAAATTTTAAAGATTATGCTTTCAATGTCAACTCAGACATTATAGGAGTAACAGAAACTTGGTTACACTCAGGAATAAATAATGCTGACATAAGCTGCTAACAGAAATATAAATTCAGCTCTACAAGATATAATTCAAATCTCCATGGATCATCACTTGAAAATTAATCCGATAAAATCGTCAATTACTATTCTCGGAGGGGACAAAAACCTTAGATTGAGAGTAAGCAGAGAACTTAATATACAAGTGAATAACATTACTATTCCCGTCACTAATACTTCAAAATCATTAGGCCTTGTTATCGACTCCGGTTTCATGAGCATGTAACCGGCAACCTAAAAAAAGCTTATAGCGCTCTTAAACTTATTTATAATCAAAAACAATTTCTAAGTCAAGAATTAAAAAAAGTTCTATGCGATTCCCTGGTCCTGTCCAATTTTAACCACTGTGACACCGTATATGGCCCTTGCTTGGATCAAGTTGATTCTCGCAGAGTTCAAAAAGTCCAAAATGCTTGTATTCGCCTTATCTTTGGAATTCGCCGTAGAAATCACATATCACATAAGCTCAAAGATATTGGGTGGCTCAATATGTTTATTCGCAGGAAGCTACACACCATTACTCTTAGTTATAAAATAATAAAATTTAAATCTCCACAGTATTTATACGACAAAGTACGTTTCAGGATGAATGATCATCGTCGTAATCTTAGAGACCTACATCAGCTGACTATTCCACGGCATAGAAAAGAACTTTTCAAAAGAAGTTTTTCATATAACCTCTCTTCCAATTTAAATTCTTTGGGCATTGCGTCATTTGATAAATCCTGTTCTGCCTTTCAAAAACAAATAAAACAATTTCTGTTCTCTCGCCAGTAAGCAATTACCTCTGAATAACTCTCAACATTTCTTTTTATATATATTTTTTTTCATGCACTTAATTTACATTGGTATATACCCTTTCCCCAATCCTTTTCCTTTCCTTTCTTCTATCTAGCTTGTATTTTTAGCATTTATTAAAGATACTACAGACCTGACAATACATTATGTTTATTTTTTTTTGCTGACACTGAGGTGCTTTAACTATTTTTTCTCCCAACAATGCAAGGCCTAAACAGTGCCTGGTTGTCTACCAGGAAACTGCAATGACATGGCCTTTTATTTTTCATTTGCTATTATGTATTTTTTATACATGTATTTAACATAGTTAATTTCTTGTACAGGTATGTTGTTTGTAAATGAAAAGTAATAAATTTTGTTTATTATTATTTATTTATTATATATATAGTAATGACAAAAGAGTCAAACTACAGCAAAGCTCATGCTCATCTGAATACAAAGGGTTACGTACTTAAACACAGCGGGTGCATTACATCAATGAATACCCCTCTGGACCTCCAAATACAGGCTATAGGAAAGATCAATGTATATAATTTCATTTCATTTCATTTCATTTCATTTATTTCATGTCAATCACACAAAAGGCTTACACATGTCAAAATACAAATTTAGAACTAGTCTTAAGATGTTAAAAAAGTTACTAACAATTATATTAAAATAATAAATGTAGACATAAAGATAATTAATTAAAACATTTAAATTGAGATTTTTACTAATACTAAGACAAAAACAAATACTTATTTAAAACTAGAATGGTCCTGACACTAAATGGTATTAAATAACTGAATTAAATAAAATAAAATAATAGCCTAGACATTATATGGTTCCAACAACAAGACATACATTTTAAAATCGTTAAAAATTCATGGAATGAATAGAAACAATGTTCGATTAGAATATTTTTTACTTTCCTGTGGAATAGATTAAAATCTAGGGTCCTGATACTCTCTGGTAAAGCATTAAAAAACTTAATCGCCCAATATCCAGGCCCATCTTGACACCTCCTCAGACGCCAGTATAGAGGCACCAGATTTCCTCTTCCCCTGGTATTATGATGGTGTACTTGGTCGTGGGTTTGAAAATTGTTTCTCTTAACAAACAACAGGTTCTCCAGGATATACAGTGAAGGCACAGTAAGGACTCTCAAAGATATGAAGGCCCCCCTGCAGTCATCCCTGTACCCCAGCCCCGTCATGATTCTTACTGCTTTTCTCTGCAGACCAAACAATCTACGAGCCCCCGAGGAGTGTCCCCAGGCTAAAATCGCGTAGGAAATATGCGAGTGAAAAACAGCAAAGTATGCCGTTTTTAAAATTTCTACTGAAGTACAGCCTGCAAGGTTTCTCAAAGCAAATAACCCCTGCGCTAGTTTTTTGGCGACTTCTCTGGTGTGAACATTCCATTGTAATGTTGGATCAAGAGTTACTCCCAGAAATTTCGCCTGTTCGTCAGAATCAACACATCCTTCACGGTTACATAATGAGAAGATCATTCGCTTCGTTTTGTTTGTATTAAGAAGCAACCTATTTGTGCAGAACCAGAGCTCAGCCTTCGACTGTGCAGTCACAGATCCATCCCGTGCGCCCTCCAATGTATCCGCAGTAAAGGAGATAGTGGTGTCATCAGCAAAGAGAGTACAGTGCATCGGAGCCTCCACTAATGGTAAGTCATTGATGTATATTAAAAAGAGGATTGGGCCCAGGATGGAGCCCTGAGGGACACCGATGCCCACCCCTCTCTCTGCCGAAGCCACCCCACCATGTCTCACAATCTGACATCTGTTGTCCAGATATGAGCCTATAAGGCTGATGCTACCCCCTCCAAAGTTGTAAGCACGAAGCTTTTGCAGAAGGATGCCATGGTCCACACAGTCAAAGGCCTTGCTCAAATCACACAGAAGAACCGCGGTGTACTGCTTTCTGTGAAAGGTCTCCATAATGACTGAGATCAAGTCCAGAACACCCAAAACAGTGTTTTTACCCTGTCGAAAACCAAATTGATACCTTGAAAATAGACCATAGTTTTCAAAAAAAGTTGTTAGTTTTAGGGCCATGCATTTTTCAAATATTTTGGATATTATCGGTAGGAGTGATATCGGCCTATAATTTTCAGGGAGATCAGGGTTTCCTTTTTTAAAGATTGGTATCACTATGGCTTTTTTCAGCACATCAGGGAATATGTTGTGTTTAAAGCAGTTGTTTATCAATTTAGTTAGAGGTAACAATATAACATTTTTTATAGCTTTAATTAATTTTATATTTAGACCAAAAATATCATTACTCTTTTTATTTTTCATACTGTTTATTACATCACGGACCTCATTGAATGTAACTTCCGAAAAGGTAAATTTATTACTTGAGGGAGCAATTGAGTGTAAATAATCAATGGGATTTATGTTACTATCTGGGATACTCCTCGCTATACTCTCAGCTATGCTAGAAAAAAAGTTATTGAAATCATCAGATGTTAATATAGTACCTGGTGATGAAACCTGTGTCTTACCTCTATGCCCGTTTATGATGTTCCAGATGGTTTTGGTTGGGTTACTTGAATTACCTATTAAATTATTGTTTGCGGCAATTTTAGCCTCCCTAATCATATTCTTGTATAGTATTCTATATCTCTTACATTCCTCCTCACTCACACATCCATACTGCCTGTTTAAGTCTCTTAGAGTATTCACCTGTTCACGCATAGCTTTCAAATCTTCACCAAACCATGTGATATTATTGTACTGGTCAGATCTTACCTTAAAAGTTCTCTCTGGGAATGAGTTGAGGTAGGCCTGTTCTAAAGTTTGTATGAATTTACTGCATTGCTGGTTGGCATCAAGGTTGTCCGAAGTCAGAAATTCCCAAGATTCATCAGCTAAACTGTTGTGAAATGCAAACAGGCCCCTTTGTGTAATAGGTCTGCATACCTTTCTACTATAGACAAAATTAGGTGCTTGGTAAAAGAGAAAGTGGACAATTTGTCCCTTATGATCAGACATACCAGTCTCAATCACTCCAGAATCACAAACCTCGAGTCCTGAGCTCACAAACACATTATCAAGACAGGAGTCTCCCCGAGTAGGCTCGCATGTTGTCGGCCCCAGTCCAAAGCTGTCCATTAGGTCACATAGGTGTTCCGTGGCACCATCTGCTGTGTTAAATCGAACATTAAAGTCTCCAGCTATTATGACTTTCTTATTAGGACCAAGTTTTGTCAGAATACCCTCTAGCGATGCCAAAAAGGTGTCAAAGTGGCCTGAAGGTGACCTATATATAGCTAATACACAAACATTAAGTTCTATACAGTGAACAAGACAATACTCAATACATTTATCAATATTAATATTAAAACCTAAGTCCAGCATATCAACATCTAAAATACATTTAACAAAAATTGCTGTGCCACCTCCTACGCAGTTCTGTCTTGAGGAAAAACTTGCCAACTTGTACCCCTGAATCTGTAAAATCTCCATTTCATCCTTTGTTAGCCAGTGTTCTGACAGGCAGAGAATGTCAATATTCCTATCAACAATAAATGCTTCAAGTTCATCTACCTTTTTCCTGAGCGACCTAACATTAATATGAAGAACTTTTAGTTTTTTCGCTGGTTTTGTGCCTTTCCCTGGCGCTGTATGTTCTGAAAATGGTTTATTACAACTCCCTTTGGCCACAGGTCAGGGCACAAGTATTTCTCCGCCTCTTCACTTGGCACAGAAAGTCTAAAGGAGCTATAGTAATTGTCCTTTTTTGTCTTCATTTTCTCGCAGCTCATGTTTTTATTCAGCGAATGTTCCCCTAGGAAAGACATTACGTTCTCAGAGGTTACTTCTGTGGCTAGTCCTGACAAAAACAAAAATGTTATTTTAGCTGCCGATTTTAGGGTAGTCACATTTTCATTAGTACCTCTAAGAGGCTCTGGTCGGTTTGCTACTCTGTGAAAGTTTGCAGTTTTATTTCTTGTATTCGTCTTATTTACACGTTTCGCTGATTTTCTATTTCTAACCTCAATCCATTCGTTTTCTTTGTCATCGATTTGCTTTAAAACGCCGTTATCGATATTGGATTTAGTGGCGTCATTTTGATTTTTAGAATTTATGGTCTGGTCGCTAAAATCCTCATCAATATTTGACATTGATTGCTGTTTTTCAGGATTCATTTTTTCGGAGTTACAAACAGTAGTATTATCGTTGCTCACGTTTCCAATAGATGTTGCTGGCTTTGTAGATTGCACAACAGGTATTTTTTCATGTTTTTTAAGCTTTTTTTCGAGAGCATTTACCTTCTCCCGTAATAACTTGCAATTTTCTTTCAGAATTTGGTTCTTCCCTTGTAGTTCCTTCACTAGGGTTCTAAGAAGCTCGATCTCCACAGATTCTTCAGCTGCTATGATAACACTTTCTCTCCTAACCTTCGGCTTCATGAACACATTCAGTGTTTTTTTGTTCGGCTGCTTGTTCCAAACAAGCCGGATGATACAAATTACTACACTTTTTACACTTCACTATATTTACCACTTTCTTTTTGCAATGTACACACAATGTTACTATTTTTCTTTCGGCTTTTTTGGGAGCCAAATTTTCGTCCAACTTGTCAGTGTTGGCCATCTTAGATTCTCTTCTAGCCTCCGCTAGAACTAGGTGTCCACAGCATTTCACCGAAGCTCGTCAACTGGTCAATGCTCTTGCAGACAGGGCAGAAAAATGAGCAGATTGTAAAGTGTATTCACAAAAGTTGTCAGTTTGCAATTTTGCAAGAGAAATGGCCCACAAAGACTTAACGGGCAAAATTATCAGGATTTACACAGACATAAGACAAGCTAATTAAAAAGCTACAAAATAGCCACATGGTCTGTTTGAGAATATCGTGATATTCGCAGTGAAAAGGCAACAAAGAACCTGATAATGTGGCTAAGAACGGCGGCCGGTTTAAATATTTTTGGTCCTAGCTCCCTAGACTACAAATCGCTAAAGAAAACACCTAGAATTAATTTAAAATTTGTTTCGTTCATCGACTAGGTGCAAATTTGCTAGAGTTAGGCAGAGGCAATAACCTATTTGGTAATGTTTACGAGTAATTTGTAACAGGAATCCTAACTGAACAATGTTAGGTAAGAAAACGCCTTTACAATGTGAAGCTAAGTCGCACACTTCTCTTTGTAGTGATGGTATACAAGAAGTAATTATCCTGCTACTCAAATATCCTAATATCAATTCTAGGCTGGCTTATACAATCAACAGATTATCATACAGGAATAAGCTGGTTAATTATCTAGGAGCGATCATATCAGGGAGACTAGATTATATGGTTCTACCTTCCCCATTAAAAATGATAATGGAATGGAACCGCAATTATGCACTTATTCTAATACATTTTGTACACTGATTAAATTAATAAATTTTAACACCAACCTCAGACATTATAGTTAATTTTTAACTTCAACGAAAAATAAAATCATCTATTACTGCTTTTGGAAAATGCTCAAGTGACGTTACATGTGTCTATGTCAAAATATTCGCTGAATAAATAATTGTAAAAAATGCAGAATACTTCTGAAACCCATAATAAAAGTCTCTAAAACTTTATCATTTTCCCAACTATTACAAAAATACAGAATAAAGTTTTAGAAATTGGAAACTCTGGACAGCCAAAGAAGTTTTTCTTAGAAATAGTATGTCATTGTCCAAGTTAAAATGTTGCCATTCAAAAGTTCGTCCTTCGATTTTACAAAATACGGATATTCTTGACCTCCCTTTTAAAGTATTCTGAAAGTAAATTGTCACTTTTGCGCCTCAAATATATTACTAAAGTTACACCAACTCGAATTTATATACAACCCACGAAATGGTCTTAATATGATTTTAGAGCGGGACAGCCAGACCTGGCATTTCCGCTAAGAAGAAGTCTTTGAATTTTAAGTAGGGTAAACAAACCCATTTCCTTCAGTTGAAAAATTAACTAGGACATTATAAAGTTACCAAAACGTATTGCGGTGTAAGAGTTATGGTTATGTTTTATGTTTGCAGACATGTTCGCAAATTCAATGAACGGTAAAAAATAGTGAGTAAAAAATACATCTCGCAAATACCAGCTAAATTATTTTTATTTAATGGGTATGATGATTAAAGAATCGGAAATACAACGACCACGGGTGAAAGTACTTTTATTTGGCGTTTATTCCGTAAAGATTTTAGTCACAGACGGTATCAAAAACCATCTAATCATAGAGTACTTTCATAAGTTGTAATAAACTGAAACACAATGACTGTTATTTTTAAGTAATTTGTATTACTATATTTCGACAAGCTAAAACAATGCTGGGCATAGATAACGCATTTTTTGTTCAGCAGTTTATTTTCAATAAAGATTTAAGATTTTTTTTGGAAGTACATCTTTGTTTTTCTGCTGTTATTAAATCTTGTTAACAAAAGTGGAGAATGATTTCCATGTGTAACAATAATAAATAAAGGAAGTGGTACCTTGAATCGCCTACATGTAATAAAATCCACAAAAGTCTTCCGTCCACATAGGTTGGGGTACGGAGCATTTTTTTGCCTGTCTGCAGTAGTTCTTTCTTGACCAAATTTCCTCCCTGTCCATTATGTGGTCACTACCCTTATCTTTGTTAGCCGATAGCCTTGAGAGCTGTTTGACTGTCTTAGTGAATGCGGATTTCGATTTCTGCTCCATATTCTGACCTTGTTGCCATAAATAATAAATAATTGTAAAAAATGTAGAATACTTCTGAAATATAGCCATAAGTATAGCGTAGATCTCCTAAAAGTCATGTGTCTTCGTAGCGGAAACATATAACATTACAATATTATTGTAATGGTGTTTTCTTCACTGACATTATGCTGTCAGAATTCCTGTTAAAAATCGAAAATTTCTTTGCGAGATTGCTAGGTAAGTCATTTTCGTATCCTTGTTGGGCTACAGATAGCCAACTCCTTAAAGACATTATTAAGACCATGCTGCCCGTCGTCCGCAAACTCCTCAAAGACTTATAGGTATGACCACATACTGCATAAAAATATAGCCCCTATTTTGTCAGTATTGTTAAGGCAGCAGCATTAATTTTTATAATATTTATCTATATATTTAAAACACAAAGCCAAATTTTTCAGCAAGTTCGTGAGAGAGTTGTACTGCACCGATTTATATGATTTTTTTTACATGATCTACTGGTGACCGTGACCTTTCAACAATATTTTTTGTATTGCAAATTTTTACAGGGTGTTTCAATAAATTAGGTCACTGATTACACGAATTTGCACAAACCGCTTGACGTAACACAGGTAGGATGTAGAGGCATAAGAAGGGATTTTTCAAAACTCAAATTTAAAGGGTATGAAATCGCCCCTTAAATATTATAATATTTAAAAAAAAACTATTGGTTTTTTGGAAAAACGCTTAAACTCGTATATTTTATTTGATTATTTTACATATTTAAAAATTTCTTAACAATGTATATAGGGTGTTCGAAAAAATCGGGTAACTGATTAATTACGATTCTGCTAAGAGGTTCGATAAGAAGGGATTTTTCAAAAAACAAATTTCAAGAGGGTGAAATCGCCCCTTAAATTATAAACATTTTTTATTTAAAAAACGGTTAGTTTCTAAAAAAAAATGCTGGAACAGGTATATATTATTTTATTTTTTTACATATTTTTTAAACATTTATACAGCGTGTTACAAAAATCGGAAATAATTTATAAACAAAAACCGCGCAAGCCCCTGTTGACAAAAATTGAAAGAAAATGCAACAAAAAACGTTCGTTCATAAAGAGGTATTTAAATAAAGCGATTTAAGTACCTCTTTATATCCCTTTTGTTATCGCTAGTATATTTCATATTTGGTAAATTAAAATTTCAAATTGAAAAAACAAAAAAATCCACTCCACTTTAATTGTTATATTTACTAACGATATCTTGCAACATAAATTAATAGAGTATCGGAAAAACATAGGATACTTATCTGTCTATCTCATATAAACGGCCCACTCGATTTTACTTCGTTATGATTTATTAAAATTCAAAAACCTAACTTCTGGAGTTTTTTCCTGGTTGTTGGACATATAACATCAAAAAACAATTGAAATTTAAATAAAACAAAAACAGCAGAAAAACTGATTTTTGAAAAAAAATTTCACTCTATATATTATATTTGTATATGATAGTTGTTTTTGTCTCACCTTTGTTCATATAAACTCAACTGTCAAATCTCCTGGGTGAATTTTTATCAAAAATAAGTTTTCCCACCATATGTTTTACTGTTTACGGCTTTCAGCCGTTTTCTTGATAGCCTGCAAAAAACTAACATAAAATGGGCTTTTGAATTTTAATTCTAGCTAAACCAAATGAAGTAAAATTAAGTAAAATCGAGTGACTCACTTACGTGAGGCATCCTGTACACCATCGTTATGTGATATTGAAAAAAAAAGTATTTTTAATTCTATTAGCATCTTCAAAAATAATAACAGAAAATACATAACTTCAAATTCAGATTAACTAATTTCCTTAATGCCAAGCTTGTTGTATATCAATGACCTTAAACAGGATTAACTAAAACGAGATAATCTTAATCACTTTCTTTTTTATCGTTACGAAACCAGCTGGAAAATTTTACGAAAGCGACACAACACCATAATAATCTATTACCAAGTCATGTGGCGTCTTTTAGCACATCATATGCATAACAAATATTTAAATTTTATTGTGCGTTATTTCATTGTCAGTAGCCACATCCGTTTAACACACAATGAAGGAGTGAAGGACATGACCGAAAAATTAATCAGAATTAAGTGGTCCGTTGTTATTATTTTTATTAATACAATTAACATTGAGATGGATTTACCATGAAAAATCGAATTTATGTGGTTGTTATTAATAAGTTGAAGGTCGATTCTTTCATAACAGTGTTACATATACAGGATGTGAATATTAAAATTGCAGAAAACAAAGACTGAAATAAGTTAATTGGGACAAATGTGACACAAAACATAACACAATTTAAAAATCGTTGGAGGATAACAATTATACCGGGTGGTCCATGAACGAATAATAAAATACCTCTTAACTTGTTAAAATTTTAAGTAAATTGATCTATGTACCTCATCTATAAAACATAGTTTAATAGCTATGCACAAACGAATATTAGCCTTTTAGTCATACTTATTCGATACAAATAGAAATATCGTTGACGTTATAGAAAAAAATAAATGCACTTTCCTATTCTTACTTTGAAAGCCTGTTAGATGGTCCCTATTGGCTGGTTTCTGAATGGGTATCAAGGGTGCCTATCGGATGGCACACACCATAAAGTGTAATTTATTTGGCCCTACCTCAAACCTTTTTCTATTTACACTGCGTTAAAATACCTAGAACTGTTAAATTTAGATATGAGGTATGCTTAGAATTTTACATAGAAATAAAAAATGCAAAAAAATTTACACTTCTTAAATATACACACGCTTATAGCCTATATAAATCATTTGTTTAACAATCTTTGTTAGATCTTATAACAAGGCAGATATTGATATTAAACTGTCCATGAGAAGTCTATTAGGCCCACCCAATATATTTGGATCTTTTTAAATTGACGATGCGGGGAACATAATTGTATGCATATCGTACTACTAGGTTGCAATGTAAGCTAATCGCCTGTTAAATAAACCAGCATATTCCCTTTTAATGGATGGAGTGCGGGCTATTCATTTAGAGTTTTCTCAAAAACAGAAACCCATATATTATTTGACCTTGGTCCATATTTAATATTTTTGACGAATCGTCTACAAAATGTGCTCTAATTTTATACATTACTAATCTAATTACTGTAAGTTAGTTGTTCCCTTCTCAAAGTTGACAGAGGCCAAACCAGAATCATTACCGGGGTCCTTACTGGACATTGGCTGGTGATTATGGGGTCCAGCCTAAAAGATGCCTTTGCCGGGCTCCTTTGTTAGTGTCAAATATCTAATTCTTTCTGACATCCTCAAAATTACAACTATTTCTCGTCTTAGATAAGTAAGGTTATATTATAGCTTGCCTGATCTAGATGCCCTAGATCAAGCAAGCTATAAAAGTCTTAGAAGAAGCTAGCATTTAATAATTAATTGCCTAACTTCAATGTTATCAGGTCTCTGGCAGCTTACTTAGGCTAAGTCGTTTAATAATGTGTTTCGAGTTCGGAGCTAGCGAAGGTGAATTTTACTGGTCAGAACAGCTTTGTGTTTAACTGAGTTTATTATTTTAATTTATAACGAAAGCAATTACTAAACATGACTTTTTTAGAGAAAAATATTCACATAACAAAATTCAGTGTTCATAATATCTTGAAATATTGATACACTTTTTGGTCTAACTAATGTTTGTAGCTTAGATATAATGATAGAAATGGCTATTTTGTGTACATGTTTCTAATTTTTTCTTTTTTTTTTCAGGTAAGATTTCATTCATAGGGGTTTTCTTCAGATATAACTCTGTAAGTGTAATCCAATTTTCTTATATACTTTTCTTTAGTATTGTCTTTTTTATTACCTACTTTGCTGAGATATAATAGTTAGATTGTACAACATGACTCAAAATTATCATTGTTACACCAACAGACATTAAGCAGTGGGTGTTACTCAGTCCAACGATTCAACATACTTACACGAGAGCCAGTCTGCATAACTATCGACTATGAAAGTGAAATTAAATGACCCTAATATTAAAATTGCGGTTAAAAAATAAATAAGTACTCACCAACAAAACAAGTTTGGACGTATAAGTATCAATTTGTGACGTTTGTTGTTCACGGAAATGCCTTCAAGATGCTTCCTGAATAATACCTATTGTCATCAAAGATAAAACCATTGATGACACGATGCACTAAGGGCTGAAAACGGCGCCAATATCAAACGGAGATCAAGTCTCCTAGGAGATTAAGGATCTCAGCACTTCTCTATTGTTTTTAGTAGAAAAAGTAGAAAAAATTTTGCCAAAATGTGTAATCGCTCGTACAGCTTTATAACTTTCGACTTCTTCAAAGATGGTTAAAATACTGAATTTTGCTATTGTGATATTCTATCTTAAGAAATTTCAACGGGATAGTTTTAGCAGTTTTCTCCGTTTCGCAACATGTTTTTTATAAGGGCCATGTCTATAGATTTTGATAACCACTACAATACATACAAATTGTAATATTGACGGAATATTTATGGTTTCTAATCATCCCGTCTGTCTAATTGAAATACGTCTTTTATTTATTATAAAAGTAGGGCTACTAAAAGTTGTATTTTTCTAAATGGGACCCCTATATTTGACTTGATTTTTAAATTCTACATAAAATTCTAACACTTTTTTGTATAACGTGTTATATGGCGAAAATTGATAATTGGCTTTAAACGAAAAAAAATATAAATTTGATGCACATCTATGATTAGCAATATAACGCCTAGTTGTGCCAGTAAAAATAAAATATTTTGCTTCTGCACAAAGTAGGCATGGAATAAAGGACTACTTTTATAATATTGAAGATATTACATACAGGGTGTCCAAATTTAAATGCCCAACTTTAACATATTTAAACCAATTTATTTTAGTTTTTTTAAATGGAACCCCCTGTATATTATTATTTATTCTTTTTAAGCATAAAAAAATCTACAACTTTTATTACATATATTATATATCTACCTTCAATAGTTTTCGAAATATTTTAAGATTTCCTTTTTTGCGTAATTTAGAAAATTACCATCTCGATTAAAGTAGCCATAGTAGCCGTCAGTAAAACAAAAGTATTTAATATGAATACAATAGTTTATTATCTAAAATTCATCCAATGAAAATTTAGATAATATAATAATTTTTGCATAAAATTGCTACAAAAAAACTGATCTAATAACCTTAAGATTTTAACATCAGAATCTACAGTTATCAAGATTATAAGAAAATACAAATATCATCCATTTCATATTACATTAAACCAAGAGTTACAGGCGGAAGATTTTAAAATCCGTGTTAAGTTTTGTAACCCAATGATAAGGCGAGTAGGGTCATTTCCCAACTTTTTAGACAATATTATGTTTTTGGAATTAATCTTACATTTCAAAGTAAAGGATCCGTGAACTGGCATAATATTATAAATATTTAAAAATTGTGTTGAAAAAGGGGTCTACTCGTCTAGTTTGCAAATAAGTAAATACAATTCAATGAAGGAATACATTTCAATTTAGATAGTCGAAAACTTATATTAATAGGTACTGATTTTTAAAGTTATCAGACTAAAAAAAATCGCTTTTAAACATTAATCCAATGTTTTCATAGTTATATTTTAAAAGATGCTCAAATAAGCCTCCGCCTTCACGAATACACATGTTGAACCTTTTAGTAATATTTTGCCTAGTTTTAACTAGCATGTCTAGTGATATAGTGGCGCATACATCACTGATTCGTTCCTGCATGTTCTCCCTTCCTGTAGGTGGTTGGGTGTAAACACTATCTTTAATATAAACCCACAAAAAATCGAATGGAGTTATATCGCAAGATCTGGGTGGCCATTCGATAAAACTGCTACGACCAATCCATTTTTGATTAAAATTACCGTCCAAAAATTCACGAACGTCCCGATGGTAATAAGCAGGTACACCATCTTGCTGTAGCCACATGCCTCTTCTTTCAAAAAATCTAAATATCTTTGTCCATTAAGTGGTTCATTAATAAAATACGGACCTATAATATGGTTTCCAATGATTCTACACCAAAAATTTAATGAACAGTGATTTTGATGTTGTACCTTTCGTACCCACTGGGAATTTGTTATTGCATAATAATGCATATTATGCCTGTTTACAGCTCCATTGCTTCCAAATGTAACTTCATCGGAAAACGTGATATTCGCTAAAAATCCGGATATGTTTTTATCCGCCTTATCATTAAGTTGCAAAAGTTAACACGCCTTTGAAAATCTTCATCGTGCAACTCTTGGTGTAATTCCATATGATATGGATGATATTTATATCTTCCTGTGGTCCTGCTTACTGTAGATTGTGATATCTCACTTAAAGTAGCAAGTTGTCGACTACTTAAACTGGGATTTTCTTCTATATGAAGTAGAATTTCCAACTCTTTATCTTGATTTATAGCAATTTTATTGACAACTGTTCTCTTCGAATATGCCACATTGCCACTAGCATCAAATCTCTCCATGACATTTTGAAAGGCCACTTTAGAAGGCGCGCGTTGATCCGGATATTTTGCTTCATAAAGCCTTTTGGCCAGAAGGCAATTTTTTTGAGCTTCACGCAATATACAAATTTGAAAATATTTCGAAAACTATTGAAGATAGGTATATAATATGTTTAACAAAAGTTGTAGATTTTTTTATTCTTATCAAGACTAAATAAAAATATACAGTGTGTTCCATTTAAAAAAACTGAAATAAATTGGTTTGAAAATTTTAAAATTGGGCATTTAAATTTGGACATCCTGTATGTGATATCTTCAATATTACAAAAGCAGTCTTTTATTCTATGCCTATTTTGTGCAGAAGCAAAATATTTCATTTTTAGTGGAACAACTAGGCGTTATATTGCTAATCATAGATGTGCATCAAATTTAATTTTTTTTTGTTTAAAGCTAAATATTTAAGAAAGAATCAATTCTAGCCATATAACATGTTATACAAAAAAGTGTTAGAATTTTATGTAGAATTTAAAAATCAAGTCAAATACAGGGTGTCCCATTTAAAAAAATACAACTTTTAGTTGCCCTACTTTTTTGACGCACCCCGTATAATTTAAAATATTTTTAAAATAAGCTCGACTTACATATATATACCACAGCATAAACAGTTGCATTCCAGATTTTACCTGTTCGACGTAAATTTACTTTTTCCAATCGTTGACTCACCCTGTACAGGGATTTGGTTATATTTAAAATGTAGTCTACAAACTAAATTTTAAATATATCCAAAAATGTGAAAAACGAAAGTTTTATGGTTTCATCAAAAATTAGCAGATGACAATTGGGAATGTATTTAATCCACCTTACTTTTTTGAATTAGAAAATCCTGTATAATATTATCTCATTAAATGGACCTCTTATTACAAACTTTAAATATACTAGGTTTAATACCATTATCTTTTAAGGCAGCTGAGAATATTGACAAAAAACCTGCCATAAGAGGCGATGTGTTAGAGAGAGAACATTCTAACACATAAATAGAGTCAATAGGAATACAGTTCCTCAAATGAGGGGGTTTTTGCCAACTTTCAAGTAATACCTGGTATTTTTATAATCAGCAAGAGAGTACTTATTTAATGAATTAATTAAAGTCGATGCTATTATTCTTTTCACTTTCCAGCTGTCATTTGTTTATTTTTATAGCAAATCCTGGTAGTTTAGAGAAAACTATAAAACTTTTGTATACAATATTTTTTATGTCTCTATAGTTAGGTATGTAAAGCCGTTTTTAAATATAACCAGAAACCCTTTGACTTTTGAAAAGATAAATTAAAAAATAAACATGTGCTGCCTTAAGATATCTCATCTCGTCTGACGGGACCTGAGGACCGGGGGCTCTGTTTCCATGATCGTTAATACGGTTGACAGTAATGTGAAAAGCTTAACTAATATTAATTATCATACTACAAGTTAATTTTTTAACCTGTAGTTAATTATATTATTCTCTCAACTGGTCTCAGAAAATCAAAAATAAAACTTTATAGTATTGGCCGACCATATATCAAAATCATATTTTCTGCATATCAAAAGTGCCACTTGTGAAATATTATTTTCTGCTATCTATCAGGATTATTCAAAAGACACCTGCTCGTTTCATATTAATTTTGCAATTGCATCGGGAAGTTAAAACCCACCTGGTCTGTAAGAACGTTCGTCTTATTCAAAGGTCACTAGTCTTTGAACGGCAGCTGTGGATTGTACGTACGGAAAAAAATATATTTTTAATAACTTGGAATTGCCTCGAACCTTACTAATATGTACTCGTTTTCTGCATGAGTATAAAAACATCTGAAATTATTAACATATTTTTCTCGGTTGATGTTTCCTGGCAGATTCCGTAGTTATCAACTTGCCTCCTTGGTTAAATAAGTGGTTAAGAAAATGTTTAAAAAGTTAACCATACGGACTTGGGAACAATTAAATTCGTACATAGAGCAATTTACGTTGTGTGATAAAAGTGGACTATACAAAACACAGGCTGAGAGAGAAAGAACTACACAAATTTTAACATGGGTTGTATTAAGCAAAAGAAAAGTCTTATATAACCATATGTGAAAACCAATATGTGAGAGAAAAATGTAATTTCTGAACTTA
Source organism: Kuschelorhynchus macadamiae (assembly GCA_030620095.1). NCBI lineage: Eukaryota > Metazoa > Arthropoda > Insecta > Coleoptera > Curculionidae > Kuschelorhynchus > Kuschelorhynchus macadamiae. The sequence goes on along the minus strand of JAUTXW010003802.1, from coordinate 867,329 downwards.
TTTTATTGTAATTTAAGCAAATTACTTTGTATTTTGTTATCCAAAAATATTAGTTACATCATTATTAACTTTACTATTTAATTTTGTTTCTATGAAATGTGTAACATTTAAAGAAATATCTAAGCATTGAATTAACCAATATTCAAGAACATACGATCCGGCAATACTCTGCAATTGTTATTCTCTAAATTGCTACTCTAAATAGATAACATATCTTCCCATTATTGACAAACAACGTTTTGTAAACGTAAATACCTGTTTATGTTAGTGTAAATTTCTAACCTGAAGTTTTTTTTCTGTAAATTGCTACTAACAGAAACTAGATGAGATCTTCCCATTATTGAATGAAGAAAAGTTATTTTATCTGTATGCCTACTTATGTTAAAAGATCCATATACGAACTTGGAAACAATTAAATTTGTACAGTAGAACAATTTACGTTGCCTGATAAAAGCGGACGATACAAAACACAAGGTGAGAGAGAATAACTACAAATATTTTAACACTTGAAAGTACGGGTTAATTTAATCGAAAAAAGTCTTATATAATCGGGTGTCAAAACAATTTCTGAGAGAAAAATATATAGGTAATGATTGAACTTATTTTGTTGTAATTTAGGCACATTACTTTGTATTTTATTATCCGAAACTATTAATTACATCGTTATTAACTCAATTATTTAAGGTTTTTGTTTAAAAGTTTTAATATTTAAAAAAATATCTATGCATTGAATTAATCCTTGTTCAAGATCACACAATTCGGAAATAATAATCATCAGTTGTTTTTCCCTAACTTGCTACTGTTAACAAATAACAAATGAGATCTTCCCATTTTTGAGCAACAAATGTTTTATTTGTAAGCCTACTTTTGTTAATCTACATAGGTACCTATTTATATTAGTGTACATTTTTGACACCGAAATTTATGACGACAGTGTATAATTAATAAATATTCATGTGTGTTAGAAAATGTATGCCACATTTAGCTGCAACAATTTATGGGGTAAGATTTCCACAAAGAATAAGGAAAAATATTTGTGACAGTATCAACGCATATGAAAAACAGGAAACGTACTTCCAGCCAACTAATTCCATTTTTATTTTCGGGGTCATACTAAGAAATTACTGTACCATTGTTATGAAGGAGAGCTGATAAAAACACTGCAGATACAGTTTGTGAAAACTTGATTCGGCGTTGTTGTGCTTGTATAAATAGTGATGGTGTTCAATTTTTTTTTTTAATAATTAAGACACTAAAAATTTAAAATGTAATTTCTAAATCTATATGACTCAGAGTTTAATTGTAATGTTGCCGCCTTGTCAAAAAAAATCTTAAATTTTAAAATCGCTATTACTCCAAACCCCTGTTATAATAGACTTTCTTTTATCTAAATTATCCCTATTTTTATCTGTTGAAATAGTTTTAGTAATTCCCTTTTAACACTATGTATCACACTGCATCGGGCATAAAGAAGGTCATCTCTAATGCCCATTTTTTTTTCATAGTTAGAAGCTTCACGACATATTATTTAACGACAGTGAACTGAATTTTTAACCATACGTTTATTCGCCGTTTGATAGAGGAAATTTTCTTTACCCTAAATTACAATAAATGTATAACCGTTCCGGGTACTCAAATTGTCCGGAGAGCTAATAACGAAATATAAAAAATATCATAAAACTACGAATCCCAGCAATACAATTTGATACGTAAAAAACAAACGACCTGAATGATTTATGAATCCAACTGTGTATTTATATTTTACGCTGATATCATGATTCGAAACGTAAATACTAGAAATACTAAAAGCTTGCCAAATTGTTTTCAATTTATTTATTTAATTGTATTTATATACGTACCCGGGCTATTTTTGTCGGTGACCCCCATTACAATTTCGTTTATTGTGTGTCGTCTACGGGAAAAACGCCAATCAATATCGCTGAAATTAAACTAAGTTCAGGGCCGCATTTAGGAAAAGATCTTCATTAATACTAACACTACTGAACGAGAAATGGATGATACACAATATATAGATGGGCTTTTTTTACCTCTGGCAAGAAAGAAAAATAATGAACAATGTTATATATTTAGTTATTTTTTGTCTTTCATGTGATAATATTAACTACCATATAAATGAAATATTCTTGCTTACTTAAAATAAAAACGTTTTTTGATTTTTTGCCAAGTTCGGATGTAGAAGCTGGATTTAAACACTTAACGTTGTTCGTCGCTGTTTTTTTGTCGTTAGTGAATAGTTGGTTGTCTTTCTTTCCTAGGTGTCCCGGAATGGAGTTTCTAAAAGGTGACATCCCTAAGTTTATGTGATGTATAAATTAGAAATAGGTCCAGAAAATAAAATAATTTTTAAAAACCGAGGCAGAACAAGCATAAAAAACAACAAATTAAATGACCGTCTTTTTTACTCATTTAAATTTCAATTCAATGGGAATGAATCATGTCTACATAGTTTTATTGTTCATCCACATGGGATCCGCTAAACAAGATGACAAAAAATATAACTAAAGGAGAGCCTTAAATTAGAAAAATATGTTAAAAAAATTAAATATTCCGTAAAATGAATACATTTTAAAAATATAGGAGATGATGTACACATAATAAAAATATCACACCATAGAAACTGGAGTATCTACATAAAATTTAAAAAAAAAAACTAAAAAAACCTCACTCACATGTCCGTAGACTGACTTCTAAAAACCGAAGTTTCATCCATACAAAATAATTTTGGTGCAAGAACTCTCTGAGAATGATCACTATAGGCATTTGGAATTTTATGAAATCGTGATGGAACGTTGCAATACCAATCCAAATTTTGTAAATTATTTTTTCTGGCGAAGCAACTTTTTTTTGGAATGTTAACAGGCATTTAAATATTGGGCTATGGAAAATCCACATTGAATACGTGAAAATCATACCCAATTTTCCTAAAAAATAAATGTTTGGTGTCGTATAAAGGGTGCAAAAATAATCGGTCCCTTCTTCATGGAAGACACATTAACTGGAATTGTCCCAGCTATTGCAGAAATATTTCCTTACTTTACCTGCTGTATTAAGTAATTAAACTTGATTTTCTTAGGGAATGGTGCACCACATGATGAAATATGGTTTCAGCAGGATGGTGCTCCACTGCATTTTGCTTGGAATGTTCGGGAATATTTAGACAATGTTTTTTTTGGAAGATGTATTAGACGTGGAGGTACAATAGGGTGGCCACCTCGGTCTCCAGATTTGTCGCCCCTCAACTACTTTTTGTGGGGACACCTTAAAAATGTGGTTATAAAACTAAGCCTAATGACCTCGAGGGTTTAAAGGAGCAAATAGAAATCGAATGTAGACGAATCGAGATGGCTGGCATTCTTTTTAATGTATTAGTTTTTTCTCACAGTATTTGCCCTACTGTCAGGAAGAAAACGGACAACATTTTAAACACCTTACTTAGTTTCATTAATTTATTATTTGTTGTATTAGGTATTTCTTTTTTGTATTGTATTGTTTCCGTTGTTTTATAACCTACTTTTAAAGTTAAGGCGCTGTTTTCTCTTCCTGGTGGTTTGGTAGCAAGAGGAGGAATTATTGTGCTATGCACATGCAAAAGTGTTTGAACGCAAAGAACATTTTATTATTGAAGACAACTATATAATTTAAAACCCATGAATTTATGATTTATATGCTTTTTATATTCTCTTCTAAAAAAATCTTTGTAGACATGAAGAAACATTTTAAATATGCTTTGTCAAAATCAGAAATTCCAAGTAAGAATATTTAGGTTTTCCAGTATGTCTTTAAACTTTTTATACCTTCTTTGAAATAACTGCTATAAACAAGTATGCCAATTAAATGTGAATGTTATAACTAATCCATAATTTTCATTTGACTTTGTAATATATAAACTTTACGCTCATCAATTATGTTAAGGTGTGTAAACTACATTATGCTTCTTAGAATCGTTTATTCAGAATGAAAAACAATAATTTTACATAAAACCTTGAATATATCAGCGGTCGACCATTAATAACCAACCAACATTGTATAAAGTTCGCAATCATTTATTCTAGAATTAAAGTTTATTTATAAATCAATTGTTTTGTTTACACATAAATTTCCAACGCGACAGTCGCCCGTGGTTTGTTTTTAAATTAAATATGCCGTTCTGTGTACGATCCACACAAACGAAGAATTATGTCCATTAGAGGGCTATAAAAAACTGCAAACATAGGTAATTATTGCGACCCCATTATTGTATTAAAATGAAATGCTAGTAATAATAGAACCCACGCGTATTTTTTGTAGCTTGAGATAAATTGCTATTTTACATATTTTATGTTATATAGCCAACATATAAACAAATGAAAAATCTTCTAAATGGGTAATAAGTACATGACAGAAACGGTTATTATTTCATTAAAATTATATATAGCTTCCCTTCTCTCCAGTGAATGTATTTAACTATGATTTTGTGTTCAGAAAAAACTATTTGACACATGTTTGATGTGTTATTATTATTATAATTAACCAAGAAGATCCCTTCAATTTTTCTATAAAAGCTGGGAGGTGATTGAGAATAAAGAACCTCTAGTTTCCCTGCAATATCAATAATTTATATCGGATGGTTTGAAGATTAAACGTTGGGATTGATTTTTTTCTCGTATTTCTTTTTTTTATTCCGTTATTCTAACCTTTTTTTCTTATTTTCCTCTTATTCCCTTTTCAAACGATCTTTTCTCTTATAATACTGCTGCCAATTTTTGGAGGTTTAAACTATCGTCGGTATTAACTAATCATTTTGACATATTTGTAGCACAAAGGTCCATGCTTTCGCAGAAGATTTATTCCGAATTTCAGCATATTTCGGGATTAACTTTATTATTTTATATTATTTATATTATTAACTGGCTTTTTCATTGGTTATATTACCAACAATACAATTGATTATGGATTTCGGAGGTTTATTTTCATTCTCTTCCTCCTCAGTACTTTTTTCTATTATTGGTAATGGATGTTCTCCCAACTTTTCTTTCAGTTCTGAATATTATCTGTCAATACTTTTATAGAATTCAAAAAATGAATTGTCAGAAGATTCGCCTTCCCAACGCTCACTTTTTTTTTTGAACTGGGCCAACTTTTCCTGGTCCACGAGTTTATCTAGAAACTTTCCAACTCCTTTAAAGATTTTTCATCCATGTCTTGGTAGTTCGCAGATTTGGTTTCAATTATGGGACATTGGACAGCTTTAGGATCCCACGGTAACAAGCCACACTTTTGAAAGCCAATTTACAGGACGGAAAGGACAATTCTATCGTCAATAGCTTTTTTAAGCTGTTTTTTTTTTTGACAATCGGATTCCCAGAATCTTCTAATCGCCACTGAGAGATGTTTGGTGACCATCAAACATTCAAAGTTTTGAATACTGACACATCCATTAGTTGTATTAGATGTGTAGCATTAGGATATAAAGCGATAAGTATAATGCCTTTTTCTTCGCAAAATTTACTATTATGCAGGGTTAAGTGGGATACATGACCATGAATAAAATAAATGGGTAGTAGTATATTATTTGTGCCTAAGTAGGGAAAAAAATCGTTCGTTACCTATTCGTAGAAAGTCTCCCATGTCATCCACCCCGACTCGGGTTTCCCAATGCCCCAGTCACTAGGAACAATTAGTGCCATTTCTCGAGGGATCCTCTCGTAACGAAAAACTACTATTACTGGAGGAAGTTGTCCCGCTGCATTGCCAACTGTTATACCATCATTTTCGTCGCTGTTGATTACCTGATACACGTTTTTCTCACCTTTCTTAGACAAAACTCCCTTTGGATCTAAAAAATGCGGCTTCACCTGCATTAAACACTATGCCAGGAGGAATTTCAAGCTGATGATCCTTCAAATAGCCATGTACTTCTTAAGCCCACTGCTGTATTTTACCTGTCATTACATTAGCCCTAGTTAATGTTAAGTTTTGCGGTGTTCTGGAACTTATTTCGGGATTTCTTCTCAAAAAACTGTTATATCAACTTTTTCCAGGTCTATTGTTGGTAAATGGATTTGGTCTTTTTAACTGGACCATTAGTTATATCATGCTTTCAAGAAGATGATTTTTTTTTCCTATATGAAACATAACCTTTGCCATATTACTAATCCAGAAAACAAGAACTTTCTCCTCACGTGAGATATGAGTCACGACCCATTTGCCGATGTCGAGGGGTCTTTTTCTTGACTTTGTACATAAGTGTTATCCTTGGAATGTTTTCTGCTGTAGCGCAAGGCATTCCATTTTTTACTTCGTGGATCGCTAATTCTATATCATCCTCGGAATTTTTCAAAATCTGGCGTTTTTCACGAGGCATGCTGGCTCTAAATTTGGAATAAAATATTTGATACCCTTTAACCTAATATTTGATACTCTTTTAACCCGATAGTTGACAGTATGTCTTCCATTGGTCCTGAACGTTATATCGACATGAAATTCATATTCAATTAAATTTCTTTCACTACGAATTACAGATGTTCAATAAAATGCCAAAAATATTTAAATGACAGAGACACCAATGCTTGATATCTGGTTTTAACTATTAGATCTACATAATTATTTTGCACCAAAATTTGACACACAGAACAAGCATTAAATGCAATGTGTTTGTAATATGTAGGACAACAAGTACACTAATTATGGGAAAATTAATAACACACTTTCTTAACACTTTGGCTCAGGAATTGCTAGAAAAATAGTTTACTCGACTGACCGTTAAAAACATATGTTTAATTTCCATGCAAACCAACCTGTCAACATTTGGTGTTAAACATAAACACTAGAGGTCGCCACCTATAAGTTATCCTCAAACTTTGGTGGGGTGTTTAAAAAATATTATGAATATTGATTCCGGTTGAAAATGTTAACTATTGGGTGACTGTCCACACTTGGAGGTTTTACCTTCACAGTTTTTTCCAGAAGTTGCAAGCATAATGGTTATTACTAGAAAAAAAGAACAAATCATTTTATTTTCCGCAACTTCAGCCCATTCGTTAAGTTTTTAAGGATACGAGCCTTCTTAAAACCAATAATGATTTTGATCACTTCGACAACGACAATTATGTCTATTGGCTGCGTCATAAAAATAGTGGTTTCATTTCATGTTCGTTTATCCCTAAAACTGTAGTTTGCGGGTCATGCATATTTATTAATTTATATTTAAAGTTCTTTGGTTTAAACAGAAGTTCGACCAGGTCGGGAATACAACACTTATCAATTTCAAATATATTGAATGCAATTTTGCGATCTTCTATTACTTAACCATATGTTGCAGATCTCCATAATCCTGAGCTCGTTTACTAGTTAAAAACCGAACAAATACTATTTGATTAATTTGATAATACATCTAAAAGATGCTTTTATTTTAGTGCATAGTATCTCCAGGAATACGGAACTTCTACTAATGCACGATAACATTTTTATAATCGTTCAAAAACACAAAAACAAACTCATATTTATTGATGTTCCATTTTAATTTTCAATACAAACATTTCAGAAAACAAGCTTGTTTATGTCTACACGTTCCTACTTTTTGTTTGTCTTTGTTTTTTGCTCTTATTTAATTTCCGCCTGATAATATAAACATAATTGAAATATTAAATTTCTATTAAAGTTTTTTGTATTTTATATTGAATAGAAAAGGCGTGTTTCTTAATAAAAATGTATAACAAAATGAGTCGAACCTTCTACCACTACCAGTAAATAATATTTTACATGATACCTAGAATAGGTGGGGAATATGACAGATCTAAAGAGAATAATTGCAGTTAATGCCAGTATATCATATAACATTTTCTAAACGGCTTCAACTGAGTCACACTTAAGTAAGTCAACGTATGATTTCAATATTTCATGAGTAGTGATGGGCGTTTTATCGATAGATGAGCAATAATGTCGATAGGTATCCGATGATATCGATAGATAACTGATAATATCATCCTGCATCAGGGAACATTGACAGTTATGCGTAAAAAGATTACACCCAAGTAGCATTTTTAAACAAAAAATCGAAACAAAATCTCAGCTGAGAAACACTACGAAACAGTTTCGAAGCAATGAAGATGTTTGTGTCAAGACAGAAAATTTTGAAATTAATTCGACACATTTTTGATACATATGTATTAGTAACATCAATCGTTCTTTCTTTCGAAACATTTTACTAAAACACGAGTTTTAACAAACCATGACTTAGCTACATAAGCCATAACAATACACATCTTGGTGTTACACTTTTTTTGAAACGTTTAATAAGCATACGTGGCTCACACTTACTAAGGTTTCGTACTCGTTTTGTGCCTGAATTTATGGTATAACTTTAAAAAAGCAGAAGCAATGATATGGTAAGCAGCTACAGAGACTTTTCTTATGTAATTTTATAATTATTTATTATACGCAATGTAAATCAAACGAAAACCACAAAATACCAAATAAAAAATATTTTGTTTGACGTTCATTTTGTTTAATGACAATTGTTGACAGATAAATTGTTCAAAAATTCAACACACGTAGCGCTCTTTGCTTTGGCTGCGTTTGTTCAGCGAAACTAAATCGAAACATTTTCGAAACGTATTAGGGTTTTCATTTAATTCATTTTCGAATTGAGTTCCTTTTTAGACACAAATATGATATGGAAATGATCTGTGTCCCACTCTACGTTCATTTTAATAATGTATTAAAATTCCGCCATGTTGGCTAGTAAATCAAAAATGTGTTTTTATCGGTTGTTGCGCTTTTAAACCCTTAAGAACACCCTCTACTTACATTAATTTATCTATTTTTATTTTTCGGACTATGCTATAGACATAAAATAAAAATCGATATTCCCAACAAAAACAAATAATTATATATAGAAGGGGCATTAAAAATATGAAAGTTCATTACTAAATTAAACGACAAATTTGCTTTCTCCAGACTTTTTTTGTGCGGGGTAACCTGGAAACAAAGCTCTTTATTCTTATAAGAATAGATATAATTCAGATGACAATTTCAGTCAAATTTGCACAAATGACAAATTTTATGAGCCATGTTGTCACCGCATTTTGAATATTTAAATTTTTACTAACAATTCATACTTTGCTCTTTTTAATACCCCAAATTTCGATTTATTAATACCAATCTAGAAGTGGATCACAAATAACATTACTTGTTTGCCATATTACAGCTGCCATCTTGAATTTTGTATACACGAAAGTAGGTATCAAATTATATGGTCATATGAATTATATACGTATAGCAATCCAAAAGTTGTCAATCATGTCGAAATGAATGAATGACCAAAGACGGAGATTATCCCGACTCTTGCGACTAACTTATTATATTTTTCTAGGATAAAGCGCTCGAAGAGACGGTGAGTGACCGCGACGACGCGGAATAGAAGAAAACGTTTTAAATTTGTGAGGCTTAAAAACCTTTTTAAAAATAACAATGACACGTATAGTCGTTAAACAACTATATTATTTTAAATGTTCATAAAAGAAAATTGCAACGGCGTCAAACTTTTTCATTATTATAAAAATAGGTAATATATCCGCCTACGGCTTTACCTAAGATATTGTTATGTTATGGCGTTAATGCCTAGAGCATAATGCAAATCTCGCAAACATTTAACGTAAAAACTAACCAATAAAAACGAAACTTAAAAAGAAGTACACATTTGGGTGATCATTTTAAAGTTGGAACTAAATATAACCGTTTATAACCTACATTTCAAAAAAATATATCTAACAAAACACCGAAAAACAAATAAAGAAAAATTACATTTGACGTAATTTGCTTTTTTAATTGTGTTCAATACTTAAGGTACTTCTTAAGAAGTTTACAGCTTTAATATAAAATTTAGCAAGATATTAATGAACCGAGTACTGAACTATGTATTTTTATGTTGCGAAATTTTCTATTTAGATTTTGTTGTTTCGGTTTACAAGCGCGGGTCGTATTTTGATGAATTCACAGCATTATTACGTCGTATCTTAATATAGACGTTGTAACTCTTGATATTGTTTATGTGCATCGTATCAATCACTAAATAAGATTAATGCACAACATAAAGGAAATAGCTGAAGTTAAAACATTTTTAGGGTAATCTGGGTGTAAATCGCATAATGTTTTATCTTCATTTATACTGAAATTCTTTAATATTTCAAGTAAAGCAACTTTAACAGCAGTTAGGATACATAAATGTGCAAATGTTTTCTTTCTGTAAGAAAAAAATGTGTTCCTTTGATAATAAATTTCCATTTTTTATATAATTTTATCAATAGTGTTCTTTTTGTACCTTCCTGTACCCTAGGTGCCTTTCCCCCAAAATTCTGCCCCTCTACAAAGCACCCAGAGCAATTCTGAAAAATCGGTTCCTATACATGTCATTTACATTGTCAGATTCGGTTTCAGTTTGAGTATTATTTTAGGTGTCACTTGATGTAGACTTTTTCTTAAAAAAACTCTGTTAGCTTGAGAAATTCAGATGCTGCCACCTGCATCACTTTTTGATATGCCGGTTGTCGTGGACAGACTTTTGACGTTTCATTGCAACTGCGAAAATTTAAATAAATCCGTTCACCATCAATGAACTCATAATGAAAACTTGAGTCATGCGACGTGGCAGGCGCACTAGACGCGACGAAAATATTTTGATAGTTGTTATTTACTTAATTAGATAGTCTATATGTTTGACTATCTTAATGTCAGAGGAGAAGACGGGTAAAAGGGTATTATAGGCCACGTTGTCACAGGCATACTGAGCATTGCCCGGTAGCCTGATGGCGGTCCAGCACTCGCTTCTTTGCCATAATTCATTTTTTTTTTGCAACCGAAACTTTCTAAGTCCCTCAAAATACATCAATTTTAGAAATATAGTTATATCAGATGAGATTAAATTTATTTTCAGTTATTTAATTTTGACGTATCCAAATATCCATTTGACAGCTGAGCTATTTGGAAAAAAAATTATATGACAAACTACCAGAGAGAACAAAAAAAAATTAGCAAAAAATATTGTAATTTCTTAAAAAACTTTGGGTATGAGGAAAAAATTATAATATTTTTGTAAATATATTTTGAAACCGTTTAAACTAGTATGATATATGCAATTATTGTGTTCACAAGAAAGATAAGTAACCAAGAATCCCCTATATAAATGTTATTTTCATTGATACTAAAATAATTATATATTTACTAGCGTTGAACAAGTACAAAAAACGTTTTATGAAAAATAATAAAAATGTCCGGTTTTATGTATAAACAAATCATGTAAATAATGAGCGTAGCTACTATTTAATTGAAAAAGGGAAACATATTTTATAATTACCATTGAATTTAATTTTTTGTAATAGCGTAACATGGTCCCATTTTTACATTTCTATATTCAAGTAAGGTAAAAAAAATAATCTAAAATAAAATTAAGATAAGCAATTCATGATATTTATTACTCTAATTCAACTTAACGGTAAATAAACAGAGACGAAAACACGAATCATTAAACTGTATGGACAAACGCATTTTGCTACCTCAAAAAACAATTTATAATAATATAAACTTGGTAATCACATCTATACAGTAACTCGCCTTTTAAAGTTTTTATATCGGCCAAGTAGGAGCAGATTTCTAAAACTACTCATTTTATTAAAAATTTCATCTATAAGTTCAACCGTAAAGCAAATAAATTTTTTTTAAACTTTCAGTTTAAAGCATTTTTTTTTGTGTAATTATGTTTATTTTTCTGTGGAAAATACAGCTTGACTTATTTTTTCTGTTTTTCCACTTTTTGATAATACGTGATACATTTAATTTATTTTAACAATATAAATTGTAAACTGAAGTAAGGAATTAAAGCAAATATCAGCGGTGGTTGTGTGTGTACCCTATTCAAATGTGAAATGTGCTTCAGTATCTTATTACCAAAGAAGAAATCCCTGAAACGAAAACATAAAATTGTACACCTGTAGATAATTAACATTTTTTACTACATCTGTTATTCAGGCTAGTATTAAACGAAGAAGTAAAATAAAAGCAATAAAAGATCGATAGGTGCTTCATTAGAAAATAATTATAGGATAAAAATTTACATACAAGCAAAACGGCTGCACTAATCGACTTTTATAATTGTTTTTTATTTTATTGTCGTAAGAATATTCTTTAATGTAACATTACCGTTTTATTTTTAGTAGTGCAATATAAAATATGCTTTCACACAACTGCTATAAAATCGTTACAAACGTATATCCCCACAAAAGGTTGGGGTTATAAAATGCTTGTCAGGATTATTTTGAATGTTTTATAACGATGCGAATTACAATTGAAACTAATGGAATGGTGCTTAGCCTTTCGAACCAAAATTTGTGGCAATCCACCATCAAAATGTTATTTCTCATTCACCAAGATCTGTGGCTTGAGTAAAACGTTCGTAGTGATCTATCTTGTACAAGACTTCCGAATCTTGAATCAGAACTTCCACTAAATTTATTTGTTGTATCTATCGCACTCCCTCAGACAATTCCCTTAACGAGCTCTTCGACTTTCTTTCTGTTAAAATAGATTTCCCAAATCTCTGAATTCCCTTCCTCCAAAATGATCATATTTACCGTTCATAATAAAGAATGGTTAGTGTCTATTAAAACCTATTTCCATTAGAGCAGCAGACGCCTTTTCAATCAGCCAATCTCTTACCAACCTCATCAGAGAACCTACTTACTTCCCAGCCATTATCACACATAGCCAAAATCCAACCTCTTTCTCACCACTCACAAGAATTCAAAACCTCCTAACAATGAACCATGGTTGTCAAAATCCTGCGATAAGAGAGAATCTGAACTCAACCAATTCCTTAAAAACCCTACTTCAGAAAATCTACAAGCTAAAACGAGGCACCAATCATTATAATCGCATAATTCTCGACACCAAAAATGCCTTCAACACACGCATAAAGGCAAAGTTCTTTCTTGCCAAAATGGGAGCCGATCCTTTTCCGAAGTGTGTAAGTAAGTAGAAAATGCGCTTCTGAATTGTCCCCTATCCTTACCAGGTTATTCCAAGTCTCCTATGATGAGCATCTTTTCTAAAGGTTGGAAATCTGCTCGTGTACGGGCTATTCCCAAAAACACATCCAAAATTTTTCCCTCTAACTACAGACCCATATCTCTCCTATCAATTATGAGTAAGGCAATGGAGAAATATATTAATAATGATCTTGGACCTTGGAAGGTATACATTTATCCACGACATGCAATTCGGGCTTCCACCCAAAGATCTACAACATATCTTCTTACTTTCGTAACCCACAACGGGGATAAGTCCATCGAACTCCACGGAGAAACCCAAATTATTGCCCTCGACATATACAAAGCATTTGATCAAGTCTGGCATGGCGCACTTCTTAACAAATTTCCTATGGTCTTCCTACAATGTACTTTGATTGCCAGTTTCCTTTCCAACAGAAGTATTTTTGTAGTGGTTGACGATCTTTCATTTTCGTTAAACTCTCACCAATCAACAAGGTTCAGTGTTGGCACCTACTCTATTCCTCCGGCACGTCAATGATCTGCTTTCTTCTACCAGCAATTCTATTCACAGCTAAGCTGACGATAGTACACTCCACTCAAATATACAATTTCACAAACCAAACAACAGAGATAAAGTAATGACTTTATCACTAACCGAGAACCTCATTAAAATCGTAGTAGAAGACCCCTGTCCAATTTAACGTCACTAGATCACAATCATGTTTACTCTCTCACAAATCTCCCAGTACCCACACCATTCAAATGAATAATCCAATGCTTAAAGTTAAATATTCCTTTAGTTTAGTTGGTATCACTTTTCCGAAAGATCTTCGCAGGCATGATCACATTTCCACAATTGCCAGATCAGCCGCGAAGAATATGGGTTTCTTTTTCCGAGCTCGAAAATACTTTTCTTCTACTAACTTGTATACTCTTTACACTTCGCAAATCAGACCCAGCCTCGAGGATTACTTGCACATTTGAGGAGCAGCCTCTCCTTCAATCCTTAGCTTTGTCCACAAAATTCACTTGATTGAGGATCACAAGCTTGGATCACTAGAGAAATGTCGAATTGTGGGCGATCTCTTACTGTTTTACGGATATTACCACGGATTCTGTTTTGATAAATTATCATGCATTATATCCTCCTTAGTCATACCTGTCAGGAAGACACGAGCATCCCTGCACCCTCCAACTGCAAAGACCAAGGACATTCCACTTTGTTCGCTCATTTTTACTTCTCTCGTAAAAGAGGAGTATTGTAATCGTGAAAAAAATCACCAGAGATTTTTTCATATCTTTAGGGTTCCTAGATGCCAAAAAACATGTTTTTTTCAATTCCGTCAGTGTGTCTGTCGGTCTGTTCGCGGCATAGCTGAAAAACTGCTTACCCGATTGACTTGGTTGGTTAAAAATTAAGGGTCCTATGGGGATGACATGGTTACATTTCTGTAAAAATCCGAAATGGCAAAACAAAATGGCGGCCTAGTGAAATGTTAAAAAAATTATTATGAAAAAATTACTTATCTAATTTATTTAAAATTTTGCACAAAAATCAAGTATTATGTACGAACCAACTGGTAAAATTTTGGAACAAATCCAAGATGGCGGTTTAATAAGATATGTAAACATTCAACCTGAAAAACTAGTTAATGGACTGATTTAAAATTGTGTGCCGCAACTAATTCTGATATAGAGGAGAACTAGTAATATTGGGGTACTAATTCAAGATGGTCGAACAACATGGCGGCCAAATAAAATATTTATAATCGTGAAAATCTCCCTCTCAGGTTTTACATAATTTCATTTTAAATATTTTTTCAGGGTCGCTTGATGCCAAAGAGACATATTTTTTCAATTCTGTCGGTCTGTCTGTCGGTCCGTCTTTACGCGGCATAGATAAAAAAATACTTACCCGATTGACTTCAAATTATGATCAAAAATTCAGAGTCATATGGGAATAACCTGGTTAACATTTTAGTAAAAATGCAATGTCAAAACAAAATGACGGCCAATTTCTCTCTAAAATTTTGCACACAGATCAAGTATTATGTAAAAATCAACTGGTAAAATTTTGGTACGAATCCAAAATGGCGGCTTTCAAATTGTATGCCTAACTAATTATGGTATAGAGAAGAACTGGTAAAATTGTGGTACTAATTCAAGTGGCAAAACAAAATGGCTGCCAAATAAAATATTTATAATCGAGAAAAAAATCACCCTCTCAGGTTTTACATGTTTTCAGGTTTTAGCATCTCTAGATTGATAAAAAATGTTCTAATTAGTTCCGTCGGTCTCTACTTATCAGAGTGAATTCAAATTTTAGTCAGAAATTAAGGGTCATATGGGGATAATAATTTGGTAAAAATCGAATATGCCGGAACAAAATGGCGGCCTAGAAAAATGTTAAAAAAAATTATTACTCAAATTTAATTTTGCACAAAAACAAGTGTCACATAGGAATAAACTAATTACTATGAATATAAGATAGTAAAACAAAATGGCGGCCCAATAAAATTTTTAAAAAATTGGCCTGAATTTCAAAGCGTATGCAAAAATTTAGTGTGATATAGAGATAAACTAATAACCTTGTGGTACGGTTTCAAGATGGCGGAAAAAATATTTTTTTTTAATTAACGCAAATATAGGGATAAAGTTGTACGAATTCAATATGACATAACAAAATTTGTTTTAAATTATCCCCAAAAATCAAGTGTGGCATGGGTAGAAACGGATAAAATATTGGTAGGAATCCCATATGATAGAACAAAATTGCGCCCAACAAAAATATTTGAAAGCTAGTATAAGTGGCATTAAATGACTATGTACTGTGTCCAACTTCACTATTTGTAATAAAAAGAAAGATTCATAAGGAGGGAAGTTCCGGAAGGAACCGATTTTTTCCCAGTGTCTAGATTATGGAACGTGTTACCAGCAAATGCTTTTCTCTCTACTTCTAATCTGCAATTTTTTAAATCCCGCCGCAATACACTTTCCCTGTCTTCACTTAAAGCAACCACGGTACCTAGTACGTCCACCTTCGTGATTTGCTCGTAGATAAAAGAAATTAAATAGTTTTTTTATATATTTAATATGATTTTAAATAAAGAATAACTGAGACCAAAATCGCGACTGGGAAATGGAGTTTTTTCAGATTTCCTAAAATTTCTAATTTTAATTTGTCGAAGCAAAAAGAACATTTTTGATGTCAAAATTTCTTTAACGAAGGTATTAATTAAACTTGTGGCATGCTAATTTGTCTAATGACGCTAAAAATATTACACATTAAGGTGAAATTAATCGGTTACAGAAAGTTACACATATTTCGCATTTTAAATTTAATCGTGTTAATTTTAATTGCAAATACTATTATATCTACCTAAATAAATTCCGATAAACAAGTTAATGGAAAAAATAATCATTTGGCATACATTAAGAACCAGTTCGGAGTTAATTTTGTAGTAGGTTTTTTATTTTTAGCGAGTACTTTTCAGCAATTAAAGTTTATTCGTCCAATTGAAACTAATTATGATGTTTTTAAATTGCATGCGTACTTTCTTGGTTTCTCGTTATTATAATGACATACATGGAAACGACTGGCACCAGGTGTAGACTGTATTACCGCCATAATAAAAGGCTAAAAAACTGTTAAATAACTATCAGATTTACGGTAAACAAGTGCCTTTTTTATAATATTAATATTATATTAATATATCAAAGATATTGACAAAAAAATAATAGAGTAGAGGTATGTTATCTTCTAGCCGCTGCGCTGATGTATTATAAAACACGTCAAAAGGATGGGATATTTAACTTGATCAGTCAACCGTAAACAGGCATTCTAATAATTGCCCTCTAATAACACTCTTGAAATGCCCCAGCTGGTATTAACGAATCTAATCAAATATTAGTAGCATAGTACACATTGCGTTAAAAATGTCAGGTATGTTAAGTATTCACTCTCAAACACAAAACAAGCAACGTTTTAAAAAAAACATATTTCTAAATACAATTTCAATTTTCTACAATGAAGAACGCAAATACATACCAAAAAAGTAGGAAAAAACAAATATATAGAAAATGTTTGCGTTAGACGTTAGAGTAGTATAAAAATATTATTGAATGGGAGAAGAAAATAAACACGTGAAAGCCGAAGAAACAGTTAAAACCAACAAAATATGATTCTGAAATTTGCCATATATATTCCTACTAAAGCGGAGAATCTTTTTGCCCATTTTCGCCTGAATCTTGACAGCCACGTGAGGCATAAGTTTAATTTTAAATTTCAGATCTCTTAGATGTCAAAATTCCACACGAAAATGAGAAACAAGATGACATTACTGAATGTCTCATAATATGTTGATGGGAAAACCACGTATATAAGAATATATTTTTTGTTTTGTCTGTTCTGTTTTCCATGTCTTTTTATTTGAACCTAAAAGCATTATTTATCTTTCTAAAATTTCAAAAAACAATTTTTTTACAATAATGGAGATTCAAATCGTTACTCATCCAAAATCTGGGATAGACATGTAGGGGGTGCTGGAATGCTTCCACTAATTTGTTATCTTATTGCCAAAACATTACATAATAGCTCTGTTGGCACTTAACAATTTTTTCAAGTTTGTGTTCTGGATATTTAAAGACTATTTTTACAGGGAAATGTAAACGACATTTTAAAAAATCTCCAACCATTAATTAAAATGTTTTCCTTGCCTTGTTAAAAATGTATTGCCCTGGAAATTATAAAATCGGTTGTATCAATAGTATACCTATACAATAAACCAGATCCCTATGCGCTAGAGGGAGAGCTTGAACTATTCCGGAAAACCGAAATTTGGTTTCTATTTGCATATATTTTTCATCAGATTTTAATGATTTTTGTATCATTATAATTTAGGATTAATAATTATTAGACTTAATATGTTACTAAGTATTGAACTTGATCACATATTTGCGTGTTTTCAAGAGCATGTCCTTCTATGCTATACCAGGGGAAACAAAATGTTCTTTTGGAGTAGTAACTTCTAAATCTTTTAGTAACTTTTGAAACAGTTCCTGTTATTATAGACTGAAATTTGGTATACATACATAAACCCCACGACAATACAATATTATGGTGTCCAATGGTGAATGTCTAATACAGGGTGCGTATAAAAATAATGCTAAAAACTACAAGACCGTTCTCGTTATCGGAATTGGCTGAGATTGGTATACATACATAAACTTGATGACAATACAATATTGTGATATCCAATCGTAAATGTCTTATACATTGTGCGTAAAAGATAATATTAACAAGTACAAATAAAATTAATGTAAAAAGAGCTTTTATTTATAAACTATTGAACTGAAAATTAAAAAATAATTAAATTTGCATAAAAACAGAACTTTTGAAATTTTGAATATTTTCTTAAAAGCTTGAGACAATTTGAAAAAAAAAATGAAAGTTCTGTAAGTTTAATTGATTTTTACTTTACAGTTTATTTATAGTTTATAAATAAAAGCTTTTTTTAATATTTTTTACATTTATTTTATTAAATTATGATCCTTAAGTGTTTAATGATCTAGAAGGTTGTTAAAAGTATCTAGGACAAATGTTATTTGTCTAATGTCATTGTGGACTTATTTACTGTGAGTTTGATAACTGAAACATGGGAGCTGAACAGGAAATGAAATAATTGACTCTTCGTGATGACCGTTGTAGCATGCGCTTAAAGTCTTCAATTTGCCAAGAAGTACTCTCGATGATGGTCTTAGATGATTTGATGAAGCCGGCTCTTATAACAGAAAACCTGGCTCTGATCGAAACTAATGCACAAATGATAGGGACGATCGTTTTATGAGCGTTACTGTTTTACGAGATCTTAACTTGATTTTGCAGCACTGCGGTTGTTAAATGTCAAATGGTTGTTATTCTTTCACCGACAGTTCGCAGGTGATTAAAGGAAAGTGGCTTATCAAGTTGTGAGCTAGCTACAGCTCCAAGTCTATTGGCACATCATCTAAGCACTAAGTCTGTCATACTGAAAAAAAAAACCTTTTGGAGGCGGTGATGTAATGGTCTGGGGAGGCATATATTTACGAGGTTGTTAAGTAATTTTAGAAAGATGATTTATTAGTGCTCAAACGTATATTATGGAATGTTTAGAAAATCACGTTGTGTCTTATGCACAGTTCATATGGCCAACATGAACGTCCTCATATTGCGAATATTGTCACGGAGGACCTGGGCCAGGTTGGAATTCCTGAATTCCTCTGACTGGCCACCAAAAAGTACTTTAATTCAATTAAAGAGGCGTATCTGGGTGCAGAAACAGTCGGTGTACTACGGTTTGCTATTCAGAAATAATAGAGGCGAATGGACCAAGGCGTTATTGCCAATCTAATAATAATAAAAAAAGATATAGAACCAAAAAACAAAATATTAAGTATGAACGAGCCTCCTTGAGAATTATCATAGAGGATGTTTTGAAATTAGTATACAGAAGAAACGTTCTTGAAAATACGCCAGTGTCTGATTAACGCTAATAATGTTCCTAAATTATAGCGGGAAAATCATTAAAATCGGATGAAAAATGAAAAAAATCATGCAACGACAAATCGAATCCAAATTTCGTTTGTCCGGATTTTTTTCGACCAGGAGTGTAGGTAGTTAAATCTGTGAAGAATATATTGCCATTTCAAACTTCTTTACTTTATTAAATATTGTAATAAATTATTAAATGCGTTTTAAGTACGTTAATCCTTTTTAAATGTAAACGGATAAATTGCGTATCTATTGTTTATTTCTTGTTAGGACTTTTTATTCTTTGATAATTACAGCGAAATAAGTGTTTCGTACTAAAAACATTAAAACGTAATGGTCTTTTATAAAAATATAAAATTCTATACTTTTTACTTCCCTCGTAAGGAAGTATTGTAATCATGGCAAAATCAATCTGCGAGAGACCCCGAAAAACATGTTTTCCCATTTCGCTGTGTCTGTACGCGGCATAGCTCAACATCTACATATCTGATTGACAAATTTTAGTCGAAAATGAAGGTTCGTATGGAGATGAAATGGTTATATTTTGGTAAAAATCCAATATGGCGGAACAAAATGGTGGCGCCACAAAATATAAAAAAAATATTAAGAAACTACTTATCGAATATACTTCTCAAGTGTTAAAAAGGGATAGTCTGGTAAATTTTAAGTGCGAATCCTACATAGTAAAACAAAATGGCGACCTAATAAAATGTTTAAATATATGGTAAAATTTCAATTCCTGGAATAAAAGCTTCTCTTTATGATACAAAATAATATAGGACATATTTTATTTATTGTAGACTGCGTAAATGTTATGAAAAATAAATAAATCGTAATAAGTAATAATAATAATAAATAAATTAAAAACTTAAAAATTTGAAATAAATTTCAGTTTATAGGGTTTATATAAAGTTATTACCAAACAATTATTACACGCCTATACAGGCTGTCTATTATAAGTAGTTGAATCCTATATGAGGGATGTTGTTGGTAAAGACGTATTTACATACTTTGTTCTTATGAATTGTTTGTACAAAATTGCAATTTTAATGTTTTAGCTTAAAAATAGTCTATATAGATCTTATACAGTTCTTGTGATATGTCAATTTTTGTATTTTTTTAAATCTTAAATAAAGCATTGTTGAGCGCGGCTAGTACTTTGATGGGTGACCGTGCACTGTCATCAGGTCGGCTGCTAACAATAGCAAAGTTTACTAATAATACACAGCTTTATTTATAAACAAATAATACAACAATAATATAATTTTTTAAACAATGAGTTATAAAAAGGCTGAATAAAAATATATTATGTAAACTGTGCATTATACTTAGGCCTAAAGCCCACTACTCACTATTCGTTGATTTATCCGATTCGTCCGTTCGATTCGCGGCATTCCGGCTTTTGGGCGAATCATCAAAGGAGGCTTTGACTTCGGCGAACCATGCGTCCACATCAAAACTTTTTATTTGTGTATTGTTAAATTCTGAAACGCATGAAATTCATGCTGTCGTATTAAATAAAAATTAATGCATAGTGTGGAGAAATTCGTTGATTCGCCAATGCGTTCATGCATGTAAATTGACGAATCGAACCGAATAGTGATTAGCGAGCTTTACTCCCTCGTGGTCTATCCAAACATTAAAAATCTCAGATTTTCGGTTATTTTTGCGAGAAGATACTGGAGGTTCTAAAAACTATATAAAATACATTAATTAAATGAAAGTAAAAAATGCAAGTCCGTGGCAATATTTCATTTCAAAACGAACGTATATAAATTTCAAACATACGGCATGAAAGAATTGTTCACCTTAAAAATTATTAAAAAATGTCCCATAGAAACTATTATTTAAACATCAATGTTTTATTGCGTCAAACAAAAATATATGACCAACTCAACGTTTTCAAATATGTATTCTGTTCCGAAAAATAAATGTTTTGCAATCTTTCGAAGATAATATTTGGTTACGTTGACATTCCGAATAGTAAATTTGCGCTCAATATTCTCAAAACAAAATACCATCGATCTGAAGGATGGATAACGGTCACCTTCAAATATAAATTTGCGAATAGTCTTTTGTTGATGCTAGCTTCAATAAATCATTTGCCCAAATACTTCCAAATATGTATTTATTTATTAACGTGAATTTTATTTAGGCTTATCTATCTATATTTTGTAGAAGAAAATATCAGAATACATCAGTAAAAAAATGTATAGGACCAGGTAGAAAATATCTGTATGTGCCGTCTCATCTAAGAAGGTTGGCAACCGTCAGAGCAAGAGACTTTTGGATGCTGCTGCTCTAAAAAAATCGGTGGAACTGCAGTTAAACCTTGTTCTAAGGTTTTTTTAACCATTCCTTGACTCCTTTATCCTACAACTCTTCCTTGATTATAAGTATTCATTCATTCAAATTATATCCCCTCATTATGTGACCCAGGTATCGTAGTTTCCTCAACTTTACAGTGTTAACCAGTTCTTTCTGTTTGTCCATTCTGGCTAGATCGTCAAGATTTGTGACTCAACCTAACTTACTTTCGGTATTGCCCGGTACGTCCACAACTCAAACCAGAATTTGTCGATAGTTTTTAATGGTGCATTCCATTCCGTACACCAAAACGGAAAATACGTAGCATCTGTAGAAACGAATCTTTGTTTTCAGATTTAGGTCTCTGCTGTGAACACATTTCTCATTCAGATAAATACACTTCTTTTACTACTTATCTGTTCGGTGTATTCATTGTTTTTCATTGACTAAAGTGCGGGACACGAAAGACAACTGGGCGGTCCTTAAAATAAAGGTTCATAGACTTAAGCAAGTGGAAAAGTAAAATTTGTGTACGCAAATAAATTTTATGTTATTTTATTTGTTGTAATAGTTTGCTGCTTCACCTATAAAGTGTGTCAGCTAAGCGGTACGGAAAATTAATCGAGGATTTAGTAAATTTCGCACTGGTCCACTTATAATTGGGATGTGCCTAGAGTCTCCATGCACTTGCCGCTATTTCCAGTGGCGCCTATACATTTCGAGCATTTGTTTTCATTTCTATATAATACGTTGCATTGAATTTGAATTATTATTTCGAAGTAAAGATGTCGAGCAAAAGAGGAAAAACAATTCGAAGCGGTGCACGTGAAGTTATTGCGAGCGTTATAGAGGCCTGTACTAGAGAAGCTGATAATAATAGTTTGACTATTCCAATTCAAAATCAAACAGAACGCGCTGCATTTTACACTGCTGTTTGGAAAAGTAGTGTAAGAAAAATTCAAAGAAACCATAATGATCGCTCATGTTCTACTTCACCTTTAAAATCTCCTGGTAAAAAAAGACCCCGATTATCATACAAAGATAAAATTGACGATGGTGATTTTCAAGTAATTCGACGAACAATAGAGGATTTTTATATAAACTTGAAGAAGGTTCCGAC
This sequence comes from Kuschelorhynchus macadamiae, assembly GCA_030620095.1. Classification (NCBI taxonomy): domain Eukaryota; kingdom Metazoa; phylum Arthropoda; class Insecta; order Coleoptera; family Curculionidae; genus Kuschelorhynchus; species Kuschelorhynchus macadamiae. Next base: position 844,330 of record JAUTXW010003802.1, on the reverse strand, counting down.
CTGCAAACCCCTACTTCGTGCTGTAAAGAACAAAATAGATTTACGGTACGGGCATAAAACCTTAAATCGGCTTTTACGATCAAATGGTTTGGTTTGACGCAAGTGCTAAAATAAACGAAAATTGCTCATTGAGAGACCAAATATTTTTCACTGGCGGGTGAAATATCTAGACGAAACCTGGGTAGATAATGATATGACAGTGAACAAATGCTGGTAAAGTGGAAGTGTTACAGGTGTTGTTCAGGGAATCCGCTCTAGTAGTTGCTTTATTATAGTTCATGCTGGTTCAGAAGCCGGATTTGTTCCACGTGCTGCTTTAGTTTTTCGCTCGGGACTAACAACTGGAGACTATTATGGATAGATGAATAAAGATAATTTTGAAAAGTGGTTGCTCGAGAAGCTTCTACCTAACATTCCTCCCAAATCACTCGTGGTAATGGATAATGCGTCTTATCATTCTCATGTAGAAGATAAAGTGCCAACTAAATACTCTACAAAAGCTCATATGATATCGTGGCTTAAATCGAACAATCTTGTATGTGATCCAACATGGAGAAAATATCAATTATATGAAGTAATATCAGCCAACAAGCCTAGAGAAAAAAAATATAAAATTGACGGTCTTTTACGTAACCTCGGTCATATACCTTTAAGGCTGCCTCCATACATGTGCGACCTCAACCCTATTGAACTTCAACCTCAACCTCAAAAATGGCTTAGTTTTTTTCATATATTTTGTAAAATTGTTCATAAAGTAGCTGTCAATAAACTGCTTCAAAATAATTAATTTTCTGTTCAAAACGGATGTCAAAAAATATCTAATATTGCAATTAATATTTGAAAAACTACAGAACTCATATTTTTCCAATATTAACACATCAATGTCGTTATAGTAGGGGAGCCAGCACTGATTCCAGTGAACAAGATTTGGTCTATTCGGGTATGCCAAAAGTGACCGTTTGTCTCCGTCTGTCATATTACTTTGTACAGGGGGCGTCATTGTGAAGTACTATACAGGGCGTTTTCTAATTGCGTGCTAAGGTTAAAGGGGGGTGATTCTTAGACCTTTTTAAGAAAAAAGTTTAATATGAACCTAAAAGCCTTAACTTTGGAGATACTAGGTTTTAAAAAAAACATTTTTTTTAAATCCAAATTCTGATGCTATTATAGATAAATAACTGTGTGAAATTTGATACACGTCTTTTATGCATAAAAGGGCATTTTTTATTAACAATCAATTTTTGAAATTTCTACCAGTAATTAACCTGGGTAAACCCGTATGCTCCTGAATGCATAGAAGACGTGTATTAAATTTCATGCAGTTATCTACAATAGCATCAGAATTGGGATGAAAAAAGTTGTTTTCTTTTTAAACTTTACCATCCTGTATCTCAAAAGTTAAGACTTTTAGGACATAAAAACACCTCCTTTAACATCAGCACTCAATTAGGAAACGCCCTGTATAGTACTTCACAATGACGGCCCCTGTATAAAGTGATATGATAAACGGAGACAGACGGCCACTTTTGGCATACCCGAGTATGCCCAAAGTCGAACTGCATAAATTAAAATTTTGATAAATCTCGTTCACTGGATCTGATGCTGGCTGCCCTTGTAAAATCTGGACTTGTAAATTGTGTATTACTATACTGCGTGGTCCAATAAAAGTTGACGTAGGCAGTAGCCCGGGAACCGTTAATGACAGAACTCAAGAAAAAATATATTTATAGATAAATGGATCAAGAAAAATCAAAATTAAATCATTTCAAAATTCGAAAGTTCGCCGTTTTTGCAACAAAAAAGAGATATAGAAGTGCGATACACGAAAGAAAACAGACAAATATAGATAAAGGTTCATTAAGCATAGTTACATTTTTTAATTATCTGAAGTGCGTATAGTAAAAAAGGAGTGCCATATTATTTAAAGAACGACGGGACACCACTGGTTTAAAGAGATTTCTTGGCCGACCTTCCTAAACCGATTGACTCCGCCCGGTTTTCTTTCGTGTCTTGCACTTTATCGTGCCTAAATATTTGAATTTTTGAACTCTTTCCACTATTTCATTACGAATTGTTAGATTGTATCGACCTTTTGCTATTTTAGATATAATCATGAATTTAAGCTTTTTAATATTTGGGACAAGCCATTCTCAAAGAACGACGGGACACCACTGGTTTAAAGAGATTTCTTGGCCGACCTTCCTAAACCGATTGACTCCGCCCGGTTTTCTTTCGTGTCTTGCACTTTATCGTGCCTAAATATTTGAATTTTTGAACTCTTTCCACTATTTCATTACGAATTGTTAGATTGTATCGGCCTTGTGCTATTTTAGATATAATAAGGCTTTTTAATATTTAGGATAAGCCATTCTCCTCGTTTCCCTCAACTACACGGTCGTTTACTCGTTCTTCCAAACATTCCGTTAATAGCACTGTCATCAAAAAACCTTATGATCCGTTCACTTTGATGCCCGATATTTCATCTACCAAAGATTCTTGAATTATGTTTCCCTGTATCCAGTTGTCACTGATCAACCCTCTTTCGCTGTATATTCCTATGAAGTTAGATTCTTTTAAATGCCGTTGTTGCAAGCTTCTGTTTCTATGTATCTATTACATTTCTTTTGTCGCACATCTATTGCATTTCTTTTGTCGGTGATTTGTTGCCACTCCTTTCTGTTAGCTGCTCTACCTCGAATCATAAAATTACGACAGGGTTGAATATGCTATTTTTTTATATAATTTTAATTTTCAAAATAAGAAAAATAACCTGTTGTAAAGACGAACTACATATAAAATACAATTTCCACAACTGCATGTTTATTAATTCGGCAACGGATGTTCACAACTGTGTTTAAATAATATTTACTAAACGATTCTTGGTATCATTCACCGAAAGTATAATAACCTGCCTGTGGCATTCCCAATTCCATTCTAAGGATACGTTTTTAGCGCCTTAAGCCAAATATCAGATAATGATATGGTTACCTTTGAAACCGCGAGAGTACCTGATATTATAGTAAATTCGAATATGCTAAAACCGCATTGCATAATTTTTAAAGATTCCAAATCCCTAAATCGCAGGTATAATTTTACAACAGTTTAGACATTTTTCAGGCCTCCCTATAAATCCCTCTATTGTTATTTTACCCTACATAATCACCGGTCTCTTCTAAAAGGGGTCTCGGAGTAGGTAGTTGGAATGTCCTACGTCTTTCAGATGCTCAAGTGTTTACAATTTACGACGTGCGGAAAAACAAACCAGGGATTCCAAGAAATATCGAGAAAGTGTTGAGTTCAAGGTCTTGACAGTACAAGTATGTGTTATGGTAAATAGTACCAGTTCTTTGAAGACAATTTTAATTACCGGCGTCTTTTAAACAAACCAGACTTCGAAAATAGGATAGGTAAGTTTTCACAGAATAAATGGTATATTATCATTGTAGTATGAGGACAATATATCGTCGGTTTTATGCACTGAAACACAACCCTAAATTAATTACAGTCGGACAGTTTCCATCAGTCTAACCATATTCACAAAAGGTAACAATACTGCAATGGTGTTAAGCAGATATGTATGCAGGCTAAATTGAAAAAAAACTGTATTACTGTTTCTAACATATTAGGGTCACTAGTTCAAAAAGTTTTGGTTTTTAAATAAACTATGTTTTATGAATAGGTATTATCAGACTGCAGAAGTGTGTGATGCCCTGAGGGTTCCCCACTTCATAAAGCATAAATAGTAAGAGTTGTATAAAGGTGGTTATTGTTTTTAATTTATATATTTGGTTATAACTTTCAATTCGTTATCTATTAAACATTAACTTCACCATGTACAGGGTGCGATTTCCTTATAATTTGCCACCCCCTTAAATCCTTTATTTAAAAAGAAAGAAAGAAAATTTTCCTGAATATTTGCCCTACGGTAAATTGAAAAACAAATCGGAAAATTTAGAAATCACAATCATCTTTGTTATTTTAACTAGAACTCCCTATATATTTTTAAATTTTTTGTTTCTCCTCATTATCCTCTTTTAAAAAATATATAATATATCTGTACTTGGAATGGTAGTTTTTGAGCTATTCGACTTCAAAATTGCCCCTTATGAGAAATTCAACATACCATATTAGGTCTAGTTAGCCGTGAATGCTGTTCGGCGATTATGTTATCGCTCAGCCTTGAAATGTCAACTGAAAATAAAACAATTATTTATCAATAATATTTCATTTACGTTTTGCGTTGAATTAAAACAATACTTATAAAAATGTTTTCTACCGAAGACGAAAAAAAATTCAGTTGTATTAGGCAAATCAGAATAATGCGTCAATACAGGATCCAATATGCAGGGTTAAGAGTTCCATGTAGATATTTTATATAGTAAACAATCATGCGGAAAGGAAAATTTTTCACAGAAAAAGAAGATAATCAAAAGCAAATTTGGACAAAACAGTTAAATATTTTATTACATTTTGAAGGTAAAAAATCTCTTTATAATCTGAAATCTGAATTTTTTTTTTAAATTAATTTTTAGAAAATTCGTACAGGTCAATATCCGACGTTTCTCGACTCGCAGGAAAATCTTGGAAAAAAAATTATGCGGTGCTAAAAAAGCATAACTACCATCCTTATAAAACTAGGCCAATGTGCAGTATTTAACCGAAAAGAATTTAACTCAACGGCTCCAATTCTGCTTGGGAGATTGCAAGAAGCGAGGCACCACCTCACAACGTCCAACTGGTTACCAATTTTTTAAAAATTCGGTATGGTTTGTATATCGGAAAGCAATGCCCTATTCGATGGCTAGCAAACAGCAACGATCTCAAACCTCTTGATATTTTTGTAGAGAAATTTAAAAGGCAAAGTTTACTTTAATAGAACCGATAACTTGGAGGAATTACGGCAAAAAATCGAACAGGAAATAACAATTTTATATACGGAATGTCCTTTCTTCATTAGCAAAGCTATTAACAGACTTGGAAGAGTATTCCCAAATTGCTAGGATAATGGAGGTTGTAAATACGTTCTGTCATAAATATTAAGTGTAGTTTTCTTAATTCAGTTATTATTAATTAGCGGTTTTTTTATCTGTTGGAAATATATTAACTTATTTTTTGTTGTTGTTTTTCTTCTTCGATAAAAAGCATTTTTTTACATTTTAAGTTCAATATGCAACGTAAATGGAATCAAAGTATCAAATCAATCAATCAAATCAAATCAAAAAATCAAATGTACAAAGAACATGTGCTACATTTAGCCGCAAAAAGTGCTAGATTGCAATTGGTTTCCCAAAATAATGCTGAATTTGCAACAATGATTGACAGAAAATTATTTTGTTTTCAGGCTAGAGCGATTTAAGTATCATAATGGCCGAATCGCATCCACGATTAACTAGACCTAATATGACATGTTGAATGTCTCGTAAGGGGCAATTTGGAAGTCGAATAACTGAAAAACTACCATTCCAAGTATTGACATATTATATATTTTCGAAAAGAGGATAATTAGGAGAATCCAAAAATTTAAAAATATACAGGGAGTTCTATTTAAGATAACGAAGTAGATGGTGATTTCTAAATTTTCTGATTGTCATTGGTTTTCAATTTACCGTAGTGCAAATATTCACGAAAAATCTTATCTTATAAATATATCTTTCGTATAAACGTATATAAAATACCCTACTTGTTACTCAAATATGGATCTCCTCAAGAATTTTCATTTATTTCAACAGATATTAAAAAATACAGGAAAGTGGAATACGTACTTTAATTACTTAAGTATTTTTATAAATTGAATTGACCTGCACTATTCATTTATGTATAATTCCCCTTTTTTTGTTGTCATATTCGTATACTGCACAAAACGAACTACACGAACTAAGTTTTTGAATTTTTATTATAAATAGCAAATTGTTTCTAAATCATAAACGTACCATATATAAATTATTTGTAACAGATATATGTTATAACATATTAAAACAAACTGAAACTAAAAATTTGTGGTTTTCCACTAAAAGTGGTAGAATGTGGAGAAAATTAAAATTAATATGTCCGAATTTCTTAACGTTTTCCCGTCACACGACATAACTGTTCTATTCTTTCGAATATATTTAGATATTATTTAAAAATATTTTATGTTTCGAACCATTCGAATTATGAACCATTGTGAGCTGTTTATATAGGTAACGTTTAGCAGCCAGACAACATAAGTTGTTAATTTCTAAACAAGCAAACGTCAAGGACAAATAAAGGTTATTAACTGTAATTGGTTACTTCTTTTTTGTTAAAGCCCTTGTTTATTTGGAGTATTTGTAAAACTTGCAAAATCGATTTTTTTTCTAGTCAATTAAATCTAATTTTTAACTAATTAGATAACGACTTTGTGTGTTTTAACCTGCTAAGTAAGCTATTTTAGGTTGCAAAAATGATTTTTCAATATTTTATTTCAATAACAAAATTATTTATGGATAATCCTACTTCCTCTTTAAAATAAACGTTTAATATTGACTGATGATTATATATATTTGCTTGTTATGTCTGAGTTTCAGTATAACACGCAAACTTCAAGGATAAATGAGATCACTTGTATGAATTAAATTTAACTTCGTTTTAGATGTTGATTCCTTTTTTTAAAATAAACAGGACCAAGTCCAAAAATCGCATTAATTTCGTGATTTTAGGTTGCATTTGAAGTAGTTTATCATTCATTGCCAACAATGCATTTTGCCTTAAATTTTAATATTATTATATTACCGTCGATACTTCGGCAATGCCAATAATGCATTTTGCCTTAAATTTTAATATTATAATGATATTACCGTCGATACTTCGGCTACATTTATGTCATAGGCCTAATTTTTATGTATGTAGTACAAAATACTAAATTACCATTGCAGTGTTAATAGATATTTACGATACAAGTGGGATAAAAGCGTTATAACAACACAAGTATGTTAATAACGATGTTATCACACGTGCATCTACCATCGTTTAAAATGTTGTCCCGGTTATAATAGAATTTACATTTTCGTGAAAAGATTACCTATCAAATATCTAAAAACAATTTACCTCTGTTAGCTGTACTTACTATACCATAGCAACCAAGTAACTAAGTTTTTCTTAGAAAACATTATAAAATAATTGTAACAAACAATTTGTAATTTGTAACAAGTTCGGAACGAGTTTTATACATTTTTAACATGAGCGATTTAGAGCTTCCATCCGACATCGAAAAACTGGCTACCGGCTAATTTCCAATCTTCTTCCAGAAAAATCACAAGTATAATATGAATTAGCCTACTTCCGGTATCAGAAATGGTGTGAAGAAAAGAACATAAAAAGTATCTCCAGTGAGAAGGCATTATTAGCCTATTTTGATGATCTATCCAAAATACAAAAACCATCCTCTCTTTGGGCATACTATCCAATGTCGGGGAGTGTGATGTCTATTAGAAAAAATGTGGATATTAATAAATACTAGCATTTAATTGCGATTTTAAAAAAAAAGTTTGAAGGATATAGACCTACAAAATCGAAGATATTAACGAAAAACGGTAGTGGCGTTATTCTGCAGGAAGATGATAGCAAGTTTTTTATGTGGAAAGTGGCACTTATTGTTGGATTAGCAGGAGCATGTAGAAGAGCTGACAAACTTGCTCTTGAAAATGTGAAAGATGAAGGTGTGTGTTTTCGATTTGTAATACCATTCACGAAGACAAAAATAGTCCGAGAGTTTTTTTTTGTAACATCAGGAGACATTGAAGGTTTAGATATAGTGGAAATTGTCCGAAATTACATCAAGTTACGCCCTAAACACGTTTCTTTGTGTGCTATAAGAACGGGACATGTACAAAACAGTGGGAATAAATACTTGTGGAGGTATGCCTAAGACTATTGCTTTGTTTTTAAAATTATCCAATCAAGAAAAATAACCCTCCCAGATTTTTCAGATCTTTACGTTTCAGGGTCCCTAGATGCCGAAAAAATATGTTTTCTCAATTCCGTCGGTCTGTCTGTTCGCAGCATAGCTAAAAAACTACTTACCCGATCGACTTCAAATTTTGGTCAAAAATTCATATGGGGATGACCTGGTAACAATATAGCAAAACAAAATGTCTGCCTAGTGAAAAGTTGAAAAACTATTACTAAAATATTACTTATCCAATTTACCTCAAATTTTGCACAAAAATCAAGTGCTATGTATAAACTGGTATAATTTTGATACGAATCCAAGATGGCGGCTTAGTAAAATATTTAAAAATTCAGCCTGAAAAACTACTCAATGGACTGATTTTTTCAAATTCTATGCTATAAATAATTATGGTATACAGATAAACTAGTAAAACTGTGGTACTAATTCGAGATAGCGGAACAAAATGGCCGCTAAATAAGATATTTGTAATTTTAGGGTCCCTGGATGCTAAAAAATATGTTTTATCAATTACGTCGCTTCGTCTGTCGGTTTGTCTCTCTGTCAATTTGCAGAATACCTTAAAAATTACTTATCAGATCGAGTTTTAGTCAAAAGTTAAGGGTCATATGGGGATGACCTGGTATTATTTTGGTAAAAATCAAATATGCCGGAACAAGACGGAGGCTTGGTGAAACGATAAAAAAATATTACTATAAAAACTAATTGTCCAATTTACCTTAAATTTTACACACACATCAAGTGTTACGTAGGAATGAACTGGTAACATTTTGGTATGAATATAAGATAGCAAAACAAAATGGAGGCCTAATAAAATATTTAAAAGTATACCCTGAAAACACTACTTATTAGATTAATTTCAACTAAATTGGGTCACACTTAGTAATAAAAGGAAAGATTCATAGTGAGGGAAGTTCCGGGTAAAGGAAAAAAAAATTTTTTAGAAAAGCCCGTATACATGGATATTATTTACACGTTGCAATAAATTATATCTACCGACAACAATAAATTAAATTTGTGTTTATCTCTTTTTTATTTTACATGTTGACGTCTAGTGATAATACGCTATAGCATTCAAATGGTTTTTTTCGCGCATAGATATTAATTATTTTAAATGCTACAATAGTTTCGTTTCGAGAACCTTCGTATTATTTAAACAACATTGAAAATTGGGGTATTCATTTTTCAAAACAATATTAACTTATTTAAGGTTAACATTGCAGTTAATGCAAATATATATTATCAAAGGAAGTAGCGGCGGGAAATGCAGGTCATGGACTTGGCATGTTTTACAATACCTAATAAGTTTTATTTTAATACGGCTTTGTTATTCTTAAGAGTACCTAACCTTTTTTAAAAACTTTTGTTTCGTTATCTGGAATTTTTAAACACTTATTCAGTTTAAATTTAGTTTTCTTACTATCTTTCCTAACTTATTTTCTGTATATTGCCTAATTCCACAGCAAACTTCTTCAAAACCGATACTTAAATGCATGTTTTGATTTTTTTTATTTTCCACTTCAAACTGATAAAAATACCTCTATATTATTTTGTATATTCCGAAAATGTTTCCATCCCCCTATTTTTAAAATAAATATTTTTTATTTGACAGTATCTTATTGATTCGAATTTAAATACCCGTAAATATAAAAACACGTGAACTGCAAGGTCAAATAGATGTCACACGTGGAAATCCATTTATTTTGTTTTGTTTTAAACGCTTTCTTTGTTGCATAAATTCAGTAAGACTGAATAATTTACCAAAATATACTAACTTAAAAGATATTCTGCCAATTTTAGCTTTTGCCTTTATATTTAAATAGAGATTTTTTCCTGAGGCTCCTAATCGTAATAATAGTGCTGAAACAGATTACCCAAAAATATTTCATTTCCTACTTAATAAATAAATTAATATGTGACATTTTCTATTCGAAATTATTAACATATATGCCTATATGTGTATGTAATTCAGAGTTTTAATATAAAATACCTCCTCAAAGAATTTGGCTATTTTAGTGAAAATGACTTATCATCAAATGACCTATAATAATTTTTAAATACCTATTTAATTTTCTTACTTCAAATTGATAAAAATACCTCTATATTATTTTGTATATTTCGAAAATGTTTTCATCCCCTTATTTTTAAAATGAATATTTTTATTTGTCAGTATCTTATTGATTCGAATTTAAATACCCGTAAATATAAAAACACGTGAACTGCAAGGTCAAATAGATGTCACACGTGGAAATCCATTTATTTTGTTTTGTTTTAAACGCTTTCTTTGTTGCATAAATTCGGTCAGACTGAATAATTTACCAAAATATACTAACTTAAAAGATATTCTGTGAATTTTAGTTTTTGCCTTTACTATATTTAAATAGAGATTTTTTACTGAGGCTCCTAATCGTAATAATAGTGCTGAAACGGATTACCCAAAAATATTTTATCTCCTACTTAATAAATAGATTAATATGTGACATTTTCTATTCCAAATTATTAACTTATATGCCTATATGTGTATGTAATTCAGAGTTTTAATACAAAATACCTCCTCAAAGAATTTGCCCTATTTTAGTGACAATGACTTATCACCAAATGACCTATAATTTTTTAATACTTATTTATTTTTTTTACTATCTTGGATTACTAACAATTTGTTTGCATGATTTTATGACAGTAATCTTTCTGTCCGCTGCTTACATGCATGTTTTAATATCTGTATTTTCAACTTCAAATTATAAAAATATCTTTATATTATTTTGTATATTCCAAAAATGTTTTCATCCCGTAATATTTTAAATTATTTATTCTACACCATTTTATTTGAATCTAAATACCCGTAAATATTAAATCACGTGAAAACAATTTATTTTGTTTTTTTTTGTTAAATAAATTCAATAAAACTGAACAATTAACATAAATGTATTACCTTAAGAGATATTCTGTAAATTTTAGCTTTTGGCCGACTGAGGCGCCTAATCATAATAGTGCTGAAACGGATTACCCAAAAATATTTGACCATTTACTTAGTGAATAAATTAATAATATGTGAATTTTCTCATTCCAGATTATTACCAAATATAGCTAGATATAAGTCAACATTTTGATACAAAATACCTACTCAAAGAAATTGTTGCGCTATTTTAGTGACCATGTCTTATCAGCTAATGAGGTTATTGCCACACTTATTTACTTAAACACAAAAATTTAATTGTCAATTAATATAAATAATCATATTTTGTAGATATTTATCACAATCACAACCTGTATATTTTATAACCGTCGTATGTAAATAATGTTACATAAGTATTTTAAAATTGAGCTGATACATATTAAACAGTTTATTTGCGTTTTGAAATATCATTTACTATACAAGAGAAGCCACATTATTAAGAAATATTGATAGAAAATACCTAATTAAAGAAATTGTTGCGCTATTTTAGTGACCATGTCTTATCAGTTAATGAGGAGGTTATTGCAACACTTATTTACTTAAACAAAAAATCTTGAAGGGTTGATAGTTTCCAACAGTAGACCAAATATCATGTATTTTTTTTATTTTGCTACGTTTTGGCAGATGTTTCCTAAAATGACAACAATGTTCGTTTAGACGAAAAAATTAAGGAATGTAAAACATGTAAAAAGAAAAAAATTACTGGAACTTAAAAAAAAATACAAAAAACTTCTACTAGGAAATTTTTTCTTTTTACATGATTTACATTCCTTAATTTTTCCGTCTAAACAAACATTGTTGTCATTTTAATCTGATGATGGTAGGAAATATCTGTCGAAACGTACCGAAATAAAAAAATACATGAAATTTGGTCTATTTTTGAAAACCTTCAATCCTTTAAGATTAAAAAAAAACGGGAACTAGACAATTATTAAACAAAAAAAGTAATTATCAGTTAATTTAAATAATCATATTTTCTAGCTATTTATTACAATCACAACCTGTATTATATTTTATGACCGTCATATGTTACATAAAATATTTTAAAATTGAGCTATTACATAATAGTTTATTTGCATTTTGAAATATAATTTACTATACAAAATAAGACTAAAAATCTATACCTTTTAATTCATTTGTTCGATGGTGTTTTCAAGGTTAAACTAATTTCAATTTAAAAGGTCATTCAATGAATATTGTTAACATAGAAAGTACAAAGCTTTGAATTTTAAAAAACCTGTATTTTACTCAGCTCACCTGTATTTCTTTTTTCTGTAATTCTATAGGTTAGTAAATAAGGGACCGTTTAACACATACATGGGCAACCCCCGGCCCCCGGGCCGGATCCGGCGCCCCACCAGCTCCAATCCGGCTCTCGACAAATTCAAAAATTTCAGATAACGCGCAAAAAAATTAAAGATTTAGCACACAGTTTATTTATAATTACTGTCAACCAACCTAAAACTGTATTCTTCAAATTATAAATACTAAAATCGATATATAATATTGTATTAAGCATAGGCAGTGGAACGCTACAGGTCGAGTCAGAACTAGTTGTTAGAAAGAGACAAACAGATAAACATTCGGGAAGCCGCCCGATGATCCTGAAGCGCTCCGAGCGATGCGTTATAAATAACAGTGGGCTCTGAGGGCTCGCATCGCATATACGATCGGGACTCTCGATTCGAGAGTATTCTAGTTGCTTATTGCAGGTAATATATAAACCGTGTCAGCTCATTACTTTTTAACAACTGATAAGAAAAGACGCGGGAAATATGAAGCAAATTTAGCTCACAAGAAAAAAAATCTATCAAGATGTCGGGTTTAAAAAAGCGGAAAGTGGACACAGAATGTCGTCAATTCCAAAACAAATGAACTGATGACTACTTTTTTATCATGCACAGTGGTAAACCTACGTGTTTGTTATGCAATAAAATAATTTCTGTTTTAAAAGAAAACAATATGAAGCGATATTACTCCAGCAAGCATTTCACTTAATATAATTTACTTCGCCCAGTTAAGAAAGGATAAAATTAAAAACTCATTACCCATTTAGGGAAACAGCAAGAAATGTTCCATTCACAAAGATCAAATCTAGACAGTGTTGTTAAAGCTATTTTTATAGTTAGTTCCAAAATAGCGAAAACATCGAAGTCATTTTCTGGGGGAGAGTTTGTTAAAGAGTGCCTAGTAGATGTTGCAGAACTTTTGTGCCCAGAAAAGAAAAAAGTTTGAGAAAGTGAGCTTATTTATTTAATATAAAAAGCATTATGTAAAGTTTAAAGACACCAGAAAGTTCGATATAAAAACCTATTAATCTCTTTCTTAAAAAGCAGAAAACACAATAACTTTTAAAAACATTCATGGCTAAATTTGCGACGTACTGTTTTTCAACGTATATACTGGCTAGTGATATCAAAAAAACATTGACTGATAGATCGGTTGGTTTTCAAGCATTTTCGATTGCTTTGGATGAGAGTACCGATTTATCTGACGAAGCTCAGTTAGCTATTTTTATACGAAGTGTTGATGAAGAATTTCTAGTGACAGACTTTACGGCCACTACAAAGGACAACTACTGGAAAAGATATTTTTGCCGAGGTGCAAAGTACTTTTGAGCAATATGGTGTGTGCACAGATGGTACGCCTTCAATGGTCGGTTCACGAAAAGGATGTATCGGAATTTTGAAGAAAATAGCAACCGCTGTGAATGTGCAAGAATGTGATTTAATAATTCTGAATTGCATTATTCTCCAACAAAACTTGTGCTCTAAATCCATTCGACTGAAGAACGTTATGGATGTGGTAGAAAGTAATATCAATTTCATTCGATCCCGCGATCTTAACCATTATCAATTTAACACGACAATGTGACATACTATTGCAAAGTAAGGTGGTTACGCAAAGGTAAAATGCTAAAAAGATTTTATGACCTTAGAAAATAGCTGATTTTATGGAAATGGAAGAGAAAACATTGCCGCAAATTTGTGATCCGACATAGCTTTGTGACTTAGCATTCCTGGTAGACATCACAGGAGACTTAAACGACCTGAACTTGAAGCTTCAGAAACAAGGGCAATTGGTAAATCAACTGTACAGTCATCTTGAAGCTTTTCAAAACAAAATTCGCTTATGGGAAACACAAATGAGTAGTAAAAACTGTTCATTTTTGACATTATCAAGTCATTTTAAAACACTGAACACGGTCGCTATGTGGAAGAACTGAAACTACTGTCAGAGCAATTCACTGATCGGTTTCTCGATTTTAAGAATATGGACAGCACTTTTAATACTTTTGCAAATCCTTGTAAGTGTAATGTGGAAGATGCTCCGCTTCACCTACAAATGGAGTTGATCGAGCTTTAAGAAGATTCATATTTGAAGTCCAAATTTGATGATGTGGAACTAAGCGAATTTTACAGAACATTATCTTTCCGAAGAAAAGTATCCACAACTGAGAGTTTTCGCACGAAAAATAATTTATACATTCGGTAGCACGTATAAATGTGACCAGCTTTTTTCAATCATGGAAATTAATAAAAATAAACATCGTACTCGGCTTACAGATGTTAATTAAGAAAACACTTTGCGCCTATGTACTAGTGGTATTGATCCTAATATTGATCATCTTGTTTCTCAGCTTCAAACTCAAGTCTCTCATTAATTTTCATTTGAATTTTCTGTTTTTGTGTTAATTTGTTTTTTATATGTTTGATTATGCTATTATAATTAGTAAATAAAAAAATGTGTGAATTTGTATCGTTTTTTTATTCACTACTACCTACTTGTTTCTTACCTACGGCCCGCGACCTGATTATGTCTCGAAATTACGCCCTCAGCTAAGCAAATGTTGCTCGTACCTGGTTTAACACATAACAAGTATATTACAATATATTCTTGACATTAAAACAATGGCCTATCTAAATACAACATGCCACATATAACAGACTATAGGCTGCAAGCAATTATCATGCACCACTAAAAACCATATTTTCTTTCTTGTGGCAGAAGACACTTACGATTAATTGATTTTAATGATCAATCCGTTTCTAATATATGATGGATGAACTACGAAACTCTTGGTGAAATAATAAAATTATGGGAACTATATTCTGACCGATACGTAAATCAACTTATTTATATATGAACGATTAAGAAGCTTTTAAGGAGACGGAACTGCAGCTACTATTCGAAAGCTTTGTTGCTAACAAGGCACGCAAGTAATGAAGTACCGCCGTTTTCTTATTCAATCATTTCTAGAAACTGCTGAGTCGTCAAAGAAAATTACTCTAGGTATTTTTGTAACAATTGGATACTGAAATTCGTTCAAGTAATGCTTTATCAGAACCATTAAGGCAGACATTGTATTTTTAAGGCGTATGATTGATGTATGATGACCAGAATTTCGAAAACTAATTCATATAGAAAAAATAAAAGTGGCAGAGCAAATTTTTGTTGCATTTTTTCCATGTGCACTACAAATATGATTCAGAAGGAGAATTTCCTTTTCCAGTGGTTATTACATGTTGATATACCCATCTATTTAAATTAAATTAAAAATAAAAAACGCAGAACAGAACTAATTAAGTTTTATTCTAATACATCTGGCTAAACTAGAGTAATTATTTAATATTTTAATGATCATAATTTTTCAATGTAAAAAAAAATGTCCTCTTGCCTATATATTCGCGTTCTGAAGTCTATTTATTGAATGAAATAATTGTTGATAACATGGCTGATTAATCTCCTCTCCCAAAGTGTCCTTGCAAGGATTTTAAAAAGTCATATTTTTTGAAAATAAGCCATAACTACAGCATTTGCTAAAAATGAATCCTTTTTCTTTTAGGAGAGGCTCCTAGTGAATAAAACATTCATTCAAAATAATTTTAAAATAACTTTTGTCCTTCTGGGACTACTCTATTTTTTTACTTTGGTAATTACTTTAAGTTGCCACCCTGTATACGGTAAACACAAAAAAAATTAAGTAACACTTACAAACATTTTAAAACTAGACAGAATTTACTATCAGCGAAAATACAGTTTCGCTTCGGATTAAAAATAGCAAAATTACAGACAGTTAAACTTTCGTAAAAAAATGAGTGAGTCACTTTAAGTGTGAAGATAATCGCTCTTAAATTTTTTTTCGTTTGCTGTGTGATGTTTCATCTTCATATACTAGGTATAGTGGAAAAAAATACCTATATACAAAATTATAAAAAAACTCGATCTTTATTTTTGTTTTTTAAGCAACCTAAATGCTTCTAAATATATATATATATATATATATATATATATATATATATATATATATATATATATGTATATTTTAATTTTCAGAGGACTGTTTCATTATCCTGTGACAACCCTGTATAGTTGAGGAAATATTTATATACAAAAAATATAAGAAACTGGACGTGTTACACTGTCTCCTAAGTAAGTTAGGTACTTCTAAATTCCATTTCTTCAGGTCTCTGTTTCGTCCTCCTAGGGCTACCTTGTATAGTTAAAAAAAGTTTTATAAGCAAAAAAATTAAAGACGTTTGATATTTTTTACCGTTTTTCGATTATCTTCTTTATCCTTTTTGGGCTACCCTGTATACTGGGCTAAAATTATTTTGTATATATAATATAAGTGCATAATGTATATGGAATAGAAAAAAAAATCAAGTATCTACGCCAATGATTTCCACAACTTTTCAATTTGACTGCTATCAGTGTGTGCATTTTCAAAATATGATTTTTTTACATTTTCATTCCCCATAAATATGTCGAAGATCTACGCCTATGACACCGAAAATCTAATCCTCGCGAAAAACTGATTTAGACTATTTTTTTGTGCAAAATTGAATCGAATCTGCTTGACCGTCCTTAAGTTATCGTCCGACAAAATTTTGTTTACATACATACACTCTCCGAATGGACATCATAATTTTTTTCTAAAAATATGTTTTTCGTAATTTAGGGACTCTAGAACGTCGATTAAACCTAACTTATATTTTTCGAAAATGTTTGCTATTCCAATACTTCCCCTATATGTACCTATAGCCTAGAATTAATAATACAAAATCTTGGCTGTTATATAGAGAAGTAAAAATTAATATTGCATCTAACAGTAATTTGTGGATAAACATATGCTCTATTTACTACACCACCAAGAATTCTTATTATACAATTCTAAAACTAAATCTAAGCTAACTAAGGTTATAAATTATAGAGAAACCCACAGGTGGAAAATAATGGCCTTTGGGACCTCTAATAGAGTAGGATCTATTATGAATGCTGCAAGCATGATTTAAAGAAAAATGTCTGGAGATGTTCGTACACGCAATGTATCTCGGATTCATGAGTGAGTTGAAGGAACTCTAAAATTGAGTTTTGACAGTGGGTACATAACTGAAACACTTATTATAATTACCTTTTTCTAAACCACGTTGAATAAAATTCGACATTTTACCAACTATTATTCTAAAGGTAATATATAGAAATATTTTTAGTCTTATGGACAATGCAAACCATTAAATTTTGACGCAGACACATCAAGGTCAATTAGAGGTCATTAGCTCTATATAGTCTATTACATATTGCACCTAATAGTAATTTGTGCTTACACATACGTCTTGTTTACTAAAACTAAATCTAAGTTAATTAAACTTATAAACTATGGAAAACCCACTACTGGAAAATAATTACGTTTTGAGACTTCTAATAGAGTAGGAATAGAGTAGAATCTATTATAAATGCTGCAAGCATGATTTAAAGAAGAATGTCTGGAGATGTCCGTTCTTACACGCAATGTAAGTTTAGTTTTGGCAGGGGTTAAACACCACTGAAACAAATATTATAATTATGTTTTTCTAAAACATGTTGAATAAAATCCGACATTTTTCCAAGGTTTATTCTAAAGGTAAGTACATAGTAAATAGTCTTATGGACAATGCAGACTATTATTATGACGCAGACACACCAAGGACAATTAGAGGTCATTGGCTGAGCTTGGCTTTAATAAGTATTGTTTTCGATTGGTCACTCTCAAATATAGCGCTGGAAGTGTGCATTAAGAAATTCCAGTGAATTGTAGAAAACTGATCTGAAAGGCGTGTACTTAAATGATTAGGTCTGTTTATTGATCATCACTACATTCAAATAGCGTAAACAGCTGAAGAAAGCATTGCAGCTCTGATGCATGTTTTACTATATTGAACCGAAAAGGATCTTCCCTACGAATTTGAGACAAATTGTATATTACATCAAAAATAATTTACATTATGTACTATAGAGAATACGACTTGTCACTTTCTTATGATATACCTAGTTTATAACTAAAGCTGACTTTTTCGTAAGCCTACCCCATACCCCTGCATAGTACATATTATAATATATTTTTAGACTAAAATGATAATGCTTCAAAATCCGACATTAAAAAAATTGTCATTTACCATACACACCAATATTATAAAGATGCTTTACTGGCAATTTATTACTCTTATAAAGCTCTTTTACATTTCCTTTCTTTATGCTGTATATTACAATCTGCTGATCCCTTTTCAAAAAGGACCCTCGAGCAGGTACCTAGCCATAAGGGATGCTGTGTGGTTTACACATTTCGAATTATAAGATTTCCAAGAAGGATAACAATTATGGTATTTTTAATGCAACACAGTTGCAGATATTGTTTTTTCCACTGTATTGTTATACGCCTAAATAATAATCGTTTTGTGTCAGTGCTAATTTAGTACAAGTACAGGGTACTTTTTTTTCTATTTCAACACGTTTTCCACACTTTATTTATTAAAAGATACAAAAATATTTTAAATACAAAAGTGGTTAGGTTTTAAGATATACGCTAAGAAAACATATTTGTTTTTATAAACGGTGATTCATCAAAAATGAGGTACAGAAGCCAACTATTGTTTTTAATGCATCACCCTCGTAATATCATCATAGGATAAATAGATTGAGCTGAATTTTCCCTTTTGAGAAACATATATTATCTCTTTATGTGTTTCAGCCGTCTTTGCTATATTGTACTTTGCCTTTACAAGTACTTGTAATTACCTAATTGATAAGGTGTTTGTAATCTGTATCATTAAAAAAATATCCATACAAATTATATGATTTTAATATTTCTTTAAATCACAGTGAACATTGTCGAAAAACAACTAACCTTGCGGTGGTTAAAGTAAAATGGTAAAAATATTTGTTGTCAAATTGAGTCTGCGTAAGCAACTTTGAAAAACTAAATTATTGATAGTCATGGCTGTGCACCGAGGAAAAACTACTTTTTATTACGTAGAACGCAATTTCAGGCAACAAAAATATCTTAAAGGGACACATCGAACAATTCCATCAAACAAAACAGAATAATTGGAAACATACGTAGCTATATTTTCAAGGTAAGGAAAAATGAAAACGTGTTTAAGATAAATAAAAAATATTTTTAATCCGACTTCTATAAAAGCTACGACATTTAACGACAAATGCCAGTAGATTTTAGAAAATCAGGAATCTTCTATTATTCTGCAATCCCCCATCAATAAGTTTTCCCTCCCTTAAAGCAACCACGGTACCTAGTACTTAGGCCTTTGGCGTCTGCTGATGGATAAACAAAAACAAAAAATAAACAACATTAGATAAACATGGATATTATATATATAAAATAATGCCTGTCCAGAAACTATATATATATATATATATATATATATATATATATATATATATATATATATATATATATATATATATATATATATATATACGTTTTAATTTTTTCAAAACGAATTTGATAATCTTCTCGAAAACTACCCCTTCAAAATTATAATAAGAATATTAATGACAGCAAGATATTGCTCCAGAAAGGGACTTCCTTGATAATAACTACGTGAACTGACAGAAACGGAATTATGTGTTGACCACCTAGTAGAAGAAAAATGCATAAATTTAGAAGATTGAAAGAAAAAATTTTGGACAGTAGGTATAGAAAATTTAAACCAAAATCATACACATTTTATTGCTAATTCTAAAAATTAACTAGAAGATCATTAGAAAAAATGTATTTTAAACAATGGCGGTCATATTCAACAACAATGAAAAAATCTGTATATATTAAGTAATTCAACATAACTCTCAAAAAATTTGTCGGCACAGAAAATTTTTTCGTCATTTTCAGGAATCGAAATATGTCAAATATACGGTGCCCTATTTACAAAAATTTAATTTTTGTATGTCTGACTTTTTTGAGACACCCTGTATATATAAACATATATGGGCTAAAAACAACCTATTAAATCGTACCACTTTCGTATTTAATTTATTTTTTCTAAAATATAAAACCTTGTGTAAAGCAAAAAAACGAAACCACCATACCTTTGTGTATACAGAGGAACTGGGATAATAAAGTCCCAAAAGTTCAGCATTAATAAAGAGAACATGTAGAAGTTTGTAATTTCAAAAATACAGACTTTTTGAGAACTTTTTTTCTAAACAAAAAAGTGCAACTGCAATATATCTGTACAGAGAAAGTTGGATAATAAAGTCAATATAAAAAAAAACACACTTTTTTAAAATACCCTGTAACTTTTTTTTCCAAAGGAATGCAAAACTTCTATACTCATGGGTATAGAGAAACTTGGATAATAAAGTCCCGGAATTTTCACAAAGTACCCCTAGAAATTTTAAATTTTTTACATTAAGAAATACAGACTTTTTGAAATTAGCCTTTAACTCTTTTTTTAAACAAAAAAATAAAATATACGACTCAAGATATCGAACAAAATTTCTAAAAGTTATTACTATGAAAGTTCTCGAATAACTATTGCAAGAGTTGCAGAGAGTTAAAATTTTTCATTTTTACATTATATTTTTTCACACCCTCTTTTTATCAAAGACCTCTCCAGGCTTTTGTTTAAACAAATAATGGCTTTTCAGAATCTTTTTAATTTTTAAAAATCGGATTAGGCGTTTCCGAGATACAGTCTCCTAAAAAAGACGAAAAAATTTGTGCCGACTAATTTCTTGAGCAGTTTATTTCGAAATATTAAAAAATATAGTGTACTGTATTTTGGAATTGCCTGTATAAATAAAGATATTTTTTCTTAGAGGATTTCTGAAAACCCAACCGATTTTTGTAATTCTTAAAATAAAGTGAGGAAACCGTGTTGAAACATAACAAAAAGCACCCTGTACAGCTTTAATTCGAAACGTGTTTAATTCACGCTGTTTGTTTTGCGCTTATTTGAACATCAACGTTTTTGTTTCGTGCTTGTATTGTGCAGTTTTATTTTCAGCTTCAGAAGGAAGCTATTTTTAAATAACTAAATTTAATATATATATTATATTATAGTAGACATGTGACGCGTTGGGTATGCTACTGATACAATATGTTCGTGTTTTACTTAAGTAACTCATGCGGAAGTAAACTGGGACTCCCGTTAATACACCCACACATCGCTCGAACTGGATGAAGAAATTCGAGAGTAAAGTTCAAGTTCTTTTATTAATTCCCGATTGCTTGCAACATTTAGTGTTGTTAAAAAATGCCTTAATCTTGTCTCAGATATATTAATTGAGCCATTGGTGGAAAAAAACCGCATTAAAAAAAGTTAAGGTAAATTTATAAACAATTTTGAAGGTCAGTGAAAGCGTTTTATATTACAGAAAATTGTAAACTAAAGAAGTATCAAATAAAGGTCACGGGTTCTGCTTAGTATGTAATTAGGGATTCGTGTTTTTAGATTATGATGGTATATCATTTGGTTTATGCCAGATAATAAAAGGCTGAAATGTAACATTAACAAACATTAGCTTATTAACACATTTTAAGCACAAGTATATTCAAATATATTTGCCATCAAAGACATAACATGTTTATTATGATTAAATTCTGGACTTAAGGATATTATGGTTAATTAATATGACACTACCTCCTGAATAACCAAGAAATAGCGAATCTTTAAAAGTCCATTATATCACCAAAAATATATACTTTTTATACTATCAAGATCTACTAAATAGACAGATTGATTGGTTCAACATTATCAAATCAAATGTAATCTCTGGTACCTACTTGACAATTTGCTGACTTGTTTTCACTTCAAGTAGCTTAATTTTTGTGAAACTTCTATTAACATCATTTATTATGAAGTTATATTTATAGCTTAAGTAAAGCATTAACTGGTTTCGTTAATATTGTAAACGTTCGAATTTAAATCACGGCAATAACAAAATAATGTAATTTCTATTTTTTCATTTCTAGGACAATTTTTATTGACTACAATATAGTTTAGATACTTTTACACCAGTGTATAAGAATATTAACGGTCATCTATGTTTTAACTCTATAGAGGAGGGGATATACTAAAATATGTTAATTGTTTTTTAATATTAAATTAAGCCCAAGCTTTGTGGCTTTTGTAATGTTAAATTCATCTACTAAAGATGAATACCTATATTTTTGCTTTGCTGTTATTTCCTTATATTATACTCTCATTTTAACACAGTAAACATTTCAACTTGAATGGTTTTGTTACTAATTTGTATACCCTATAAATATTTTAAGAGTAATTCAGGTCACTCCATAATTTTTTTTTCATAAATTTTAGACAAGGATCCCTTTTAAAAGAGATCCCAAAGCAGGTAGCCGAGGGTTACGAAGGCTGGTTGTTAAACTAAGCATTTAAAATAAAATTAGTATTTCCAAGAAAGATTATAAAAATGGTGACTGTAAAAAAGAAACATTCAATTAAAATGATCCACTAGTAAAATCTTATGAAATTGAGTTGATTATGTCATGTAAATAGGAAAATATCACACGGTAGGTATATATCCTATCGGGACAGGAAAAATCTTTCTTAAAATATTTTTTACATATCCTCTACAATCAAAAATTTCACATATTATCTTCTCTGGACAGAAACAAGCTTTATTAAAATACTATTTCACACTCTATATAAAGAAATTGTTTCACAATGTTTCTGCAGTTTGTTGATCCTGATGAAATTCTCGGTCATCAACTTAATTAAGTTCGAGACTTTTGGTATATCCTTTAAAGAACATTGTAAAATATAATTCATTAATTTTACAAACAATTTGCACCGTCAATATTGTACATAGATAAAGAAACCCATTAAAATTAAAAGCAAATAATCAAGGACAAGTAGAGGTCACTGGTGCAGTATCATATTTATGTATGTATTTCTTTTAGGCTGCTCTTATTCTAAAATACTGTAGAGAATATGAATATAAATGTGCTCGTAAATGTGATATTTAAAAAATATCAATTGAATTTACTTTGTTAACTAATCATAAGAACTTGTGGTAGATAACATGTTTTGAATGTGCGTTTTGTCTTTCGCCACTTATTAGGGCAAGAGCCAAAATAGTTTGTGATGAATAAAAATGTTTATTTGACTTGTATCTGGCACACTCTCGTCGTTGTTGTATAGGCATCAACATATTTAGATCTGATCACTTTCCTGCATTTTAAATGAATTTTTTTTACTATAACATTTTTAAGACATATGAAATTGTCTATATTCTAAAGAGAAATTAAAAACCGCTGGATTTTTTCCTTAGTTTTTATGTCGAAGAATCATTTCAAGTTATTTATGCTCTTAATTTGAGACATCCAGAATTTAATTGGAGAACAATTGCATTTATACATTTATTCAGCAAGCTGCATTATCTAGAACACAGTAATAGTAGACTTTGCAAATAATTAAGTTTTTAAGCCAGCAAGCATCAAGGACAAATAGAGGTCATTGACTCAGTAACCTATAATTACATATTTATTTTTTAATGTAGCATTGTTAGGTTGAAAAGTTTATATTATAATAATAATTGTTTTTATAATAATTTACATATAGTTAATGTTACATTATGATTTAGTTTTTTTTTTATCAAAAACGTTTTTATAAACCTAGGTAAGTTTTGATTTTTAAGTATTTCCACACACTATCATTACCAACATGGCTATTCTTTTTTTAAAAATTAAGATTTAGAAAAGGTCGCAAACAGTCCATTTCAGAAAGTATACAAGTCACCGGATTTCTTGGATAGGTCATATCTTACTGTGGTATTATAATGGTGTGGTATTTATATCTATGTCTTCGGAACTTCTGAGACCACTTATGACATAATTAATTGTGTTGTCTTGATCTTTATTATCACTTATTTTTTGTTCAGAGACATTCAACGTTATTAATTTTAATAACACATCGATTTAAAACTTGTTTCCACTTTTAATATTGTAATTAATGCAGAAGTCCACGAACCCACCATATTGATAATGGGCAGGATTTGACTTTAAAATAGTTAGAATAGTTGTCAATTTTTTCTTATATATATATATATATATATATATATATATATATATATATATGTATATATATTATGTAAACTTAAACCAAAACAATTATACCGTTAAGTTTCCATTATATGGCATGCAAATGTATTTACGTGCTACTCCTTTTCTGAAGATTCCTGATCTTTGATATATGTCCCAGATATGCTATTTAAAATCCAAATCTTACATAAACAAATAGGATCCAAATTGCTAAAAGCATATCGTCAGATGTAGAAAAAAGAATATCAGTCTGCCAAGCACAAATCCATAAGCAGATGTTTTGACAAAAGGGCGCCGTGTGCCGTGTCATAGTCAACTTGACCTTAGAAAGCATCGGAAGGTCTTGCAAGGTTGCCAAAGATAGCAGAATATCGGTATGCAGTGATGTCATAGTAAATCAAAAGAGAAGTTGCAATGGATCGCGTCCAGTCCTATGGAACTTCTAAAGTCGTCCGACTTAAGTTTTTATTTTAAACTAGCTTTTGCCCGCGACTTCATATGCGTAGATAAGGTAATATAATAATTGTGTTTTAAAAACCAGGTTTGTCAATAAAGCCATCATCAAAGCGTATACAAATACATACATAATAATAAATAAAAACTTTGCTAATATTCCGATCTATTAGAAAAGGCTGATTAAATGCCGGACAGAGAACTCAACGGCTCGCAGAATATGGGCCGTTAAGATTGTCAGATACGTCACGTGACCTAATTGGGGGGATTTTTTTATTGGAGGGTCGCTAATTTGCAATTAAACCCTCGATGTCCGCTTTATCAAGTTAAAAGCAAAGTCAAAAAATGCCCATAATTGAAAAGAAATAAGTTATAGTTAAAAACTGCAAAACACACTTTTGTCATGATCAGATCAGCTGGATGGCATCAAGTTATTGTATTGTCATCCGGATTACATACGCTTGCAAAGTTTGAGATCGATTCGACAAAATGAATATTTCTCCATACAAACATTCACCCCCTTAAAAAATGAATTTTCAAAAATCGTGTTATTTCATTTATTTTGAAGATTATATTTACCAAGTGTCATCATCAAACTTATTTTTTTCAATATATTTTTAATACCTTTCAATATATTTTAAATCATTTTCAATACATTTAATTGTTTTTAATATATTTTAGTCCCTTTAAATATCCTTGAGTGTCTATTTTTGTCTCTTCGGAACTAGGTGCAGAACGCACTTCTTTTTTGTAGGAGATCAAAGAGAACCCTTTCACACCTCTAAAGTGATTATTATAATCGTTTTTTTCTGTCAATTGGAGATAATAATTATAACATAAATATACATGTACCAAAAATAAATGGTGTTAATAAGCTAACTAATCCAGCTGCCTTTTGTTTTAAACGTTGATACCATAAAAAAACTAAAGTACATAATGATTTTTTAAGAAAAAAAAAGACCATCTTAATTAAGAAAGCCCATGCACACGTTTCCAAACGTATAATGGTTAAAATATATATTTTTGTGTCACAAACACATAAGAATAAAAGGAATTATGTAGTAAACTAAACTAAAAAACACAGGAACAAATTAAATAACAATTAGTGACATTGATTTAGATCTTTCTTAAAACAAAAGGCTCTGGGTTAATGTATATTATTTGCTATCCCTTTAAAAACTGCATTTAAATACATACATAAAAAAAACAATTTTTTAAAAGTATTTTCTCAAAAAAATTAGAAAACAAATAACGTTCAGAAAAATAGGGAAATCTATATGAATATTTTACTTTAACTGGTTATAAATGGAAAATGGCGACTTCAAAATAAAATGTCCCATGTTTTGAGGGACATTTTGAAATGGCATCAAAATGAGGGATTACCTCTCTGAATAGAAGATAAAGAATGGTTACTTTTTATAAATATATGAGCAGGGGAGGTATGATTAAGGTGTAATGAACTTCTTTCTGAAAATCATAATCATAAACACTTAAGCCAAAATGTCAATTAAATTGAAAAAAAAATAGTTATGTAGGTATCTTGATGCATTAAAATTATGAAATCATTAGCGTAGACAGTTGGTTTTCTTACTATATTTTTTTAGAACACATAAACCAATTTCAATCAATATATACATATTATAAATCATATTCATCGACCACTATATCTGTGAGACTGCCGAAGATACAACGAAAATTTGAAATGTCATTTTGTGACATAAGTGCAAAAGAACAGAATATATTTTTGAATCCCTCTAAAGTGGTGTAAATCGGCGAAATGGGTTGTTACAATATCTTTTCAATTTAATGAGATTTTAAGAGTTTCTTTTTTTCAAAAATAATTCTTACTAGCAAGTACCCGAGACTTCGTTCGCATATGGCGATGACGAAAATAATATAAAGAGGTACTTAAATCGCTTTTTTTAAATTCCTCTTTATAAACCATGTTTTTGTTACATATTCTTTAAATTTTTGTCAGAGATGGGGATGTGGGAGATTTTTATTTATAAATTATTTCCGATTTTTTGGAACACCCTTAAATTTTTAAAAAATATGTAAAATAATAAAATAAAATATACCTGTTCAAGCGTTTCTTTGAAAAACTAATCGTTTTCTAAATAAAATATATTGTAATATTTAATATGAAATTTGATTTTTAAAAAAATCCCTTCTACATAGTACTATCAACCTCCGTGCCAAAAGCAGCTTTTTACGTCAAGGGGTTTGAGCAGAATCGTGATTAATCAGACCCCATTTTTTAAAACACCCTGTATAAATTTACAATACTATATAAAAGTCGTATAAATTGGTGCAGTACAACTCTCCCAAAAAAATGAAAAAATTGGCTTAGTGTTTTAAATATATTGATTGTTAAGTATGAAATTTGTTTATACTTACTTATAAATGAGGTTTTAAAACGCTTCTTTCGTTCATGTCTTTCAAAAATAATAATCTAAAAACACTTTTTTGCATTTTTCAAATAAATATGTACCGTTAAAAATAACGTTCAAATTTTGCATGTGAAGTAAGGTCAGATAAAAGATTTTTTTTTAAACTTGCGCCTAAGAATTTGAATGGGCTAAAATGTGTTTTAGGGTTTTACAATATGTCTAATGAGAATTAGAACGATTATTTCGTTCATGGCTCTCAAAATTAATTTTCTACAAATAGATTTCTAATTTTTTTTAAATTCCACCCTAACGGGTAAAAAAAAGAAAAATTATGAAATTTCTTTTAGAGTGGCTTTCAAACATAATTATCTAAAATCAATTTCTAGATTTTTCGAAATACTACCCCTAAGAAAGTAAAATGTGTTTTTACTTTATTTACAATATCTCTTAAACTAAACTAGATTTTATGACGATTCCTTCGTCGATATCTTTTAAAAATCAGGATTTGAAAATCTATTTGCGTGTTTTTCGAAATTTTTCTATAAGAGGGTGAACTGTCTGTATATCTTTTTAACTTAATGATATTTCAAGAGAATTCCTTCGCCAATCGCTTTCTAAACAAAATTGTTTCTGGATTTTTCGGAACATATTTTAAGTTTTTTTGTAAACTCTTGAACTAAATGGTATTTTAAGAGGGTTTTTTCTGCACTGGCTTCCGCAAATAATAATCTAAAAATGATTTCTGGATTTTTCGAAATTGCACTAATGAGTAAAAATGATATATTTTAATCTTTTTTTTTTTGGCACAAATAACATTTTATTTCGATTTGAGTGTTAAAAACTTTTTAATAGTTACTGAAAAACCTCGTTCAGGATGATTTTGTTGTATCTATTAATTTTTGAATTTCTCTTCTGAAAATTAATAATGTCGAGATGGCTTGAGCCAGTTGAAAATAAAAATAGAAATATTGTTGTGAAAATAAACAAAAGCTAAATAGTTAATTTTTTTATTTTAAAATTATATTAGTATTTTGGCTTTTCTAAAAAATAAAAATCTCATAAGGCCCATTTTCATATGTTTTAGCTCAAAACATCAAATTAGTTACCACCTTGGTTGATATTTGACAGATTATTTTCCGATTAATAACACAATGTGAAAATCATTGTCAAAACTATAACCAAATATAAAAGCAAATTAGCTGTTCTCTTTTTTGTCTGTCTTTAAATACTTTTTTCAATATATTAAATCCTATGTATTTAATACTTTTAATATATAATTAATTATGGTGTACAAGATTTTGGCATTTGCGCACCCCTTGGTGCGTTGTCTGTCACATTAATTTTCAAAAATAATAATTATTTATTTTGAAGACTACAGCTATAAGAAACTTTACCAGCCCTTTTCACCCTTTTACGGATAAAATTTTGAAAAACCCTCCTCAGTGCTCCCCTACTACCCCTAGCGTACTCAATGAAAACTTCCTTTAAATTTCAGTTCTCTAGGTCCATCGGCTTAGGCTGTGCGTTGTCTGTCAGTTAGTCAGTCACGGTACTGTTCTGTAGATATAAATATATGTTCCATAATTTTACAAGCAAAATGTGTTTATTTTGTAGAATGTTTCGAAGATAAGAAATTATTTTAAATTTATTGAAATATTCAGAAAAGTCCATTATGAAGACTCGCAAGTAAACAAGAAATAGACACCGAGAAACCCTAACTATTTTGTTCCAAGTTATTTTCTTAATCTACTTATACCGTAGTAGTTCACAGCTGTATAGTGATTTATTCGAACTAAAGAAAAGCTGGCATTTAAAAGGAGCAAAAGTATCGTCTTACTTTCATCCTGTCCTGTCAAGCAAAATTACCGTTGGCATAGTATCCTTAGGAAATATTTGTGAAACAATTTTAGAATCTAAATTCGCAGACAAACAGGTGGGCGCCCATTCAATTGGTTTTTTTTGGCGTGTGATGATACTTCAGTACGAAAAATATTCACTCAAATTCATTACGTTCAAAAAGTACAAAAAATGGGTATCTGCTTTTAGTGAAATTGAATAAATGGCATGTTTACTACCACAATCTAAATAGCAACAAAATTTAAGGGGGCAGTGTAGAACGTATTTAATACTACAGACAATGCAAATAATTAAATTTTCAAGCCAACAAGTAACAACGACAAATAGAGGTCATTGACTCAATAACCTATAATTACATATTTATTTTTTAATTAGTCAACTATTCTAAAATGTAGAATTATTAGGAAGAAAAGCATATATTTTAATAATGAAATGTAGCAAATTACTTGTGACTTGTAATTTGACGAAATATAACTACTCGTATTACATTACAATATAGGAGTGCCATGTACTTCAATTTGCACTTATATTTTTAAGTGTTTGTGAAATATCAAATGTCGTCAGAAAAATAAAACGTAAAAACTTGTTTTACAACGTATTAGGTATATGGTAACAACAATAGAATATTTCTTATAGCACTAAAATTTCTAGTAATTTATTATTTACATATTTACATTTAATGTTAATGGTACATTATGCTTTAACATTTTTTATAAAAAAACTTTTATATAAAACTAGGAAACTTATTATTTGTAAGTTTCCTTAAACAATGTTTACCAATATGAATTCTTTTTTTCTTTAGAAATTAAGCTTTCCGTGTAGAAAAGTTTATAAACACCCCATTGCCATTGCTTTAAGTATACAAGAAACTGGTTATGCTTAGGATAGGTCATATATTACATATACTATGGTATTATAGATCGATATTTTTATATCTGTCTTGGAAACTTTTGAGACCCCTTATGACAAAGTTAATTGTGATGTCTTGATCTCTCTTATCACTTATTTTTTATTCAGAGACAATGGTCTGGTCGTGTTTATCAATTAAATTAAAACATTTTTGAAAATTTAAAATCCCGATTATTGTGGGGATGTGAGAAATTTATTTTTATCCTAGAAAAATAAATATAAATGGTTTTTTAAACTGGTGCAAAGTTTACTGATTTTTAGTCATTTTCGGCAGCTTGTAACATTTCTATTTTCTGATATCTAACAAAAATTCTCTTATAATTTATTTTTTAAATACCGTTGAAAAATTGTCAATATTATTAGATTTTTGTATGATTTTTGTTAAAAGAACTCCTTAAATTCACAAAAGTCGAGGAAAAAATTTTAAGCCGACCGAAGCTCTTAATCATTGTTTGATAGCTCATTATGTCTGTCTGCTTAAACTAACCAAAAGCCATTACGTTATTTGATTTCATACATAACATTTCACGATAAAGAGGTTTTCAAGTAATAAACTAAAATTACACTGCAAAAGCGCTTCCGAAAAACTGAATAATTCATAAAAGTTATCGATTATCGACAGACACATGATAGGATTCCGAGCCGTCAAATGACACAATCCAATCCGAAGCTATTAAATTCCGTTCGGGCCTTCAAAATACACACCCTCATTTCTCTATTATATCCTTTCACCCTCGACAATGTTAGTGTTTTCCTCGGCACAGAAATTTGAAACTGGCCCTCAAGGGAAAGACCCTTCGAAGTTCTGGTCCTAAAATATCAATATACCCAAATGACCCTTTTTAAATAATAAAGATCGAGGGGATTAGGCCTGCAACCTTGGCTAGGGTGCCCGAAGAGAATAAGGTTATTGATCTGGTATCTGAAATACAAAAAAATGTGTAATAATATAAGAAAGGTTTTATATTATTTTTAATACTCTAGTCCTTTTTGTGTTTTAAATCCCTAATAGATATGCATTTTATTGAACAATGCAGATTGCTCAATGTACTTCCTATTGGTTCGTCGTTTATTGCGACGCCGCGGAGTATAAACAAGTTTTGTAAAATGTTGTGTTCCTGGCTCAGTAATAGAATTCTTGGCTTGCGAATCATACGTGTGACGTAATGCCTTCTTTTTAGGTTAGGATTGATTTATAATATAACCTATACTGAAAGGTGGATCTGTCCTATTTGCGTTAGGCTATGTTAGCCCAGGTTCGTCGATAACACCATCATTAAACCTATAAACCATCATTAAAGCTATAAAATCACAACTCAAATCATCGAATATCAGATATGAAATACGAGCGCACTTTAAAGCGTTGTAATTGGTAGAATAAGGGGCGTATTAAAGCTCTTGTATATTTAACAGCTTAAAATAATCTAACCTAGATCACAAGGAACTGATATTTTTCTTTTAAACAGCGTAATCTTTTGTCTATCGATTTTAGCAGATTCTAGAAAGCGACAAAGATATAAATAATTTATTTAAATTTCAGTAACATTGGATATTAGAGTAAAGTTTCGTTTCCTAATGTTATTGTAATCAAATTAGAGTTGAATGGATATCCGAGATACAGAGGGATATTTAGGACTAAAATCATTTAACACGAATGGGATATAACGAAGTGTAATAAGGCCGCAGTTAACTTCCATTTCACCAGCCACAAGCGGTCAAGGTCAAATGAAAGTCATATATTTAATGACGGTAATCCACGGTTTTCCACTACGAAATATGTAAATATGATTTTTTACAGTGAAATTTAACGATTCATAATCCGCCAGAGAAAACTTATACTAATGGTTTATACCGGGAATCTAGATAAAAATGCCTCGATTAATAAACGTAAAGGCAAAATAATCGATCCACGCAAATTTTCAATCACCCAAATTAGCGATGAATTTCAATCGCAAATATTTTTTTTATTTGAAGTCGGATTTAAATAAATTGAGAAGAATATTGTAGACAAACTAATGGAGAATCGCTCACATGTTAAAAATTTACTAAAAAATAGACTTACTTTTATAATATATAAGTTTAAACAAAAAGATGATTTTTACCATAAGTTTAAGGAACTCTGTGGAGTGACGTAACAGTAAATTGTTCTAAATTTTAATTTTCAAGTCACATCTGTTCCTAACATTTTTTATTTAAGCTAAAATTATAGAAATTCTATTAAGGAGGGACCCTTTTCTTGGGATTGGTGGGTAACCCCCAACCAGAGTTAGGTTTCCTTAAATATATAATAAAATAAAGTAATGACCTTCTGTTTCTTCATTTTTATTTCATATTTACGCTCAATTCCACTTATGTAGGAAACAGGCTCTCAAGACTTTTTTTTTGGTTGTTGAAAATTTTTAATCATCTCACCCCTACAGAGACAATGTCTATATATGCCACTTACACAACGCTAAATCCACGATGTCACACGCAGAGTCTAGTTGCTGCATGAATAAATCGTTTTTATGCGAAAAAATAAAAAAATCGGTAATTTCCTTTACCGGGAACTTCCTTCCTTATGAACCTTTGCTTTTGTCAGGAACGGTGAAGCGTGACCCAATACTGTCTTTTCAAACATTTTATTAGGTGCCATTCTCTTCTAGCATTTTTTATCAATTTCTACCCATGCCATACCTGATTTTTGGGCATAATTTAAAATAAATACACTAAATAATAAATACTTTTTACATTGACACACACCGCCATTTTGTTATGTCATGCTGAATTCGTACCAGTTTATCCCCAAATTACATTTAATTTTTCTGCAAAATTTAAAGTTAATTGAATGAGATTTTTTTACGTTCATTTAAAAATTGGCCGCCATTTTTTTCACCACCCTGAATTCGTGCGACAACTTTAGCAGTCTATCTCTATATCGCACTTAATGCTTGAACAAACTTTGGAGTTAATCTAATAAGAAGTTTTTTCAAGATGATTTTTTTAATAATTTATTTGCCCACCATTTTGTTTTACTCTATAGGTTCATTCCTATGTAACACTTGATTTTTACGCAAAATTTGAGGTAAATTGGATAATTAGTTTTTTAGCAATAATTTTTTTAATGTTTCACTAGGCCGCCATCTTGTCCCGGCTTATTATTTTTACCAAAATAATACCAGGTCATCCCCATATGAGTCTTAATTTTTTAATAAATTTTGAAGTCAGTCTGGGTAAGTAGTTTTTAAGTTATGTCGCGAACTGGCAGATAGACAGACAGACCGACCGACGGAATTAATAAAACATTTTTTTGACATCTAAGGATGCTAAAGAGTGAAGATATATAAATACTGAAAGAGTGATTTTCTACACGATTGCAAACATTTTATTTGGCCGCCATTTTGTTCCGCCTTCATGAATTAGAACCACAATTTTACTAGTTCATCTCTATACCACAATTATCACAATTAACAACAAATTAAGTAGTTTTTGAGGCTGAATTTTTCAATATTTTATTAAGCCTCCATTTTGTTCGGCTATCTTGAATTCTTACCAAAATTTTACTAGTTAAATCTTACATAATGGCTGATTTTTGTGTAGAATTTGAAAAAATTGGATCAATAGTTTTCTAGTAATACTTTTTTAACTGGGCCGCCATTTTGTTTCGCAACATTGGATTTTTACCAAAATGTTACCAGTTCATCACCATATGACCCTCAATTTATCACCAAAATTTGAAGACAACCGGTTTAAGTAGTTTTTCAGTTATGCCGCGAACAGACAGACAGACCTGACGGCATTGAGAAAAAATGTTTCCAGCATCTAAAGACCCTGAACCGTAATCTGACAAAATCTCGGAGAGTGTTTTTTTCATGATAACAATACTTCCCTTTTACGAGGGAAGTACAAAAGAATCATCCCTGCAAGTATTTAAGACACTTGTCAAACCGCAAGAGGTTCAGTTTATAATAAAATTGAAACATAAATTCAATTTCTTGCAACTTCCCCTCTCAATTAATCTGGCACTGACTGAACTCTGGACGTACAAATCTAGGAGCGGTATTGCAGGGTCATAATTAACCAATTATCATTTTATTAGATGCCCAGCGATGAAATATGAATTCCGATTATGATAGTGCATAATGACTAATATTAAGCCTTTTCAAAAAAAGAACAATGAAAACTGCATATTGTTGTCGGTACCTGAAGAAAGATGAATAAAATGTAGTCAGGATTGTCAAAAGATTACGTCTTATATTAGAAAAAATATTTTCAACCAATTTAAAAATAAAAAATTCTATATAATATACCGCTGACCATTACCAAATATGCAAAAACCACTCCAAAACAAATCTAAATTTGAGATATTTTTAGATTTCTCCTGATATGAGAGATTGGTAGACAAAATAGTATTAAGTAAATTTTGCCGATTATATTATTATAATGAACCTCAATTAAAAATAACGCAGTGCTTCTGAAAAGTATACATTATAATTCTATTGTCTATCACAAAACATTGTTTTTGTAAGTTTCGATTTATACGACTTTAAAATAACTCTCATGCAGTAGTCCAGGAAATTAGTTGAAACTAATAATAATAAGTTTATTTACTAGGATGTTATTTATTATTTGAAGCATACAATTACGCTGGAAATGCCAATTATACAGGGTAATTGCAAATTAAACGTAAAACTTCAATGGCATATTCCTTCCATAAACATGAAAAGGAAAATTCTAGTGAACATGGGTCCGTTACCACTTTGTCGGTAATACGTAATGTTTGTGAAAAATTTGAGGTATATTGGATGAGTAGTTTTTTAGTAACAAATTTTTAACATTTCACTAGGCCGCAATTTTGTTCCGCCATATTGGATTGTTACGAAAATGTTGCCAGGTTGTTCCCATATCATTAATTTTTGACCAAAATTTGAAGTCAATCGGCCAAGTAGTTTTTAGATTTTTAGCTATGCCGCAAACAGACAGACAAACCGACGGAATTGGACTTTAAACCTGAAGAGCCGTAAAAACTGAGAAAGGTGATTTTTTCGCGATTACAATACTTCCCTTTACGAAGGAAGTAAAAATACGAAATAGAACATTAAAAATTATCTGAACATAATTTAAATGACAAAATTGATAGCACACACAGAATAAACTTTTTACTTTTTCTTCTAAATTGCACCACCAACACAACCTTATCTTAGAACCCCAAATTCTCTTATACTATAATAATATGTCTTCACGAACAAGAATTGTTTGAGTCGCTTTCTGAACACAGTTTTATTCTTCTTTATATATTCTGGTGTTCCATTACAAATCTTGATATAAGAAGCATTTCCTCTTGGATGTGTGTAATTATCCAAGTTCTATCTGAATTTGTTATTTTCAAATACATAAATTGCAACTTGAATATGAATGTAGAGCCATTATCTTCTTCAAAGAAGTAAAGCACCTTCTACTCGAGCTGCCTCAGGTTGCCTCAGTCATTCAATTGAAAATCTTGTAACTTTATCTATGTACGAGTGATTTGATGAACTTTTGATAGTTTTAAAATTACACCTGAAAACTATAAAATTAAAAAAAATACCTCCATATTCCAAGACGATGTAGATATTTACAAGTTGCATTTTTGTGAGCTTGGTGTAGAATAACTGTAGATTTTTGGTCGCATTTTATTAGGATATGTTTCAATTTTTAAATCTTTAAACAGATAGATAGAAAATCAACTTTTAATAATAATGCTATAATCCAAAACTAAAAAAATGCATCGGGTTAATGTTGAAAATCGAATTAATGGGAACGATTGAACCCATATCGAAAATAGGAATTTCGTTCAGTCTCCGAATAAAAGTGCGACAGGCACGGTACAACTACAACGTTGTCATCTTATTCGTCTTAACAGTTATTTGCCGATTTACCTTTAAGATACGATAAAGAGAAATTGATATTCAGGCCTTTTTGAAGGTAGTGATACAATTCGCATTTAATAAAATAACAATAAAAACTCCATATTTTATTTTAAAAAAAAAACACACTTTTGATCGAGCTTTTAAACAAATATGGTACATTTTCTAATCACGTACGGGTTATTCTTTCACATAGGCGGCAACTCAGCGCTCACGGCGCCATAAATAATGTATTTAATATTTGTTTTTCCATATGAAAATTATAATTTAAATAAATACTTGTAGTGATAACGCGTCTCTGAATAGAGCTTTAGTTTTTAAATTATCCAAATTAGTCAAATGGGAGCTGCTGGCGAAACAGTATCGGTTTGTATTTTAAATATATAATAAAAGCAAGCTGAACAGTTCCTATTACACGTTGTTTTTAAGAATTCGTACATCAAATATCAATGACCTTGCGCATTCCTTTGAACGCCGTTTGTGCATCCATGTAAGAACGCCTCATGAAGTTGCCAAGCAAAGCCAATAAAATCCTTATTTATGGCATTATACTCGATACGGATCATTAAAAAATCAATATGGCGTTTTACGGACTGACCAGTTGTTTGAAATATATACTTAAGAAGCGGTGGCATGGCTAGATGGAAAGAACCACTTTACTTTCAACTCGAAGCAATAAAGCCAAAGAAAGAAGTAGCCGCAGCCAAGTTTAATTATCAGATTTACAGAACCCGTTCTCGAACCTGCCTATTATTTCAAGGCATTAACTGTTGTTATATCCCTACGTTTTCGTGGAGGATGATAAAGCGTTTATATCGCAGGAAATAATATTATTCCAATCTCTTTTTTAAACATGGATAAATTCGACAGATCTAGGCTTCGAAGATAATGCAAATATTTTACAATTCATTATAACGCCGTTTATTTAATCGTGTTTGAAATGAGGTGATTAACCTACTTCTATGAGACTCGTTTGAAACATTGTGTCTAATAATGGCCGTTAAAAATGATTACTTAAATTTGATGGATTTTGGGGTGAACGTAATCGATCGCTAATAAACATGTCAAGTCAATAACTTAAAAAGCATTATCTTGTAAAACTAGATTTGTCATAAAACCAGTTTATTATTAGAACCTGGCAAGTTTCCAGTAACGTCAACATTTATTAGTTGAGCCAAAAGTATAGTTTTATTATTAGTAGTCGAAGTTGGGATAGGTAAGTTTAATAAAAAATAAATAATATGTACCATAACTTGTCATTCCACTAATTAATCACATTTGTTAAATAACGTAGAGTTGTCTAAAATTCTTTGTAATAGAAAATGAGAACTCAGCCAATAATTCAAAACAACAAGGATAAATCTGCATACAATAACACTTCTGAATAAAGAAAAGTTTATAGGTTCCCTTGCGGCGTATAAAAAATGTTGTTACAGTCATGGTCATTCATTAGAATCGATCACAGATTTGTATTTGTACTTTACAAAAAAAACTAACATTACTACAACAACTAATATTCATGTTTGTGTAAAAATAATAGTTTAAAAGGTTTCGATTTTTTTCTGAAATATGTATGCTGCAAGTTTAGAAGGATATAGGCTTACAGAGGATATTATGTTCAATTACAAGATGTAGCCAACATTTTTAAACTCAATTTATTTAGGAAATTTAACCTTCATGTATCAGCTATTTTAGTCTACTGCTGGACGTAAGCCTCCTGCAGATCTCTTGGCATCATTAGTCCAGCGGTCCCCTTCCTCTACTTATCTAATCCAGTCTTGATCGCCATTCCAATATTTTTTTGTTCATCTGCCATCAGTAAGCCTTACTATATTATGCCCCGCTCATTTCCTTTCCTCCTATTTTGTCACACGGTTTCGCCGAATGATGTTAGGCATGACTCTTTTCATATTTTTGACATACCCTCCATTTAATTCCTGATTTTTTAGTAAGGGTAAGAGTTTTAGATCCAGAACTAATCACTGAAGAGACACACTGATCATACACTTTTCGCTTCAATGATATTAGATTATCTTTTAAAACATGACGCAATTTACCAAAAGCTACCCATTCTAAGCCAATTCTCCGTTCAGTCTCGCAGGTCTGATTGTCTTTACCAATTCTTAATCATAATACATAAAC
This sequence comes from Kuschelorhynchus macadamiae, assembly GCA_030620095.1. Classification (NCBI taxonomy): domain Eukaryota; kingdom Metazoa; phylum Arthropoda; class Insecta; order Coleoptera; family Curculionidae; genus Kuschelorhynchus; species Kuschelorhynchus macadamiae. Next base: position 806,472 of record JAUTXW010003802.1, on the reverse strand, counting down.
GTGTATATCTGTGTATTGTTGATTGTAATGCATTAGGAAGTAACCATATTCGTCATCAACTGCATTTTCTCTATATTTACAGCCAGACGCACCCTGTTTGAAGTTTCTCTTCGTTCCAAATTACGTGATATTACTATGATGTCATCAGCAAAGCGTAGTTGATGACAGGATAGGAATTTAAAAGCGTATTCTAGGATGGCTGTAAAGAGCTAAATCTGCAAACGTCAGTACTAAGAGTTGGTTGTATTCCACAGTTTTCTCTATTAGGCATTTTATTGCCTGAAGGTGGTCATTTGTACTATAGTCGCGCGGAAGTCTGATAGAAATCGAGTTTTGCAAGCCGGTTATTTTCATGAACATTTTGTAGATGTGTGACAGTGGGCTAGTTAGCCTATAGTTTTCTAGATAGGCTATATTTTCCTTTTTACAAATTTGAATCAACAGAGCATTATTCCACGGTGTAGGTGTTGTAACGTCCCAACAATAACAATTTTTGTCCCTCCATCTTTAAAGTTTTTATCACTAATTACTCCTCTCCGCATTGATTTTCATTTCATTTAAAGCGTTTTGTATTTCGGTTATTTTTATTTCAAGTAGTTCTTCAGAACTTTGCCATATATGGTATAAGGAAATATTAAAGAGAACTGCATTTTTATCATCACAATGACAACATAATTAAAATCATTTCTTATTCTGTTTTAAAGTAACTCAATTGTAAATTTGAGTGACTAACGTATTCTATTAAATCATTGATATTCTCAGTTTTTTTGCAAAATTCAAGAATACAATTGTCGCTTTCTAAACCTGAACAGTCAGTGTGACACCAGTGATCGCATAAAATGCACTCGATCTATTTTTCTTCGTTAGGGTCAATAGAAAATAGCAACAACAAGCCCCATCATAATTGTGTGATCAGCCTCAGCATAATTATTTTTGAGGTTTAAACAATACGACTTATAAGCGAAATCTTGGATTGGTGCTTTTCTCTACGGTGATGAGGTTAACTGCGGTCTCTCCAGGTGCCCTTCCTTCCTGTGAAGCTTTTTTTGGCGAGAATAGGAACATGTGTGATTTGATATGGTGCGTTATATTTATCTACTGCTGACAAATTAAAGACATAATTTATATGACATATCGTGGAGCCCAATATGGAAAACTCCAAGTTAGGAACATTGTAATTCCATATTAGGTACCTCCATTTGAAATTTTCTGATATAATTTAAAGGCCGGAAAATATTAGCGCGACAAGAACTAGTATATAGTAGAAAATGGATTTTTTTGGGATGACCGCTGTCAACACGTGTCTGTTTCCATTGATTTAGCGGTCATCGCAAAAAAATCCTGTTTTTGATAATTTAAAGGTTTATGAAGAAACTGTTTTTGGGTTTTAGGTCACAAAATCTAGAAAATGCTAAATTACCTTAAAATTGTAATCTGTGGTAGGTACCCGAGGAACGACGCTGAAAACTATCTACTTTTTTATATATATATATATATATATATATATATATATATATATATATATATATATATATATATATATAAACGAAAGAATGGTAAGGATTACTCCTTCACCATTTTGTCGAGAATCGAATAATATATATATATATATATATATATATATATATATATATATATGGTTTTATTATCATAAATTTAACCGAAATCTATCAAATTTAACCATGTGTTATGTGTTAAGTAAACAAGATGTTACACAATTATCTTTATTTAACAATATTAAGGTACTTTCTTTTATTTTACGTTTTTTTGGAATTAAAATTAATTTTATAATTGTTATCTAGTGCGTGTTAGCAAAAATGTTTGATTTTGAAATTCCCTATTTTTTAAGTAAGTTTGGTGTTCTATAAGTCCTTTGATTAATGGATTGGAGGTTTCACGTATGTAAAATTTATGTATGGACACGGAATTATATAAATAACATTTTTTGTATTTTCTTGGTCATTGTTAGATTTTGTTTTTGTAACTTGACTTCTAGACCACAGATTAAAATTTTAAGGTAATTTAGTATAATTCTCTCTTATTCTTTATATATTGGGGCGTAAACCGCAAAAATAATTTTCGTAATTATTTATAACTAAAAGGGATTCTCAGATCAAACATTATTTGTGATAATGTAAGTTTAACTTTAAATAATGCACCAACATTTAGCAATTTGCCTTTAAATTGATAATACTAAGTATCCAAAGTGCAAGTCCAAACAATTATTCAAAAAAATTAAAAATCGGTGAACAACTTAACCTAACCTAAGGAACAGAGACATAGTGACAAATCAATAACTCTTGAATGATGCATGTGGCAGACTCTTCCTGCACATGTTCTCATTGCGTTATTACAACTTTTCATTCCCTAAATTTAGAATATTCCATATAAAGTACCTGTTTCACATTTGTCACTTCAATTCACAACAATTTAATCCAAAATAAATAAGTCAAAATCCGTCAGACAAAAAAAAACTAAATTTTATCCCAGACTTGCCTCAAACATTCTATAAAAATCGATAGAACTGTATTCTGCAAAGTTCTTGTACGAATTTTCTAAACTATGCATGCCTTTGATTATTACTGCATATTGTAATAAGAACTGCAGTATGTAAAACGGACTTTAAACATAACTTTATAAAACTGCGCTTCAAAATGTGTAAAATTTACCGGTAACTTTGACCTTGAGCACCTTGACCACACTATGGCCTTTTGTTGAACTTTAAAATGAGTAAAAAGTAACGGTATCTAGGAATAATTACTGACTCAGCGAGAAGAAAATAGTTGCTTTCAGTCAATTTATAGGTGCTTAACCTCTCTCTAGACGTGATCGATGCGAAGATGCCTTTCTCCGCGACCATCAGCAAAAGTGCCTTATTGCAACGAATGTCTTCTCTCTTTTCAGCTTTAATCATTTTAACTTTAAGGTCATTCTTCCACCGAGAAAACTAACGCGGAACTATTTGTTTCGGATGACTAGCTGAGCACGACATTGGTTGTTCGTTCGTTCGCTTAAGCTAGATACCCGGTACGATGGAAATAATTTTAGAAATGTGTTTAATAATATCATTTTAGATCGAAAAAATTCAGGGTAGGCCAAATTTCTGTTAAGTTGTTCCCGGCGGTCAAAAACAAAAATTCTCAAATTGGCTTTTGTCTATCTTCGTCGCGTTAGCAGCCATGTTGAAAAAACTGTGAGGACAAAAATTGTAGAGCACGCAATTTGCAACATTTTTTGTCTTGGGCCGAACTCTCTAGTTTATTTCCGAAAAGATAGTGGGCGTCAAAGTTGTCATACAAAGTAGGTTTCAATATGTCATTTTGGGTTGGTAAGGTGTTATGGACACTCATCTTAAAAATCTTGAGATTCTACAAAAAATCAAAAAAAAAGACGTATCTATCCATTAGACGTTCTTTTTAAGGAACAAAAGCTCTTTGACATTAGACAATTTTATTTTTATAGCCTGATTATTTACATAAATAAAAATGAAACTATGATAATCGAAATAGCTCACCATTATGAAACTAGACAGAAGGACCATTTTATAGTTCTAACACAAGGTAGCAAAGAAAACCATTGGCCAAATAAATTACATATATTTTGTCTCGGGGGCCTATACTTTTTTGCCAGACGAATCAAAAATTCCCGTAAAAACTTGTAGCTCTAAAGCATTGTCAAATAGATTAAGACAATTTATTTCAGTTGAACTAGGAACTTAATGTACTCAAATGCTAAAATGAATAAAGCAGAAGCACGACTTTTCTTTTCTTCCTTAATTTAAATTAAGTTCACTGTTTTTCTTTTTTAATTTCTTTTATTGTTGACATACTTAATTCTATTTGTATAGATATTAAACTGTATGAAAGGAATGTTAAAAAAATCAGTATCAAAAAACTACTTCCCTAATTACCTTGAAACTTGGCCCAAAATTCAAGTGTGAAATAAGGATAAACTTGTAAAACTTTAGTGCAAATACTTTATTGCAAAACAAAATGGAGGTGTAAGAAACTATTTAAAAACTCGGTAAAAATAGGGTTATAAAAATTAAAAACATATTAAAATCAAATAAGTAAAAATTAAAAAATGGTATGCAGGGGTATCGAAGAAATGGTTTTATTTGAATAGATATGGTGAATAAATGAGTACGTGTAGATTTGTTAGATCTGTACTTAACGATTTTGACAAAAGTTGTGGAGAAAATAATTTTTGTTTGTTTTCATATTGTTATTTTGAACCTTATTTCTTACTGTTTTATGTAATCGTTAATAATAAGAAACTATTTAAAAACTCGGTAAAAATAGGGTTATAAAAATTAAAAACATATTAAAATCAAATAAGTAAAAATTAAAAAATGGTATGCAGGGGTATCGAAGAAATGGTTTTATTTGAATAGATATGGTGAATAAATGAGTACGTGTAGATTTGTTAGATCTGTACTTAACGATTTTGACAAAAGTTGTGGAGAAAATAATTTTTGTTTGTTTTCATATTGTTATTTTGAACCTTATTTCTTACTTTTTTATGTAATCGTTAATAAACGACTTATTATTATTATTATAAAAAAAACTGATAATAAATATATGCTTCCATTTTTACAAATAAAACATTCATTCTACGTGAATTGGTCTACATTCTGTCAAACGCTCTTTGTTGATAACTACTTTTTTTATTCTAATTAACAGGAACAATAATTACTTTCCAATAAAAATTCTGAATTACTTATTCTTTTCGTCTCATCTACTAGTTCCAATTCACGTGTAATAATTTAGTTTATTCTTTGCTTATAAAAAGCAAAAAAAAACACTTCTCTTCTACTGTGGTATTTATAAAATGCAAGACGCTGTAACTCTGCGACTGTTGACAAAAGCTAAATAAATATATATGTTTAAGAAACATTTTTGAAAGATCTACAAAGTTTTCGAAAAAAGTCTTGTTCAAAATACCTTTTGAGCGATCAAAAATCGAAAAAAAACTTATTTTTGACCAGCCTTGAATTTTTTGGAACTACCTTCTTTTTTCACGACTGGCTGTGTTATTAGTAAATTAATACAACCACTTGCTCACCTAAACCCAATTTCCGCTTTTCTTTTTTATTAAAATTGAAGATTTAACTGGTTTTGTATGAAAGTACTACGAACAATACAAAAAATACGATAATTGTTTTTCTTGTCTTATTTTAACTAAAAAAATTGAAAAATTCAAAAAAACGAACGTTTAATCACAGAAATTCCGTTATGTTGCATGTTTTTTGATAGATATACACTTTTTATAGGCTTTATTGATGTACAAAAGTGTATCTAACTATCAGAAAACTTGGCAACATCGCGGACCTTCTTCTGTGCCGCTATTCATTTGTTTTCAAAATGACAACGTAAGAACTTAGAAGGAAAAATTACTAGTAGAAAAAGTAAGAATTATGTGTTATTTTTTCCTTTATTTAAATTTTTTAGTGAAAATCACGCAAGAAAAACGGAAACAGAATTCTTTGTGTGTTTTTATGTTACTAATTATAACAGTTTCTTGCCAAACTAGTCAATTTTCATGAGAACTAGAAAAAAGTTTCAATTGGGGTTAAAGTATCTATGAGGTTTGATGATAAATAAATTTGTACCTGTATACCAAAAATCATCAGAACCGGCGAGGGTTGTAACAAGTAAATAATAACCCAAAATAAGAGTATTGTAATCATCACGCGATCGTAAATAAAAATGTTTTTATGAGAGATTATTATATTTTCTAGTTACAACAAGTCTCGGAACGCATCATTAACATTTTACTAGACATTAAGCAAACTAGGTAAATACCTAAGGCTCGGGAAAAGGGAGTACATCCGGCACAATGAAATTATGTTTAATTTAGTAGCTACAGATACCGTCAGGCACAGATTTATTTGTCGCTATTTAGAAATTCTTAAAGATGCACCTAAATCACTTGACAACGTACCTTTAAATCATTTAAACAACATCTACTTTCAACAAGATGGAGCACGTAGTCACAACTCCCAGCACGACGCGACCGACAGATCTTGCTTTGTCTTAGATTTTTTTATGGGGTTTTGCAAAATAAGGCTCGCCATCGTTCTGTAAAAGAACTTCGCGAAGCTATACAACTCACTTATTAGTTTTTGCAACCTTGTTCAGTATGCATTCTGAATGCATTAAAAAGAATTACATAATTGGGCGAATGTGTCATTCATAAGGTGGGACACCTTGTACATTGATAAAAAACGAAACAATTTAATTATTTATTACACTTGAATATTTAATTACATTGCCAACTCTTCAGTTCAGTCTCAAGTACGAAGCTCATATAGCAATTAACCTTGAAATTCGTCAGATGTTAAGTTCCAAATATTTTTTATTCCATCTAAAGCACTTCAACATATCTAAATCCTATAAATAAATAAAAACATAAAAAAATGCATATATATATATATATATATATATATATATATATATATAAGCCCGGATGTAAAAAAGCGCCAGTCAGCTGTTTCAACTTGACAGATTCAACCCTCACCAGCCTTAAACAGCTGACTGTATTCTATACCGTTGGAATATAAAAATGCGAGGGGATGTTGTTACCCTTCCAAAATTCGGTTCGTTATTGACACAACTCGGAATCCCCTCGGTTACATTCCAGTCTGACGCGAAGGATTCTCTGGGATCGATATGTAATTAAATTTTGGATGGGGTCTGATGTAACTTTGTTTTTGATGGTTTCATTGCCAGTATTAATGTAACGATTCCTTCATCGGTCATTTAATATAATACGTTTCGTTATTTGTCCGTACCTTATGATAGGAATTTCATTAATGAAATTTAGTACCTTAGGCAATGTACAATATTAGTTATATACAAAATGCTTTTCGTAAACAAAATATTCAAATAATTTTTAAAAAACTTTTCCAAAAGCTGTGATCCTTAGGGTATAAAAGGACATGAAAATGATTTTGGTAAAAGTGTAAGCGTAATATTTAAACAAATTTGTCACCGTCTTCAAAAGTATAACATAAAATGTAATATTTAATTTATACATTTTTTAATAGTTTTAAGCGATTCTGAAGCATGTTCTGCGAGTACGAACTGAAGAAGATTTTTATTCACCTATAGAAGTTGAGACGCTTTTTTTGCAACGTTTATTGAACCAATTTTTGTATCTATGTATATACATCACGAAGGCCCATGTTTTAGTTAAGGTATTGTTCAAAAAATGGAAAATTTGATGAAAATAATTTTACCACCTTCAAATTAAGGGATGGCAGTACGGTGAGAATAAAGTGAGAAATCGTGGTTCTCTATAAATAAACATTAAAGAAATGTATACAAGTTAAAAGATAGAATCGATGGTAGTATGTGGAGAAAAGGGGACAAGTAAGATAATAGAAGGGGAAGATCATTTGTGGTGGTTAATACACGGAAACAGTATTTAAAGTAAGATCTGGATTGTAATGCATAAAGGGCATACAATTTTGCAGAAGGAAAAAAGCTTCGGACTTCAACAAAGGTATCTGATCTGATCAGCTGATGTGGCAACTGACCCAATGTCATTAAGCGAACGGAAATTCTGTTGGAAAGGACCTTGTTACCCATTGGAACGGTCTGGAAATTGGAGAATAATTTTCTGTAAATAGGAATGAGTCCCTATAGCAGGGTGTACAGGGTGTTTCATCATATTTAGACTTTATCTACTGCCTTTATTATAAGAGATACAAAAAAATGTTAAATACCGAAGTTTTAGGGATTGTCCTAACCCCTCCTGTCCCCTAAGGAAATTATTTTTATTGAAACAAATGAACATCGCAAAGCTACTAAAAAACATAAACTTGGTATTTTTTTAAATGGGGCACCCTATATATTACATTATATTTCGATAGTAAATATTTTTCTGATTTCAAAAATGTATGTCTGTTTGGATCCCTAGTTTTTAAAATATTTACGTTAAAAAATATAATATCAGATTTGGGTTTACGAAATCCAAGTTGCCAGGGACAAAAAACAAAACAAAGCGGAAGATTCAAACGAGTTCAATATTAATTAAAACCTATTTAGACGTCAAAAAAATTTTACAAAGTAATATTGTTACAAGAGCCCAAGCTGAATATCGCGGTATTTGTCCCGACAGGCAAGTTCCTTCCAAATCAACCTTCTATTACACCGAAAGATGCATCAGAGAGAGCATTTTCAAAGGAAAAAACGCACTATGACTCAAAACAATGATGAAGAGTTGCAAATATTATTATTTTTTCAAGGTTGGAAATGTGTTATTATTAATTGGTTATGTAATTTAAAGCATGTTTATTTTCTTTTTTTTTTTAGAAAATCCGGCTTTATCTCTATCAGATGCTAGTAAACATTTTAAAAGAAGCAAAATTTACAGAATTCTACATAGACATGGAATCATCCTTATAAAATGTTGCCAGTGCAAAAATTAACAGATATCTATAAAATTAAAAGACTGGAATACTGTAATCATATATTAGCCAGAAAAAATGAAGACTATGATATTTTCCACAAAAATTTATGGAGTGACGAGGCGGCGTTTACTACAGCGAGCGTGTATAACAGAAGACATACTCACATGTGGGCACCAGACAATCCTCATGGATATATTGAAATTAAAACGTATGTCGATAAATATTTGGTGTGGGATTCTTAGAAATCAAATAATTGGTCTGATAATTTTTAGAGATTCTTTAACAGGAATCAGATACCTACAGTTTCTAGAAAATGATATAGCTAATATTTTAGAAGAGGTTCCTCGTAAGCAATTCGCGGATTTTGTGTGACATTAGATTATGGCCACCTCATAATCCTATTTATGTAAGAGAATACTTAAATGAACAGTATGAGGAGTTCATGAAACTATAAATTGACCCCCGAATAGTCCAGACTTGACGCCGTTGGATAGTTTTCTCTGGGGGTATTTAAATAAAGTAGTTTATAAAAAAAATAAGTAATAATTTAGAGGATTTAAGGGAAAGAATTGAAACTATTATTAAATTCTTGTATGAGAATCCCCAAATTATTCGGAATGTTTTGCCAAAAATCGGTAATGATTATAGAAAATGTGTTAAATGATGGCTGTCACATTCAACAATTGTAAAATGCACACAATAATTGTTGTAAAATGTAATTTTCCAATAACTATTGGTAGTTCTGTATTCGTGTGATCGTGTAGTTTTCTTTAATATCGTAGTGATTACCGTAAATTTGTTTTACTCTAGATGTGTTATATTTTGTTGTCATTATTAAATTATGTTGTAATTTATATAGACAAATATTAAATATTTATATTTAACAATATTATTGTTTTTGTTAAATATGCGAAGTATGTAAAATTTTGTATCTTTTTACAGATTAAACTATTTCCTAAATAAGTTTTAATTAATATAAAAGACGTTTGAATCTTCCGCTTTGTTTTGTTTTTTGTCTAAAACTACTGAACCAAACATAGACATATTATACATTTTTGAAATAAAAAAAATATTCTCTATCAAAATATAATGTAATATATAGGGTGTTTCATTTAAAAAATACAAAGTTGTTTTTAGTAGCTTTGCGATATTCATTTGTTTGTATTTACCTTTTTTTCTATCTCTTATAATAAAGGCAGTAGATGAAGTCTAAATATGGTGAAACACCCTATATAATTTTTTTTGCTCCCCATTCAACTGCAAGCTTGAAATATTTATTTTTAGTCTTTCATCCACCTTTATTCTCAGTTAGCCATCGTAGTAAAAAAAATCAGCCTTAACTTAAGAGAGACTTTGGAAATTGTATGTTGGAGTGAAAAATGTTAGGGCTGAGACAGATGCGTGGGTAACCTGTAGAAGACAGCAGGAAAATCTATGTTTATTTATTTTTAGTCAGCTAACCTAATAAAAAATATTTTGTAAGCATCGTAATTATAATAAATAAGTAAATTCTTGTAAGATGGTGAATTGGTATATGTTTCTTAAAAAATGTTTGTAAGGGTGAATTTGACTGATTGGATAAAACTCTCTCCCATGAAAATGATGGGTCTGAGTCAAAATTATCGCAAAATTCCCTTGTTACGTTCTACATTGTAAAATGTATAGAATAGTTTTGAATGCAAATGAAAAAAAAACGTATTTTCTGATTAATTTATAATATATGAATTAGTTATGTGCATTTACAATGTGCTTTAATTCCATTCAGTTGCCTTTTAACAACAAATCACCTGCAAAATCAAACCACGCAAACGATTCTCATTCTTCTAGAACTATAACGAACTACGCCTTAGTAGGATGGATGTACGATGAATACAAAAGAATACTGACAATGCTTATTGTCTTTTACATTCAGCTGCTTTGTGCGACTGAGAAATATGACTCACCGCATATACATATAAGCAAAATGCATGTAGTTATTTCCTATTCTCACAAACCTATTTTGTCATTCACTTAATGATGCATATTTATGCTTGTTAATTCACTTGAGGTGAGTGGCATTGTGTTACCATCATTTGAAAGTGTCTTGCATTCATCTTGCCATTTTCATAATGTTTTAAGATCTGTCTTTTAAGAATAGTTTAACATTCTGTGCTGTTTATTAACAACAAATGATTCGAAATATCCTAATAACAATTTTATATTTACAATTAGAGAAGAGACCCTTTTCACACACATATAATTCAAGAATTCAAAACCTTGTCTTAGTATTTAAAATCTTGCGATAAGAGCCAACAGAAAATCAGTACTCAGAACAAACCCAGTCGTGAAAATCAACAAACCAAAAATGATGAAAGAGGACAATGCAATGGCATCATTTCTGAAACCTATAAAAAAAATTCTTCCCATTGTTGTTTTCTAAAAATCGTGTCCACGTCTAAAGCAAAAACTAAACCTTTTGCAAATCCCTTCTTAATCTTTAGCATCAAAAAGTATTTCACTTATAATCGGAAAAGTGCAATCCTGAACTTACTTTTATCCTTCCGCACTAATTGTTTCCCAATACTGTGACTCTAAAAAGAATCAAAAACAGTTCCTTGTAACTAAAATCCATATCCATGATAATGAAGGAGGTATTTCACATTCCCAATGAGAATAGAGTGTATGATCAAGACGATGATGTTGCTCTTGAATAAATGGCAGGTATCCAAAAACTGTCAAGGGACCCATGTTAGAAAAGAAGGCTCTAATATACATTCGGATCAAACGAAATGTTCACCAAAATTACAACAGTAATTTCCTGCAGCTACTCTGCTGCACTTAGAATAATTCCAAGGGACTTAAGTGGGTTAGCTGGTTCATTTTCACCCGCATAAGCTTAGACTCAACAATGATCCATACTCTAAGTAACAGAGAAGACAAAACTTTTATGGATAGTGAATGAAAACTGGGCCAAAAACAGTTATAATTTAACTGTTTTAAAAACAAGTATTATATGAGCAACTTTTTTAATTGCAAGTATTTAAGATACAATTTTTCATAAATATTAAATAAATAATTATAAATGGTAATTTTAATAATTTATGAAATTAACTTTTATTTCCTCCTCCGCTAAAAAATTACAATTTTTTTTATGCAAAAGGTAATTACAATTGTAGCTATTCAAACAGAAAACGTGGTCCTTGATCAGACTGTTTTCTATTTTTAGGTTTTATTACCAGTTACCTAGAATAATTACATAATCGTGATTATATTTAAAATATATTTAAATTTTAATTATTTATTCAAATCGGAGGTAATACATCAATGTTTCAACCAAAATGATGACTAATAAAAGTTTCTTTAATCTATTCAACTTCATTAAACTGAAGAGTAGAGCAGATGAAGAATTAGTACCTGGCAAGTCATCACTAATTACAACCCACCAGGGCCACCATGCGATCCATGCATCTCAATTCTTCCTACTGCATACTCTATTTTTATGCAGAGAGTAAAATCAAAATTGCCATATTTTTTTGATGACTTCTATGTACCTACCGGTAATTTCAATAGTAATTGCGAAAAATGGAAGGATAGACAAAGCGAGCTAAAAAAAATATCACAGTGCGGTCCAATAAACAAAACAACCACAAATAGTTTTGAAGTCACTGATTAAAGCAGATTATCTACTCATTACAAATCAAATCCAAACTTTTAAATACGATTTTCATATGCAGAAAGCATCTTCAACACTTTCTATCCATAGAAAATTATTTAGCTCAATCCTTTTTCTTAAGTATCATCAGATTGTGGCTGACCTATCCCTTTCCTGTAGTTGCTTAAATGGATACTGATCTAACGGTGTAACATCATTGTTAAGAAATCATAGTTCTTAGGATTAGACCGTGTCAGAATGGAATCACTTTCAGATGTTTCGCCTTCGATTGCATGAGACTTCTTCAGGGACCATTAGTTCACGAAATCGAAACACTGGATGAGTTCGGAGAGATTTAAGCCGGTTATTTATATCCGACCTCTATTCAGCAAACCTTGACCCGATATACCAATCGGTTTCCACATATGATGTTTCTCCAATAGAAAACATCACCTCAGGAACAAGGAATTGCATATAATTGCTCCATTTGAAAAGGAATAATGTCCTTCGAAGATTGTACGTATGTTGGACTGGCGAAGTAACCTTGCAATCCTGTCTGGGGTTCCGTGTATAAATGAAAGAACGATACTTCCGGTAACTCTTTATTAGTTTCCCGTCATGTAGTAGGATTATTATACTTTCTAATTGACCGTCCCTCTTAAAGCTCGAGTTTCTCTGTTTTTGAATTGATTGTGTCTGTGCCGGATGATAATTTGAAATTGCATTTAGGTTCGTATGTGTTGGTTTTGTATACACAAAGTGTCCAAGTAAGCAAGAAACACGGGGAGATTTTCTGAACCATAAGGAAGGACATATGACAAAAATGTCGTCCACATATCTGTTCCACAATTTTGGCTTTAATGAAGAGGTCTCTAAGGCTAAAGCTTTCTTGAAGATATTGGCTACCACAGGTGAGAGCGGACGGAGATCCCCTAGCTGCTCCTGAAGTTTTTCGTAAAAAGTTCCTTGAAAAATGAAATATGTTGATGTGATTCATGCTTCATTCAAAGTGAGTTGTCAAGATTATTATAGTGAAATAGGTCTGATATTATTGATAGCGAATTATTAAGAGGTACATTAGTATATAGCGATTCTACATTGAAATTAACTAAGATATCTTTTGGATCTAATTGAACTGCTTTTAATTTCTCTACGAAATGTGTAGAATTTCTAATAAATGAATGTGTTTTTCCTGTAAAATTATTAAGAACATTTTAAAGATATTTAACGCTTTTATAACTGGGCGTGAATATAGGTCGAAGTGGTACATTACCCTTGTGTATTTTCGGTAGTTTGTAGCACCAAGAGAACCCTGAGCTGCTTTGTCTTGACGTCTTCTTCTCCTCTACTGGCAGGCTGTTTGCGTTTAAAGGTCTGCGTGGTTATCCGTCTCTCGATTTTGTTTGTAGATCTGTTTGGTTCCTTGTAGGTGTTGTCGTCCGAAAAATAAATGAAAATTGGAAAATAAAAAAATCTTGCTGATTATAAAGTCATTAGAGAAGAATACAATGTTTCTTATAGCAGACCTTGACAATTTTCTTGGTCGTCTTTAAAGATAAAGCTATCAAACATGGTATTTTCATAATCAGAAAGAAGATTTATGCCCATTTAATGAAATAATATTGTATATATTAAAATATTTTCTAACAAATTCTTTTGTTAGAAATTATTTTTTAGCAAATTCTGACTAGACAACCTAAAACTTTTGTTTACAATTTCTTTTGATGCTTCTAAAAGTTAAGCTTATGATCTCGTTTAAAATATAATCAGATACGCTTTACAGTAAAGACAAGGGCATAGGCGAATACTGCTCGCTGGGAAGTTAATCTACTGTTTTCGAGGCGGAGGTATTTGACATTCTCGGCATCCTGGTCACCAGAAAACCTGTCATAGAAGGATCAGAGGAAGAAAACTACATCTGCTCCGATAGTTAAGCCGCCCTTAAAACAAACTCAAAAACCTAGGATAAGCTCTAAACTTATGTAGAGTGCTGGGATTCTCTGGACGGGCAGGTGAGAAAAAACAAGTTAAATTCCGTGTGGTATCAGGCACAGCAGAATCGAGAGGAATGAGCTCTGTGTCGCTCCTCGACACCGCCCACGTACCCGAAACCCTATATATATATATATATATATATATATATATATATATATATATATCACTAAACAAGAAACCAACTTTCCAGAACTTAAACAAACAAATATGGGACGAACGGCTAATTATTGAAGAACCCAATATTTTAGGCAGCATGTTTCCAGAACGGTCACTAGCCAGGGCGACTGGTCTATGAGCGAGACTAATAGACTGCATTTATAGGGTCAGTCCACTCTGTCCTAATTGCATAACAGGGGAGATAACCTTACCGCGCGATAGACGGGGCAGACTCAGAAGGAAAACCATCGGATCACTCAGCCTCTCCATGGAGGAGATTGGGATAAGAAAAACGAGTGAGCGGGGTGGACAGAGGATGGCGACATGGGTCTTTTAGGGCTTCGGCCCCTATACGTTACTACTACTACTACCACTACTACACGAGTAAAAATAATACTTGCTACTATTTTCTAAACTTATTATAAATTACTCGTACTGTATTGCTATCTACTAAAAATTAATTTAACTGTTTGTAATAACTCGTAATTACAGAGTGGCTAAAACGTCACATAAACTTAGCTACAAGCGAAAACTTCCAGATATAAGTTCAAATACGGCAATTTAAATCTCCTTTGCAAAATTCAACGTAAGTAATTTCCAATTCGAGTGTTTCGCTTTAAATTGAAAGTTTATAAAAGTTGCCGAACTGTTTTGTCAGAGTTCATTCAATTAAAAATTTGTAGAAGTTTCGTATTTCATTAATCTCGTTATCTGTATGTGCTGCCAGAAATTAAATAATAGATTTTCCTAAAGCATAACCTACTGATATATTTATGACAGAACATACTGCTTGTAAGTCACAAAGACCGTATAAAAATAATGAAGCCGTTTTACAGAAAAATTACGGGCATGTTTCCAAGAGCGCACGCGGAAGAACAGAAATGCCATTTATATACTTCATAAATCATTTTGCAATTGACAATGATCGAAAAAATGTAAACAAATCATTTTTCCCTATTCCTTATTATTAACCATTTTTTTTCTGTGGTTTTGATTCTAAACTGCGGTAGAAGTGTTCTGTGAATCTGATATACAAACTTGTGGTATCAAGAGATTGTGAACTCAATTTTGGACTGGACATTCATCCTTTATCTGAATTTGTGTATAATTTATGGAATGTTATTTACGATTTTATATATATATATATATATATATATATATATATATATATATATATATATATATATATATTATTTTGAAAATACCTCCTATATTATTTATTTTATGCATATATTTATCGGGTACTGAGTTGGTGAGAAGTTAGTTTTGTGTGCAATGAATTTTGAAAATCGTTTCTTTTTGCTGTCATTGCAAAATTATACAGCAAATGTATTTTGATGAGGAAGTTTTAGTAGTATAATCAAAGAGATTTGCGTTAGCTAAGATTTTCTTTCATATGATTCACCAAATTGCTTAGTTTAAGACTATTTTTTTATGTGTCTTCACAACTGCCGATAACGTCCTTAAAATCGGGTTATATATAAACCATTCTCACTCTCAGATTGCTACATGGTTTCCGAATGTTGCAACTATTTAGAATAGTTGAAGTTGAATGAATAATAATTACCTATACTACATTTCATTATAAATAAATATTAACAGCTATCGAATATAAATTATAAATCATGAATTATTATGAACAGTATTTTTTGTCAAGTCTTAATTTGTATCCAGACGTAAGCCTGTGCAAAATAAAAACGCACGTTGTTTATTTTTACAGAAGCGTCACTTTTACACAGCGTCACACATACAGTTCTTATCCCCACTCATAATTATGTGGTTCTGCTTTGGAGCTCTAAAATAAGTGTTTCTCCGTGACGAAATTTATTGTCTCGATAGTAAATGATAAAGAAACATCCGCTTTATGCTGAAGCAATTGGATTTTTTTATATAAAATTGTAACTTACCGTTAGGATCTTTTGAACAAAGGTCAAAATTGTCAAATTTAGTTAAGCTATTTCTCTGATAATGAAAGTAGTATCATAAGGTTATAATTCCTATCAGTTAAAAAATAAAGTTTATGTAAAATCAGTTCATATATGTGTAAAGATCTACATTTAGCTAATTATAAGATGGTATTTAGGTGTTTACGTCGTACCTTTCCTAGTTTGCATCCTAAATATAATTATATATATACTTTTAAAATTTGGATAAATATAATTTGCTTAATTGACGTGTTTATAAAGTCATATCCCCCAGATTATATCCCGTCAGAAAAACGAAGACAGATTAGCAGTTATCTTAAGTTTAAATATTTTGAGACAACCAATTATTTAACCAATGTCAATTGACTAAGAATATCTATAAAAGCAATTTAAAAGGAAAACAAATAAAATAATTTCAAATGACATTCAGTTGACTCTGGACAAACTTTAAATTGTTAAGTAATAGCTTTGCTTTAATAATGATATTTATTTTAATTTAATGTTCTCCATACATAGCCCATTTTAATTTTTTGCCTTTAAGAATATAACATAACGTTATAAACAATATGACGACTATTTAACCAGCATTTTTATAAAAATATAAAACTTATTGACAGTCTTTAGGTTTGTTTCTATACCAACCAAAATGAAAACAAATTTATCTAAGTCAGAGTAGCTTTAGGGTCGTATCGTTTTTTATTAAACTTTTTTTATTAACTTTAATTTAACATCTGAGGATGACCCCTTTTTTATTTGTTTAATATAAGAAAAAACAAACTGTTGTTGTAATAATGGACACTTCCTAGCATTTACTACAATGTATGCATCAATTACTTGTGTACGCTTTTAAAACGATTCCAGTAACCATCTTGCCTTATATAAAATGTTCCACCTTTTTTTCTCTACCTGGAACTAACTTGGGTTCTCAAGGTTGCAAGATGATTAGTTAAAATTATAATTTACACCTGTCATGTCCACGCTCAGGTAAAAACCTTATAGAAACTAAATTGCCATCATTGGAGTCAGGCATTCGTGACTAATTTTGCTAATCAATTGCCGAGGTCAATTAGAATTCATATGGAGGCGATTTATTTTGCATTTTTATTTTTAATCGTTAGGAAACGAACTGGTAATGTAATAATTACGCGGCGGCTCGCAAAGTTATTTTGAAAGTATTGCAGTTTTTTATTAGAATTTTTATAGAAGTTTATACCTGCCAAAAATTAAAAGTATTAATATTGGCCATATACCTAAATTTCTTGGCCTTGCCGCCGCAAGTGGCGGATCGACTCTGGCGAGATTTCATTTTCTAGGGGACTTGTATAATTTTATTGTTTATCATGACCTTAATGATGGTTTATGGATCTAATGGTGGTTTTATTAACAAATCTGATGCTAACCTAACGAGACAATCCACCTGGAACTATCTAACAATATAAGTTATTTAAAAAAACAAAACAGTCTGGCTCCTTGCTTTAAGAATTTACACTTTTTTACATACCTCAAAAAAAGGCTTAACCAGGGCTAACCAAATCGCACTCCTATTTTTCGAACACAACTACAAACAAAATAAAAATTTTGTTTAAAAAAAACTAATAAGTCATCGTGTTCAAAGACTTCCAAAGGTTCCACAAAAAATTCCAAAGATTTCTAGGGATATCCAAAGATTTCCACAGATAGCTTCAGATTTCCAAAGATTGCCAAAAAATTTCCTTTTAAGTGTATAGAAACATCCAAATCTCACTCAGAGACATAGAGAATATATTGACGATTGACGCTCGAAAGTTAGTCCCGGTCTATACTGAGAAGATTCCTATCTGTTAGGTGCAATGTGTGGTTGAATATTAACAATTTGTTTATAACACTCACGTTTTGAGGCTTGAACGCTAAAAATAATATCGTATGTTTTATAAATCGGAATGAGTTTGACGTAGGTACAACTAAATGAACCACATCAGTTGCCCGTCGTGTCGTTGTTTAATTAGAAGGCACGCACAATATTCGTATTACCAGAAACGCCGACTTGTTTAGTAATACAATATAAAAACTATGCTTATCTATAAACGAATTTAAACTACCGATCAGATGCAGTACGTGGCGAACTAACAACACTCGGCGTTGGACTACGTGGAATCTCTCGAAGGATCCCAACTAAACGGAACACAATACAAATTTGGGATCCATTTAGGAAATATTTTATTGTCCAGTGAATAGATTGGCTATTGGGAGTATTAACTGTCTTTGGTAGCATAATGGAGGATTTTTTTATTTCTATTTTAAAATCATGTTTTGACAAACGTACTACTTCCCCGCATATATACAGTGCGATCAATCTATCTTGAAAATATTTTAAAAGTTAATTTTCTAACAAAGGACTGTCAACTTTACAAGATATAACAATAAGTTGCATTTTTTAAGGGGAGGCCCTGTATATTACATATCTCTCAAATCGGTTTCTTTTTGCAGATTATACATATCTGGTTTGATAACTTTATCTTCAAACACACCGGATAAAATTGCGAAAATCGACACCATAAAAGCCAATGTATTATGTATTCCCATCGACTTCACTATGTCATAGAAATATTTTTTTTCTTTATACGAAAAAAAGTAAATATTTTCTTATTATGAGATGACAAACTGTCGGTCCGTTCTTTAATGTGAATGTCCGTACTTGAATGTTCTGAATAAGACTTTTGACTTCATAAATAAGTTCTGTAACCCGTAGTAATTTTTTAAGGGTTTTAAATCGTTAACGTTTTTAGATTTTGACTTAAGCAGTAGCAAAGTGCCTTGGACATTTTTGCGATTGGAATGTTTTCCATATTTCTAAAATTAAAACATGTGATACTTACCGAATGTTTGCTAAATTTTCAATTTATCCGATAAAACCCAAAATAATTTCACAAACTAAAAAATCAATGAATATAACATAAAAAGCCCAGTTCCGTCGGTAATTTTACCACAGTTGCACTCCAAAGTATTGATTTCAAATGAATCAAATAGAAATTCTATCTTTGACGGATTTTATAAAAGAAAGATTTTCCTATCCAATTCGTATATATTCTAGGTAAATATGTTTGTTTTATCCCTTACGATACGGCGTAAATGCGTAAATAGACGTACTGTTTTATTGCTCTTGTAATGCGTTGCGTACCCTGGACTCTTAAATTAAGGTAAAAGAATTTATGCAAAAACGACAAAATAGTTTGTAAGACCCTATTATTTTTATTTTGTTTATGATAATAATAAAAGGTGTTTTTTGCTACTAAAATTTGCCAAATCTTAGTAACAAAATATGAGGATATTCGGAATATGTAATAATGTAGCTCTTGACATAAACAATAAAAATTATAATAACATTTTTACTAGTGTACCTTAATGAAAACAAATGTGTTAAAATAAATATACATTTCCCTATTTTTTTAAAAATGATAGTATATACCGGGTGTCAACTAATCTATTAGACAGGCCATAACTTTTAAAACATTTGATGTATCAAAACGAAATTTGGTATAGGTAAATGGTACATAAAAAGGAGAGTTTTCGCATATTTTTCACTTTCCGATCACTTCCGGTTTCACTGGAAATGACCCCAGTTTCGATTTTTTAAATGAAACACTCTGTATATTTTTACTTTTTTGGATTCCTGAGACAATTCTAAATCAGAATGTGACGTTTTAAAAACTTTTTACGCCTACTTGATTTTTTATAGTTATTTTTAAAATTGCATCTAGGTGGCCATGACCGGACGCAAATTAATCTAAGGACCTGAAATGATGACAGAATAATACAATCACTAAGTTTTAGTGATTAGTCTGATAGCTAGGAACAAGAGAAGTTGATAAAATTAAATTTTTGTGTCTAACAATTTTTTTTCAAATGGCAACCCTTTTTAGACAAGCACTTTTTGAATAGATAGAATAGAATTGATAAAAGTAAATAATTGATTAGCGAGTATTTTTCTAGCTATCAGATTAATCACTAAAACTTAGAGATTGTATTATTCTGTCATCATTTCAGGTCCTTAGATTAATTTGCGTCCGGTCATGGCCACCTAGATGCAATTTTAAAAATGGCTTTAATTTAGTGCTAACTAATTTCATTATGCCGCCATTTTATTCCGCTATAACAGATTTTAACAAAAAATTACCATTTTAATTTTGTCCATTCAATAAGTAATTTCTCAATAATGATTTTTTAGATTTCGTGCCCGTATGACTCTTGAATTTTGACCAAAATTTCAAGTCAATCGGATGAGTAGTTTTTGGGCTATACCACGTACAGGCAGAACGATAGATTGACGGAAATGAGACCCGAAAACGCAAAGATCTGCAAAAATCTCGGAGGGTGATATTTTCACGATTACAATACTTCGCACATACGAGGGAAACAAAAACCTACATTTCAAATGGAACATAGGTTTCACTTAATTATTTATATAATTTATTTTAAGCAAATAACCACTAAATTCTAAGTATTCCTTGGTGGTGGTTCAATAAACCTTACGTAAGACATACATAACTTTTACACAATACAATTATTTAGCTTCAGTGTGTGGCCTCTGTTATATGTCAAGGACAGACATTTTGATTAAAATTAGAGAAATTATTTTTCAATCATATAAATCAAGCACGACGGTTCACACCCAACTTTTACTATTTTATACCTCAAACTTCATCGTTTCGATATTGCATTCAATTTCAGCGGTTTCACTAACCCAGTTAACGTTTGATTCCCAGCTTGCTTGCGGCGATACATTAAAAAAGAATCGATCGACTTGATGGAATTGGACGAGCGATCTAGTTATTTGATGAGAATAAATGTGTTGTTGTAATCATGTGATAAAATGGCAAACGCTCTGGTTTAAGCACTATTGTGTGGACTGGGCGCTGAGGTTATTCTGATTTGGTAAGTTTTATTAGGTTAAAATATTAGCAGTTGGGTAATAATGACATGCATGTACTGCGGAGCGAACTTTAGCAAACTAGGGGGCGAAAGTAGTAAGGAAAAATGGCAAAAACAACCGTAATTTCTTAACAAATGTTTATTAATCTTTTCTCTAAGAGATTTTTTTTATCAACTATTAACATCTCCTCTCCACAGAAAGGCCTAATTTGACGAAACCTACAGCTGAACGTGGGCTCCGAACCACGGCCCCTCTATGTCCCCTTGAGATAACTCCTCTGGGCTTCGGTGGAAATGGGACTGGTCATGAGTAGTACATTTTACTTACCCTTACATATGTGGATTTTACCTTTAATTCGACCATATTACTGCACTCACTATTGTTTTATTTACAAAAATTTATTGCATAATAAATAATCACAATTTATTAACTAACTTGCTTTACAAATATTATCCTGACTTTTGCACTTATAAAAAAGTGTATGCATAGGGATGTCAATACCGAAGAGTATTTCTAATCCCGGGATTTTCGAGATTGCTTATATGATCCCGGGATTTAATCCCGTGATTGACATCGAAAAAAAAACAATAATTACATTTAATAACTTTTTTTGTAAATAGTAAGTTAAATCGCTAGAAACAGACGATCTGAATCACTGACTTTTTGTCGGATGAGATGAGAGATGTCAGATAATAATAAGATCAGCAGTGTCTTACTTGCTTTCCGAATCAAGCAAGTTAAATCTTTTCCCTTTGAATGGCGCAAATTTTATGTAAAAAATTGTCTTGCCTATGCGGACCTTCCTTGTGATGTATACACTAAATAATATAAAACGCCCTGAATTGGCTCCAGGGCGGCGACAAGTGTGTATCCCCGTGCGTGAGACCCTTTAAGTTTAGTTCCTCGTTAAGTAGAATTTCATTCTTAATGGGTTAGCTTGTAAAATATGCGTGGCTAAATAAGATATTTTTAAAGCCAAAAAAACAGTTAAATCGCAGAAATTAAGTAAAAACACAAATTTAAAAAAATACCGCAATATTTTTTCACTTTTTTAAAACGAGTGGAAGGGGTTGAAACAGACTACTATTATTCTTGTTAAATTATTATTAAAAAATTAAATCCTCTACAATTTTCCTGGTACTTGTCTCAGATTGCGCTTCAATAATATTTAGGACAGAAACTTTTGGTGTTCGAACCGCGCGGTTTCGGCCAGTAGTGTCTAAACTTCTTTTTTCGAAAGTTTCAGATTCATATAGCCTTTAATAAAGCTTGGTGAACGTGCTGTCGTGAGGAAGGCTACGCTAAGCTTCCAAAGAATTTAATCTAAAGTTTCGCCTCCTAACTTCGAACGTATTTTGTTACAAAAAAACCCTTTTGTACATTTGAGGGCTGAATAGTTATTAAAAATTTAAAGGCTGTTTGAAAATTATGGCCGCCACTACCACTATTTGCGAATAGATCAATTTATTGCCTAATGATGTTGGCCAACCGTGCTTTGTTGTTTTGTGTCTGCTTTTGTATTGGTCAACGTTCCGAGCTTTTTGTATGTTTTTTGAAATTTAACGCTTAAATGTTCATTTGCCGTTTCCAGAATTTCTTTAAGGGGAATATCAACTTCGTCACTGATCTCTGTTTTAAATCAATCATCTTGTTCAGAGTTTATAGAGTCCAGATTTGTAAGATCGCAGAAATTTTCAGAATAAATTGTTTTGCGTTGCTTGATTTTGGTTCTTAATGTCTCTTGCAGATCATTGCTAAGTACTGTTTTAATTTTGGATAATTCCTTCAAAATGAATATTAAATTTGTTCAACGCCACCGGCACAACGGCACAATAATACAATCATCAAACGCGAGCAAAATCTGTATTATTACGAGAATTGAACAACGAGCATATAAAAAAATATCGGGATTAATCCCGGAATTGATCGGTCGAATCCTGGTATTTTCGAGACAGGTTTGTACTTCTAGATCCCGGGACGTCGTGATTGAGATCTGTAATACAAAATCACTGAAATGCTTTATATTTCAAAACTACTGTTTTGCACTTAGGACTCTCCACTTTCTCAAGTATTCCTCACATAAAATTGGATTCGTTTTAAAGGTGCGACGAAACGCTAGCTTTCAAGTAAACAAAATATTTAAATTCATAACAGTTTCCGAAAAATACTAAATTTACGTTAAAAATGCTTTAAAAGAGCTTCAACGTCATCGTTTTCCCGTAAGTTCTGTGGTATGTAACAGGTAATTCTGATTTTCGTGTATTAAAATTATGAAAGGGTATCTTTTTTAATCAAATTCCCTAATTCCTTATAATTTTCAATAAATAAAGACATTGCTACATTGATTAAATACAATATTATCGACGCCAAGCCAAACAACATAAACCCGACGTAATCAAATTGACGTGACTCACAGTTTATAAAACGAGGAAGACGGAGTCATCAGGTAGGCCATGTCATGCAAATAAAATCAGGTAAAATACAAATACAAGATATGTCAGCTAGTCCATTTTCGACCAGGCCGCGCATGACGTCATGCTGTTAGTAGAATTGGAATTTAACGTGCCGGCATACAGTTTATTCTCGTTTATTAATCTCCAATTAAGTTGGAAAGGGACATTTTATGGAAATATAATGACGTGTTGGATATTCTAAGATCTAATACAACACTCATATTTTGATATGAGATATTATTTTAAATTGAAGAGTAATAAACATTATTTTAAGGTACAGATAAATGGGACAAAATAGACATGTTATTTCATGGCAATTTAATTTTATTTGGAGTTCTCTTCTTAGAATTTAATTTATCTCAAGTAATTTACACATTAAAACAACAAATCTATCTTTCATGGGATTTTTTTCAGTTGGCCGAAAATTATATAGATAGACAGCCACTCAAATCAACAATCGATACGGCTGTGTGGATCCGCACCGAGTTACCACCAGATTCGTCAATAAAGTTATCAATAAAACCATAATAAAAATATGGCGGCTGATACTATGCAGGCACAACAACTAGCGCAACCTGATACTATGCAAGTTTTTCTTTGTTCATTTGTCAATCATAATCATAAAAAATGGTTGCCTCCACTTACCACCCAAGCCTCTTAATGTTGCTACTTGAATGTAACTATATGATTTTACTGTTCCATCATTCGCGTTGTCATATAAAAAAACACTCCTGGACCTACAAAAAAAGATATACCTAAGCATAAAAAACACATGGACATAATAGCTAACATTTCTTACAAAAAAAATTCTGATTTTCTCTTACCTTTTTTGAAATCCCAGGCTCTATAAGAAATAGATGAGAATCATAATTACGCAAATTATGCAATATAACTGGAATAAAGTTAGGTATTCTGTAATTTATGTTGCAGAGTGAATGAGCTGGACCTCTATAAAGACCGGTTATATGACAATGATCTGCATCCCTGTCATTTAAAAGAGGTTTATTACAAATATGACAAACTTTTTCATAGTTATGATAAATTTTGTCCAGTTCGTTCAAAGGGATCATTTTTTTAGGAGCCTTTAAATATTTATTGTATATGTTATACACATCTCTTTCTAAAGAATTTATAAATAATGTATCACAATTTTGACCTCTATATTTTTCAAATTTAGAATAATTATCGTCGAAGGAACATTTAATGTAATAGGCAAATGAATGTGGAATATGTTGAATGAATATATTGTTTTAAGGTGTATGAAGTATTAGGATTTTTTTGTGTCATCCTCTAAGTGTTGACACACAAGGTATAGGCTCAATAATCAGCAGAGAGAATCACCTATAAATAAGTATAACTGTGATTCCAACAAGCTTACACAAATGAAGTAGAGTTTAAAAAATAATGTTGTTTCCAGGAATGAAGCAAAGTATTTAAATCTAAATCCTTTCTTACCTTTCAAATATCTTTTACAGTCCAGGTTGCCCATTTCTTTGGCTGTCTTAATTTATTTAATTGGGCTGGCGAGAAAAGATTCTAAAATATGATATTTTCATTTGTCAGTCTTGAATTTGCTGATAATATCGTTTATTTTATCTATATATGCATGTGTACTGAAATATTAATAAAAAATTAGTAAAATATCCCAAATAAACTGCTGACAAAAAAAAGCAGTTCATTATTTAAAAAAAAATTAAAACTACACTTTAATAACTAGTATCAGGCTTGAGTCATTACGCATAAAAAACACTACAGTAAAAAAGCTTAGCAGAAAAAGTAAAAAATTTACTCTGTAACTTAAATTCGGTATTAACCATGAACCATACTGGTCCATCTGGAATTAAATTTACTATGAATACTTAGGATTTGAACCGAGGACAAAAATGGAAATAAGGATAATTATTTGTGAAAAAATTAAAAGGCTCATAATAAATTATTATTATTATGCCAGTATTACTTCATTTTGACATTGATTGTAATAAAACATATAAAAACATGTTAAAAACGAACACACAATAGAATAAGTTTTGCTTTCTCATGTAAGTAAATAAATTACACTTATTTTACCTACCTAACCCTGACTAGAACAATAAATAAACTCGTACCCAATATCCTTTTTAGGCTTGACATTGTTACCTCCCTCTCCCTCATTAACATTTACGTTAGTCTCAACAACGTCTCTATGATTATTTTGTCCACTACATTTACTAAAAAAATAACAAAACAATTAATAAACGTACATTTATTAATCTACTTTTTATTAAAATAATTAGAAAGACAATCAGAAGCAGCTAAGATACTTTTATGTTATTAAATACACCAAATAAAATACCTCTTCCGGTTTATTCACTATTAGATGAAATCATAAAACAAATTTCACTTACTTTGCCAGAAGAATATTAAGTAAATTCAAAGTGGCTGTTGACGATTTCTAGACGAATATCCCAAAAATTTAAATTCCTTTTAAAACTTTCCTTAACAAAATGTTTGGAACAAACTCTTGTCTACTACCCGTTTACAAGCATTTACACACTAGTTTTTCATTTTTCATCGTTGGAAAACCGAAAAAAACATATCGCTGGTAAAGTCTTTAGAATGATAGTCTGTACGGCACCCAGGTTTTGTACAAAGTTATTAAATTAGAAAAATTCGAAAATTTGTTGTTATCATGGGTATATAGTAAATTGAGCGAAAACACGGCTCAAGAGAGCGAAACGATATATTTTTATTGGTCAGTAATAATCGGTGATGCTTGGTCAATCCTTTAAATGTAAGTTTTCCTTTCGCTTTAATCTACTAGAAACTATATCATATCTTGCCTCCCTGGAACCGTCGCGTCATAGCTGTGATGAAATAGTATGGACTATTTAATAACAAGTAAAAGCTCACATTTGCTATTAGCTGGAGAGGTTTATTTATTGATATAGATTTCTGACCCAAATACGAATCAAAACATAATATATGGAATAAGATACAGAATTTAAAACATGTCAGTGCATAATATATTTTCCTAAAATAGCATTAGATAAAATTCGTGTAAGCTTTAATAATTGTTGGCGGGTTATTGAACACCTGTCGTCACGAACAAGCCGCCACAGATCGCATGGTGAACGGAATTTGATTTATTTTTTTTTAAGTTCGTCACCAGCAAAACCGCATAGTGAGACTGTTCATTTTCACTAAACAAGTGGCTTATAAAATAAGAAAATGCGTTAAAAAACATTGTTAAATAGTGTTTTACCTGGACCTTCCATCGTAACGAATTAATAAATGTTATCTTTGCCATTTTACATACGAATAGCAATGTATAGTAGGCGGTATTCATTAATGGTCACAAAATGCGGAAGATGCACGAATAGATGATATAATGCGTAGAGAACAGCAAACAAACTGTGAGCTTTGTACTTTAATTAAAAATCTTCCATTGTGCCTGTTAAACGATAAAACGTCAACGAATGTGAATAAAAGGGCAGGAAAAGCAAAGCGAAATGAACAAAAACTTCAGTGCAAGCATAATTAGTGCAAACTTTAAACAAGCAAAAACCGCTTTTATCTCCCGGCAAAGTGCAAAAGATTTGGGAAATTCGTGTAGTTTAGCAACGCTCAAATAAAACTTTCTTTTTGTCGGCCAAGTTCAAAAAGAACTGAAATCCCAAAAACGAATGTAGTTTTTTTTGTTGTTTTTTTTTTCTTTAAGCTAGACTTTCATAATTTTTGTTCCTCTCTTTTTACCAAGAAGTGTGCAGTGTTTGTATTGTCAAGGGTGTTTTTTAAACAAAACGCATTTGTAACCTTAAAATAATATTAGTCACGTCAGTATTTTAGATTTTTCAAAAATGTGTGTGACAAGCATTTTTGCCAAAAGTCCCTCATTCCTAATTTTTCTTGAATGCCAATTTGATGAATTTTTTCATAATAGATTATCCAATAATCATTTAATTATTTCGAGTTATAATTGGACGATAAACACAATTTTTTACTCAAGTAAATTTCTATAAAGAAGAGGGCAACACAGTATATTTATACTTGTTATTACCTTAATTGCGAAGGACCAGGTCAAAATATTTTATTGCCCTTGACCATAGGCTGCTGGTGATCATTATTTTAATTTTTTTTTAGTAAATTAGACATTTTTATTTATTACCTTTTTTCTTAATTTAATTAACCTAACGCAAATTTTAAAACAATGGTTGGTTTATTATATCAATCAAAATATTAACATGTAAATGTATAAAAGTTTCTAAATAAATTCTTAAATACTAAACAACCATCCATCCACTTTGAACCAATTAAAACTAACTTACAGTTAAATAACTAATTCAAATAGTAAATACAAGCAACAACACGTTACATAACAAATAAATAGCAAGTTTCATCAAAATATGATATATCAAAATAATCACACTATATAGAATGTTATTATATTACTGAATTTCTTTAAGTGAAACACAAACACTTGAAACTCTAGAATCTAGAAGACTCAGGATATCTTTAAAATTTGCGCAACCTAAAAAGGCACTCAAACTGAATGGTGCTTCAGATATTAAGTTGTTCATATTTTAAATTAATATTAATCATTAATTGCTGGTTAATGACAAGATTTCACCAAGACAGGATTAAAAAGCGACTTATAAAAATTGGGCTATATTTCTTAAATTCTATTAGATATCTAGTGACAAAGCATTGGTTTTTGATACAAAGTCGTAGATGGATAATGGAACTACAAAGTAACTTTGAATCTAGAAGCTATTAGTAGAAATAGATTATCCACTCAGATTAATTTCTTAGCATAAAAAAGGATGAACATTGGGTAAAATAGGAAAAAAGTTCACTACGACTGAAGCGGCATCCTATACTAGTCTTAGTATTTGGAATATTAAAATTTGGATATTTAATCCAATAAATTGTGACGAGAACAGCACCGACCTCACAGGGGATCTTTCTTACCGAAACTTAATATTGCACTAAATATAGTAATTCTCGTTTAGAAGAAGTTGATATTTAGCGCGAAAATGTTAGTTTTTAACAGAGGAGAAGAAAGGATCATAAAGTAATTAAACTATTGTTACAAGGGAAGTAAAAAGATGTATTTGTTCGATATTTTGCTGCGGATAGAGATGTAGTTAATATTTTACGAACAGTGGGGTTGTTCTTTAAGTAATGAAAAGAAATCGTCTTAATTTGATGGTTATCTATCTCCTAAAACTAAAGTTTTATTGTTTTTTGCAGTACTAAAATGTTATTTAACTGGTATTACTTCCCTAATAAAAAGGAAGTATTGACAAAAATTAAGTGGTATGATTCAAATTCTCTTTGCTTTAACATTAATAAGACCGATATATTGACATTTGGTTTTAACTTTGATAACCTCATTTTGGAAAATAAGCATATTGAAAATAAAAATTTTACTACATTTTTGGGACTAGTAATAGACAACAAACTGAGATTTGAAGAACACATAATGAATTTAAATAATAAACTGCCTTCAGGTTGTTTTGCAGTTTGAGTGGTGTCAACTGAGCTTGGAATTTCTTAGGCAAGAATGGTGTACTTCTCATTGTTTGAGTCGCACCTGCGGTATAGCATAGCATTTTGGGGTTTTTGCAACCAACAATTGTTTAATAGTGTCTTTGTTCTTCAAAAGAGGTTTATTAGATATATGTGCAAGGCCGGTTATAGAGTGTGCCTACGTCACAAAAAGTATTTTGGTACTGTGCCAGAATGTAATATTCATAACACACGGCAGAATAACCAACAAACTATACGCCTTTCTATACCTCGACTGACTTTGATCTAAACAATGTATAATATATGAAAGCATTAAGATGTATAACCATTTGAGCTTGGAAATGAGACAGCTACATTTTTTGCAATTTCGGAGAAACGTAAAATCTTTTTTTATGCAGAGGCCATATTATAGCCAGGAAGAATATTTCAATGACAGTTTTTGACATCTATTGTAAATATTTATTTACTTCTTGTGTGATGTCACCTTTTATTTATTTATTTATTTGTTTGTGAGTCTCATAACTTATGATATTTTTATTATATAAGTTTTGTGTTACGTCTTTATTATTATTATTATTACTGTGATTTTATATTCTAACTTACTCAAATTTTTGACCTATTTTTAATTGCTTTCCTTTTATTGACAATCCAATATACCGAAACAAGATGGCGGCCTAATGAAACGTTAAAAAAATTATTACCTAAAAAAATAATTATCCAATTTGCACAAAAATCAAGTATTACGTAGGACTCAACTGGTAAAATTTTGGTGCTAATACAAGATGGCGGAACAAAATGGCGGCTTAATAAAATATTTAGAAATTCAGTCTGAAAAAACTACTTCATGAACTGATTTTAAATTGTGTGCCATAACTAATTGTAGTATAGCGATGAACTAGTAAAACTCTGGTACTAATTTAAGATGGCGGAATAAAATGGCGGTCCTAGATGCCAAAAAATATGTTTCTTCAATTCTGTCGGTCCACCTCTCAGTTCGTCTATCTGTCTGTCAGTTCGCGGTATAGCTTAATAACTACTCATTAGATTGACTTTAAATTTTGAACAACAATTAAGGCTTATATGGTAATATTTTGGTAAAAATCCAATATGACAGAACAAGATGGCGGTCAAGTGATTACGTTAAAAAATTATTACTAAAAAAACTTATTATCCAGTTTACCTCAAATTTTGTAAAAAAAATCAAGTATTACATAAGATTGAACTGGTAACATTTTGGTATGAACATAAAATAGCAAAGCAAAATTGCGGCCTAATAAAATATTTAAAAAATCAGTCAGAAAAAACTACTTATTAGATTAATTTCTAATTTTGCACAAGCATTAAGGGTGATATAGAGATAAGCTGGTAAAGCTGTGTTACGGATTCAAGACAGCGGAACAAAATGGCTGCCAAATAACACGTTAAAAAATTAAAGTAAAAAAATTTTCTTTTTCAATTGACTATACATTTTGGAGAAAAATTAAATATGATATGATATGGACAAACTGGCGCGAATTCAACATGCGTAACAAAGTCGCGGTGCATGTCAATTTAAAAACCACTTATTGAATTCATTTTAAATTATGCCCAAAATCAAGTGTGACATAGGTAGAAACTGGTAAAATATCAATAAAAATGTTTGAAAAAATAGTATATGTGTTCCTAAATAACTATGTACTCTGAACTAAATTGGTTCACACTTCAGTATTCCTAATAAAAGGAAATATTCATATGAGGAAAGTTCCGAGAAAAGGAGAAATTTTTTTTACAGGTAAAAGTATAACTATTTTATTATGACGACCTCTCTATAAAAAATAATCCACGATTTATCTTGCATTTTATCTGTGCGCAGTAGGATTAACAGTTATTGAGCAAATAAACACAAGTTCAAGTTAAATGCAGTATTCGTCAAATAAATTTTGTTACACTCAATATTGATATCTCAAATCCATAACATTAAACAGTCGATTTATCTCAAGAATTTTTTTCAGTATAAAGTCCTATAAATAAATATATAAATGAAATGAAGCGATGTGTTAAGTGACGCGGAATATCTGGTCGACACATAAAATTACAAAACAAATACTGTTAACTAAAAATTTTCAATAAACAGAACATAGAAATGTAAGATAAGGAGAACAAGGGTTATCTCTAGTACATACTTGTTTGCTTTAGTCAGAATTTTATCGAATACTGAAGTGGCGTGAGAGGGCAAGGACATTTATTTCAAAATAAAAAATATATATATTCAAAAATATTTGTCAAAGATTGTCATGTTTAATCTATATTTAACTGCGGATTACTTGTCCTGAAAACAATGTCAATAGCCATATATATAATTTTAGTAATATTATGTTATCGATTATTTTACATAAATACAAAGTGTATCAAGATGAATATGGAATATACGTATTCACGCAAATTTATTCTATATGAAGTTATACGCTAAGAATGTTGGTCCCATCCGATTTCTTACTATCAGCTTGTGAATTTTTTTTTTGGATTTGACACAATAGAACAATACGCGATATTTATTGTCTCAACAAACCATCAAGATGTCATGGACGTTACGACCTAGGTAATCTTCCCTTTTCAACTTCTGAAACATACAACGATCATGAATATTGAACCTAACACGCAACATTGATTGTTTAGGAAATGAATTCGAACTTATTTAGTATTGGATTGTATTGTTTATTGTCGTTTTTTAAATTTTACTTTATAGTTTTGTTTAAAAATAGCTATTATTTATTTCCTGATTATCCCAGTATTTTTTTTAATTAAACATGCCATATAGTTGTTGAGTGCCACTGTGCTTATATATGTTTCTAATAAACAGAAAGGAGTTTTGTCCGAATAAAATAAATAAAAATATTTGAGTCGCAGTAGAGTTGACTGACACAAACGAGAACAAAGGCTAAATTAAATGTAATGAATTCTGGCCAATATAATAACCCCCCCCCCCTTCTTTATAAGTTTATTAACACAGTTTTAGTTATTCGAATAACCTAAATTTGGGCTGCTACACATTTAAGGAAAGTTCTAATAATAACCATCGTAACAAAATGTATGAACAAATGCGAACATAATAAACTAAATTTTTTTTCCTCCAAAAAAGAACATTAAGATACTGAATCACGATAGTACTTTTAGTTTAAAGCATCATTTTTACAATCAGATACTGTAAAAATCCCTCCGAGATTTTTGCAGATGTTTGCGTTTTCGGGTTTCTGGACCCCGAAAAACAAGTCCATTAATTTCTGTAAGTCTGTCTGTCTGTCTCTACGCGGCATAGCTCAAAAACTACTTATCCGCTTGACTTCACATTTTAGTTAAAAATCAAGGGTATTAAGGGGATGAAACTATTACATTTTGGTGAAAATCCAATATGGCGGAACAAAATGGCGGCGTCACAAATATTATTAAGAAACTACTTATCAAATGGACTGCGAATAAGTGATCCTTTCTTTCTACTCGCATATATTTTTGGACACCATAATTCAAAACACCTGATTTTTTTTGAGACATGATGTCTTGTGTACACCTTGTATAAAAAAGTTCGCTTT
Source organism: Kuschelorhynchus macadamiae (assembly GCA_030620095.1). Taxonomy (NCBI): domain Eukaryota; kingdom Metazoa; phylum Arthropoda; class Insecta; order Coleoptera; family Curculionidae; genus Kuschelorhynchus; species Kuschelorhynchus macadamiae. The sequence goes on along the minus strand of JAUTXW010003802.1, from coordinate 773,913 downwards.
CTTATGTCTCTTAAAACAATAAGATATTATGTAGGTTTGCACTTCTTTGCAGGCAAATATAGTTTTTTATAAAACAAATAGATAGTTTTAACAAAAAGCTAAAAAAATAATAGCGAATCCTCTCGAATTTTCACTTTGTCGCATGTTTATACTTGAGGAATTCTGCAGAAAAATTTAATATATGTTGTAATAACCTGTGTAACGAAGAACCAATATTAAAATGATATCACTTAGAAAATAAAACAACTTACCTTAAAATTTTATTTCTTAAAAGCTTGAGACTATTTCAAATCTGATGACGTCACATGCATTAAGCTTTTTAAGAAAATATTAAAATTTTTAAAAATTCTGGATTTATGTAAGTTTTAAAAGCACAAATATTACGGGGTTATGTTGTGAAGTTAAGGAGTTTCCATGACTACCTTTCAGTTTCATCATCAGACCAGCTTCTTGGTACCATATTATTGTATTATCACCGAAGTTTTATATAGGTATGCCAAATTTTAACTCAATATTTTTGCCTGCTGCCAGTAAGTGCTTAAAAAATTGAGTACATATTTTGAACCAGAAAGACAGACCATGGTCCATATCACCATATGGTACCATATTATTATATTATCATCGAAGTTACATAGGTGTGCCAAATTTTAGATCAATAGGATGCCAGCAAGTGCTTGAAAAATGAATTACACATACTGAACTGAAAAGACAGACATACGAACCGGGAAGTCAGGGATACCACGAAAGCAAGTTAAATAAAAGTTTGTAAAAACTGAGTTTTATAGAGAAGCGAAGTTCGAGAAAACACAAGGGCTGCTGCTTTATCGCGCAAAAATCAATAGCTTAAATAATTATTTCCTTATTCAAACTTTTATTAGGATGCTTCTAGAATATGTTTACGGTCAAAATGTATTAATTTAGATTTAGCGAATTTCTGATTTAATATTAGCTAAATTTTTTTAGAAATTCCCTGTAGGACGAGCTGAAATTAATAAATAAGCAAATTAAATAAGATTGTAACCTAAAATGAAACGCAAATGTCAAACATTTTCATAATATTAAGATAAAAAAACCTATTTTAAAGTTGAAAAACAATAAACAATTAGAACAGACGTTAGTTTGGCATATCCCTAGTGCTAATTTTTTTTCAACTCTAAAAATGTATCCATAATAATTAAGAGCAGTTAAATATGTTTATTAATTTACACGTCTTTGTACAACTCGAGAAATCACATCTCCTTGGAATGTTAGTTAAGTCATCGAATAAGCTAATTTTGGTAAACAGGACATTTTTAACATACCTTTTCTCGAGGCGCTAATTTGAAAGCAAATACTTCAAAAAATTTTTTTTTAATAACAAATGGTTCGAAGTCAAATTAAAAAATATATGTATTTCTTCACTGTTCATTCTCAGGTTAACAAGTTTAATCACTGGACTCAAAGTCAAGCCGATCTTTGGTTTAAAATTTAAATGGCAGTTTAGGCAGAGTGGGTTTTACCAAAGACCGATTATACTTCGAATAGGCAGTCCATCAGATACAAATAAATAAGCTGCATTAACTGCTCGTGTCACAGTTTATAATTAGAACACACGCAGCTATGTGCAGTTTGGCGTTGATAGAAGCGTCTACTTGTTTAGAAATACAAAAATTATGCTGGGTGTTGTGCAAGACCAACAAATTTGGCCGCAGATGTTGTGTTACGCGGAAATATCTCCATTGGATTTCAACTGTACATAATACAATACAAATTTGGGATCCATTTAGGAAGTTAATTAACTGTCATATGGTTTTACATGATGGCAGAGAATATTATAAAATCACTTTCTTTTTGCAAAATATTTTTATAGACATGTTTGTAATATTTGAAACGACTATAATTTACTAAAACTCTCAATACAAATATTTATACGGTTACCACAAAAAAAAATGAAAACTTATATTCACTATAACATTATTAGCTTTCCTGTGCAGCAATTATTTATCTTTCATATTTTCCAGAATACCTCTAAAACATATTAGGGAGCAATGTTTCGGGAAATAATGTATTGATGAAAATTATAAGTCAATATTTTTTTTTATTTAATTATTTTCTGTTTTGACAAAAATACTTTTTATTTATTCAAAAACTAAGGTCTTTTCAATATTCTGTTAGATAAATTTAAACAAATTTTATCATAACTTTTTTAAGAAATTTGGCTGAATGTCCATCGACCTGACGTATTGCAGACATCATACATCATGTAGTTTGAGTGTTGCAGCAGGCTCGATAATTTAAATTCACTGGGATGTCCTCTTAACCTAACACGTTTTCCACGAATAGATTTATCTGATTTACTTTAAAATAAAAACAGAGTTAAAAGCGCCGAGGGTTCTGAGTATGACAAATTCTTGCTAACGCTTTAATTTGTTGCGAGATCGAGATATTGCGATTATTACAAAAATGTTCACTTTAATATTTCCACTTATCCTTTTAGATAGATAGGATGTTTTTTTGCAAATTTTTGTATTTTTTATTTTAAATAAATATTGCTTTTTGTGGAATTATAAACTTTTAAGTGTCAAAAATTACGATCTTACTATAATGGTTCAGGTCCTGCATTTTATTAATATTATTCTTGGAATCCTAATTAGAAATAAAAAGTATCATAATGGAGATGATATTTCATTTTTATAAACTTTTATTTACCTTCTATTATCTTCCTGGGTTAAATTTTGTAATCTAATTTTGAACCACTTTCAGTTAACCTATTGATCTGAAATATTTTTCACATGTATAAGTCATGCGACAGTATAATAATTCAGTGGCCACATTTATAGAATCTACAACAATACGAACATACTGTGACCTGAAATTTGAGCGTTACTTTGACAATCTTTAAAGTATTTTTTTGATCTAATTTCAATAGACCTGATGCTTTTAAATATAGTAAACATATGAAGGTCTAATGGGATACAGATATTTTACAACCTTGACCTCGACCTTGATCAATCTTGCAACACAATTTTGGATCCCTGGTTTCGCAATTTCGTGAATTTATACGAGTTCTGTACCAATACAAAAATATAAAGACCTTGACTTTAACCGTGACCAATATTTCAAGTCACTTTTTAGTTACTTTGACTTAACTTATTCCTGAATTATAACTAATTTTAAATGCTTGTCGCGAGGTGTCTAATAAGAGAACCAATGACAACTAGTTATTATTAGTATAAAAAAACGGAACTGCTAGCGATAAGCTATTAAAATCAGTTATTATCACCGCGCGTTAGTAATATATATAACAGTATAAACAGTCCATCAGGTAAAAATAATTTAACCACATCAATTGCTTGTTCGCCGTTTAATTAGAACGCACGCAGCAACAATATTTGGCTCGGTGTTGCCAGAACTTGATTTAGGTTTACTTGTCCAGAAATACAATACAGAAATTATGCTTTAAAGAGGCAAATAGGATAGCTGGGTAACATCAACTCTGGGCGGTGAGCTATGCAGAAATCTCTCGATGAAACTTACCTATACAAAATAGAATACAAAATTGGGATCCATTTGTAAATATGTTATTTTGCCTTGGATAGACCGTCTATACGACATATGTCTGCTTTGATATAATAATTAAAAACCTGTTTTTAATTGAATTATAATGATACAATTTTTAATATTGATGGTTTTAGAGTTTACAGGGGACATTTAATTCACGAAAAAATCCTCACAGATCTCATATACGTATGTATATAATAATTTATTCGTGAAATCTCAATTTTATTACAGCAAACGGCAAGCTTCTTATATTCCGTTTCACAGGAAAATGTAAATTAAAGTAAAGCTTCTAAAAATGTTAACTTTTAAGCTAGTAATTACCAAGTGTTACCTCGTTTTAAACTGGGACATAGTCTCCACCAGCTTATTGTGACAATACAATTTCGGTAACATAGTATATATATTACATAGGATGGCCTTAACCTTGACTTTGACAATTTTTAAGTCAATTTTTTATCTAATTCGAATTGACATATTGCCCTTAAATGTAGTACACATAGAAAGATCCTACGAGAATACAGCACTTTTATGATCTGATTAATTTTGTAAGACGATTTTAGATCACTTGCACTTGACTCATTGCTTTGAAATTTCGGGGAATTATAGGGGTCCTATAAGAAAATAATCAAAAAATATGAAGACCATCTCTTTGACCGTGATCCCGATAATTTTTTAGGTCAATTTCAAGCACATACTTTTGACTTATTCCTTTGAGATTTACTTATACGTTCAGTAAATTTGTCAGATGAAAATGTAAAAAAATGATTATTTAGTCATGAGAACTTATTTGAAATGCTTGTCGCGAGGTGTAAAAATCAATCAAATGTGACATCCAAATCCCTAATTTCATGAACTGTAGATGCAATGTTTGTTCTGGATTTATAGAAGGATATTGAATTGCACTTCTTAACATTAAATTGATCAAATTAACGTTAGCTATACCACAGTGTTAGTCTGTCAACATCCTCTTGCAGATTTAAGCAGTCGGACTGATTGGAAACAACAGACAAATTTTCAGGACGCAAACAGCAGAAAGTGACTATTTCTGAAACACTTGCCAGTGTCATTTCTAAAGTCGTTAAAAAATGGGGCTGGAAGAATCATTGACAAGACTTTGATCGCACTCGATAAAAAAGACCACACACGCGAACAATCTGACAAAAGATGAGTTAAGGTCGAGTTTAAGTAGATTCTTATTAATTCCAAGACTCAGTTTTGCTCCCACAATTCATGATTAACTCTGTGGAATGCCTTGGAAAAATCAGTAAACACCGCAATAACTTAACGATCCTTCTCGAAGGCACTCGACAGCAAATTCGGTTCAGCAGATAGGCCTGGTCTAAAGCCAAACTGCTAATCCATCAGATCATTTTCAAGAATGGGAGATAGAAAAAAGCAGATAATGCTCTCAAACACTTCAGGAATTACGCTAAGAATACTAAAGAGCCTGGATCACTAGATTTAATAAACATTTTTATAAAAAAAATCAAACCGACTTCAAAAAAATGCACTAAGAAGAGGAAGATACTATTTTATTCCAGCTTGAAAATCTTACTTCCTGAAGTCGGCGTCAAACTAATAGAGACAGTAAGATACTATACGCGTAGTATTAGACATCAAAATACCGAACTGACTAAATACATGATTATATTTTTGGGATTAAATAATTACGAATAAGTTTAGAGCCGAATTCACGGAGTAAAATTTTGAAGGTGGAATAAAATATTTTTCACTTTTTAATGCATTTTTTTAAAGTCGGTTTAATTTTTTTTTAAATTTTTTATTTCATCCTTTTCAGTTTTATCTATGAGTTTTATTGTAAAAATCAGGATTAACAAATAAATGGTCCACTGCATATTTTTTCCTGATATAATGGTGAACGCATTGAAACGAGAAACGAATAGAATATTAAAAAAACTTCTTGCAATATATCTTGGCGCAAAAAACAATATAGCGCCATTCCGCCATTTTTACCATTTTTAAAATAATCTTGCTATGGGACCACTCCGGCAATATCCTGAATATCCCCCAAAAATTGTATCTAAATTGGTCAAACCATCGCAGACTAATCGCAGTACAAACAAAAAAAAACAACAAATTGGCCACCATTCCGCCATTTTTATATGCGTGAACAAATATAAAACAAAATACATACCAAGTTCCAGTGATTCTGAACTTGAAACTCAAAAATAGTGTCCTAGCGAGTTAAATACTTGGTGGAATTCCGTCAGGTGCCGGACTCTTGCTAATATTTAGTTCATGAAGTTTTTGTAAATATCTAAAATTTTAATTTTGCAGTCAACAATATTATGGTTAGTAAATAAATTTATCTACAATATGCATACTGGCAAAGTGTTTTAGTACATTTTTTAAATAAAAGCTTGTTTTTAATTGAAAACATTTTTAACGCTTATCGTTTAGAGTTCACCGGGATCATTTAATTCACGAAAGAACCCTCACGTATCTCGTATACGTATATAATCATTTATTCGTGAAATCTCCATTTTATTACAGCAAACGGCAAGCCTCTTATATTCCGTTTCACAACAAAATGTAAATTAAAATACATAAAGCTGCCAAACATGTTAATTTTTAAGTTGGCAATTACCAAGTAATACGACGTTTTAAACTGGGACACAACCTCTACGACACAAGAGCGGGGTTCAACGGTCTGAGCATTAGGCATACATAATTATTCGCTATAAATAAGTCATGAAGACCAACGAGACGATAGACGAGAATGTAAAATTATCGAGTTCGACAGTTGAAAAATATGCTAATTTATCTTAAATTTCGAGAGGTAAATACATTTTAAATGTAGATTTATCTTTTGCATGAAATTGCGCTCAAGTAAAAATGGACGTGATGTTTTTAATAAAGATTATTTGAAATGTAGAAGGTCTTTATTCTCTGACTTTATTGACTGACTTAGAGCGCTTATAAGGTGCTCTTGAGATTTCAAATCCCCTATAGGTTCATATTTTGGAAAAAACAAGGTGTTGTTTACCATGAAATTTCGCCAGTTCTGAGACTTTTAAAGAGTGACTTAATACTAGGGAGGATTCGTTATGAAGGGTGTCCCTAATCTACTATATTACTCGTATTTTGATTATTTACTCATAGGCGCTTTAAAACGAAGAGCACTTACTCGTTTTCTTGTAACCGAAAATTCTAGTGCACCAAAGTGCCTTAATGTTCAAATGTTTTAAATGTTCTTTTAATTCTACACTCATGGACAAAATTATCGAATATTTTTTATCATCACAATTACCTGAAAATTAATTTTACAATTGCGACGTAAACTTAGATATACTGATATTATTTATTTAGTAGGCGGATATATTCGACTGTTTTGAAATATTTTGACATTTGTTTCTAGTTAAAAGCGTTGGTTGACACTCGTGCATTTTATAACAATCGTTTGTTAAAAATTTTTAGAATTGTAGTGAATTAAATTTTTCTCGTGAAATTAACAAACTTTTAGTAATTTGGGCTTGTATTTTCCACTTTCTGAAATAACAGTATGTCACTAGTTAGTCGCTGCACTGAAGCTGAAGCAGTACAAATTGTAACTCTTTCTAATGAAGGATATAGACTAGAAATATTGCAATACGTCTCGGTGAGGGTTTTTGATAATATATATTACATTATCAAAAATTTTAAGTAGTTATCCTGAGACAGGAAATTACCGACGAAGGCCTGGTCAAGAGCGCGAAAGGTATACAAGGTGATGACCGTTGCTGATATCCACGCATCTTAAAAATGAGATACTGAATTCGAGACAAGCCTGCGAAAATTCCACGTCTTCTCAAAAACCACAACATTGTTCGCTTAAAATTTGCCAGAACACATGCTAATTGGACTATCGAGCAGTGGAAAAATATCCCGTTCAAGGTGGAGGCTAGAATTCAGTTATGGACGAAACCACGTCTACAGAAGTGTTGGGAACGGTACGCTAACTGCAACCACATACAGACTGTTAGTTTTGGAGGTGGCGGAATAATGGAATTCGTGGAAGTGACTGGACGTAAAACAGGTGACATGTATGTCGAAACTATCTTGCAAGATCATATTCATATTGGATATGACCGTTTCGTATTAATCTCGGTATTAATACACGATAACACGTCCATATGCAGCTGATAGTGAGCGTTTACCTCGATGAGGTCTGTATTGTAGACTGGCCACCATATAGCCCAGATATGAACCCCATAGAGCACCTCGAGGACGAGCTAAAACGCCGCATACGACGAAGAAATCCCGTTCTAACTACAGAAGCAGCGCACGAGGAATGAAAATGCCATTCCTACGAAAACATGCAAAATATAATTCGTATCATGCCGAGAAGGATGCAAACATTATTTTAATCAAAAGACTTGTCTGTGGCAACACAGTAGCATTCATTTTCAAGTTAATAATCTTATTTTTTAGCAATTAAAATTATGTTGCTTTTTACCATTCTCTTCCAATAAAATCTTAAACTGTTCTCGTTGGAATTATAAAACAAATTGTTATTTCTAGTATGAAATAATGCTTTAGTGACTTAAATCATCAGATTTTATATATTTTTCAAGAAATTATGAAAATCCTCAGATATTCGATAATTTTGTCCAAGAGTGTATTATTTAATGATTTTATGAATGATTTTTTATTATTTCTGACTTTTTTATACACGCAAAAGCTTTTGTCGTTTTTTTAAACATTATATTACTTTGTCATTTTATTCGGCCAAATTAGATTCTTACCAACATTGCATCATACTAAATTTTTCTCTGCAAAAGCCAGTTGGTTAAGTTTTCAGCTATTCAACAGACGCGCAACTGTTTGTTATATTATATGGAGATAGAAGAGGATCGTCGTACAGAGGAATGGGGTACGCCTTAAAAGGGATGTTTTTCAGTGCTGCTGCTTTCACCCGACAGGAATGTAATACCTTATTGGACAAAGTACTCGTTTTAGTTGAAAAGACGTGTACTCTGAAGAACATAAACTTATAGGCCTAGCTGCCTGACGTTATCTCGGCCCATCATTGTTACAACTATTGCCAGAGAAGGTCCATCACGATAAAAGTCGTTATTTGTCTTATATCTACTCTGAATTGGCTCGAAAACTAAAAACTGAACAAAAGATGACATCAATATATAGCGATTGAACCTCCCATTTTATTTCTAATTCATCCGTTTCATATGACATTCGTGCAGCGACAGATTTCTGTCGGTTTCCAATTCCCGCCCTCAATAGTATGTATAAGCATATATACTCACCATAAGTTTTATTATTCCGTCGATAACCGTCAGGGAATTGGAATTGAGAATTCCTATTTTAAATACGAGGTGGATATCAAACATTTTCAGAAAATGTTAACCATCAGAAAAAATCTCAAAAATGTTCTTCACAGTTTATTTAATATAACAGCATGTAATATGTGCTGAAAAATTAGTGCAGATTTTGTAACTATTCGATTCGATTTCAGATAAACACCATAATCTGACATGATTTACATTTTTAGGCACTTACTAATAGGATTGTTTACATTATTGAGAACAGATAATTAAAATACTGTTCTGTCTGATCTCTCAATGTAAGTATATCAAAGAAAATATCTATTTTTTGCACTATGAATGTTGAGGCAGGGGGCTCGATAAGTATTACCTTTAGTTAAATGTAGCAAAAAGAAATTTTTAGACTAAGACGTTTCTGTTATTCCGTAATATAGCCGGTCCGAAAAGCATAACCTTTATTTGATGATAAAAGTATGGAGGGGTTTTAAAATCTTTGTAATAGACCAAAATATAACATTTTGGATGGTCATAATAATTTACATGTATATTACACTCACGTAAACAGATATTTAGCACACGTTTTCGGTATAACAGAAATATAAGAGGATCAAAACACCTTACCTTTTCAGCCTTTACAATAAGTTGCCTACTGAGAATGCTTAGTGGAATAGTAACACTTCCTTAAGTGTATTTTTTTATCTCTGTCTTAACCTTATTGTGCTCCAAATCCTTTACTGATTTTAATGAAAATGATGCAATGAAAGCGTTTTTGTATACCGGTAATTTCTGAATCAAAGTTGAGTTGTGATTTTCGCTGGTCAAAAAAAAAATAATTAATTTTGATTTCATCAGAGAGTGAAAATCGAAAATTTATGGTTTGCTTTTCAAATGGCATTTTTTTAAAACGCAAACACTGGAGGTAGTTGCACCTCTAAATTAAACATCCAAGTTACAGCGGATGACTTTTATCAATAATGGAACCTCTTTTGCACTCCACATCCATACGCCATAAGGGAGTTTTATAACTAAGATGGCTATCAATAAGAGAATCGTACACACTATTACAGTAAAACCCCGATTATCCATCCGGATGGCACTGGGTGGTTACGTACAATTGGAAAACTCGGATGATTGAAACATTTATTTTCATAATATAACATGCAGACTAGAAATTTGATATTTTAATATATAAAGGAAGCTAAAAAATTCAGGCTTAAAAGATACATTTTAAAAATTTTAATATATTATGTTGTATATAGCACTATTACATCTTAGGATCTCGTTTTTTTTTTAAGTGACCAAGAATATAATATCACTGTTATTTTGTGATTTTTACTTAACTGAATGTAAGCAAATCTGAATTAAACTATCTGTTTTGAATAAATGCATAGCTTTAATGCGTTTTAGCAATTAATTCTTTATCTTAAACGTCTTTTTGTTGTAGAAAACGTAAATGGGTTCAAAAAAATGCGCCCAACTTGATGCAAAATTTATGCAGTTTCCACAATTTAATATAAAATATTTTTAAGTTGGGTTATTTCTTAACTTAATACATATTTATTTACTTTTTATTTCAAGCAAAATTGAGAAAACCCTTTTTTCTATTTCTTTATCGTCTTTCCAAAAAATAAATAGAATATTTTTATTAAATTGCTGAAATAGCTAACTAAAGCCTATATTATAATAAAGTGACCTACGAAAACAACTCAATAAATTCTTCATCCAACGTGACTATTAATAATAGTGCAGTTATAGTTTAAATCAGATTTGCTTACATTCGCTTATCTAGGTGAAAACCCTTTAAGTCAACGGATAGAGTTGAAATTTGGTACATAGGTATGAAATCAAGAAAGAAAAAAATTTTCCTTGGTCATTTTTCAAGATTTTGAGAAAAATGGCAGTTTTCTACTATTTTTGAAAAAAAAATCAAAAAAAAGTCTTCTTTTATTGTCATTTTACATTATTTTTCAAGCAACAGCTTTCTGGAAATTTTACTCAGGTCAGTCATTAAAAAAATCTCATTGATGCAAACTTTACTGGTCACTGTGTATACGATTTATTTTTTCGAATAAGTATAGTTAAAGGTAGTAAAAGAAGTCATGGAATATTTCTGCGTAATTCAATAAGTACAATTTTAATTCTTAAGTAAAATTTAACTAATAAACTTTAGAAGAATTGTAATAAAGAAAGCTTCCAGATATTTTAATTGTAAAAGTACACGAAAATTGTATGACCTGAATCCCTAGATATTTGCATTCTCTTAATCTTATTTATCTATGTATTTTTCTTTTCTTACAGGTAAGATTACAAACAGCCGAGGGAACCTATAAACATTTCCAGGTAAATATAATGTGCAAACACTATAAAAGTAATAGAGGTTACGACATATTTGTGCTATATGGTGTATAGAAAGAGCATAAATACATTTTAGAGGTAGGTTTGAATAGGGCATTTTTAAAGAATAAACTATATCCTATTATAGCTTTATATACTTTTGCAGCAGAATAATGATTTTTCTATTAAAAAATATTTATTTTAGTTTTACTAGATGAGTTCATTTTTTAATAGGTGGCATACGAAATAAGAAGGAGAGTCACATTTAACCATGATTTGTTTTAACAAGAGGGTTTTTTAGTATTAGCCTCATTTAATACTACTCTCTATTTTTTAGCCATATAATCGGTGGCCTAAGATTGTTAGTGTAACAAATTGATATATCTGTGATAATGTTGAAAATGCCAGTGCGCAAAATCTATATTTTTTTTTTACTTTTTAGCTGATTTTATAAAACCATAAGTAATCAGGATGCTCAATGATCCTGACTAATTTGCCATCTTAAATTCACCTGAAATTAGACTTGAAGGAACTATATTTATAACTTAGGACATCACCAATGCACTTGCAGAAAAAATCCATCAAGAAGTTACATTTAAGCAACAAAAAATGTTTTTAAGCACTCCTGACCAGAAAAATCCAATAAAACCTCCGCATAATACAGCTAGCAACTTGTCGAAGCCGTTAACCGAAGCAGAACACTCCGTCCTCTACAAAGGCCAAAATTCCGTAATAGCACCTAGAAGCATTGCCGTAGAAGATTACTAGTGGAGCAAGCCGATGGAGTCAGGTATGAGACAGCGAGGTTCATTAAAAGTACAAAACCAACGAAGGCAAGGCCACAATCGTCATGGATAAAACGGAATATTTGGAAAAGGTAACTCAACTTTTGGACAACACTTGTAAGGTTATGCAGGCAGACTCAACAAGAAGTATAGAGAGACGCACCACCAATCTGATTAACGCATCCAAACTACCACCAGCGGAAAAGAAATCATTAAAGCCAATTAGCTCCAAGATCCCTAGGTTCTACGGTCTTTCCAAGATACACAAGAACAATGTACTACTTCAACCGATCGTAAGTGCAATAGACTCGCCACTATAAATTAGGGAAATATCTTTCAAAAAATATTCCTAAACCATTTACTGGAAAAACAAATTATTTTATAAACACATTTCGGGGAAAAACTTAAAGCTTTGGATACCGAAGATATTTTTGTTAGCTTCGATGTAGAATCACTATACACAAATGTTCCTATTAACGACTCAGTTTCCGTTATATTAAACATATTGGAACATAGTAATTTTGACAATAACTTAATAGACCTAGCAGAAGTTTGTCTTACATCTACTTATTTCATTTTGAAGGAACTTTTTATAAATAAACCTCAGGGGCAACTATGGGATCTCGTCTATCACCTGTGGTAGCGAATACCTTTATAGAGGCCTTTGCGGATATTGCTTTAACATCCGTTCCACTAAAACCAAAACCCTGTCTCAGATACGTACTTTTGTTGTTTGGCCTCATGGACAGGAAAATCTCCTTATATTTTTGGACCACCGTAATCGACAACATTATAATATTAACCTCACAAGGCAAATAAATCTAGTGGAACGGTTCCCTTTCTAGATGTATTTGATTAGAGGAAGGAAAATTGTACTTTAGGTCATTCTGTGTATAGAAAACCAACGCATACAAATAGATTCTTAAATGCAAATTACCACCCCTACCCACAAAGGAAATCGGTTAACTCACTAGTATTTAGAACCATTTCGATTTCTGATCAATATTCTCTTACATCGAAACTGACCCGAAACTCTGAGAGATAATAGCACTGAAGATATTACGCGTTGAATTAAAAGATATAGTAATGTAACTTCGGGGAAGGAGAATGACAAGGATCCACTGTTAGGTAGTATTGTTCTCGTCTACATACATGGCACTACAGACAAAACAGAACAATTACTTCAGCGGTGCCAGATACATACAATCTTCAATAAATATACGAAGGTTAGACAATGCTTACGATCCCCGAAATATGTTGCACCTCTTTAAACAGAAGCAGTTTATGAAATTATTTGTTTCTGTGGAGAAGTGTAAGTGGGAGCAACAGGGCGCTTAATATCCACTAGCCTTAAAGAACGTGAATATCTAATATATTAGAAAGAAACAAACTATTCAAACTGCTGTAGCCGAACACCACCATAGCACTAGCCAGAATATAAATAAAAATGAAACCAAACTTCTAACGTCGGTTCCACAATTTTATAACGAAAATTTAGATAATCTATTGAAATCTTTATACGTACAAAAAACCTCAATAGAGAGACGGATTAGGGTCTACATCACACGTGGAAAACGATCTTAACACAGAATCTCGGTTTGGCAAGCACAAGTCGGGTATAAAAGTCCGCCTGAATCTCTCCGAGCTCATTCAGTGTTCAGATCTCGTGGAGTAATGATCCCTGAAGTAGCCTCGTGTAACCGAAGGCGAAACGTCGGAGAGTAATTCCAATTTAAAACGGTCTAATCCCAAGAACCTTAATTATACCTTAATATATTTCTAGGCCACTTTGCTAAACTTTGCATATTTTTTTATTTTGCTTACAAAAATAAAAATAATTTTCAAAATGATTTCGGGCACCCAATTAAACACTTTTAAGCCGTATTATTTCACGAATGAATTAAAAAAATTGAACTTTTTTGTGTATAAAAAATGATATTATTTTAACTCGATTTAATATTAAATTTATTTTATTTAAAACTTTTTACAGAATTTCCGTCTACCTCTCAATGATAAATTATTCGGTTATTTCTGATATATCAATTACCTTCGAACAACGACAAGTATCTAATGATTTATTTAAGATAATTCTATAATAAAAATAATAATTTCCCAGTCTAGTCGTAGCAGCTGACGTCATATTGCCTTTGGATCGATTTATGTTACTAATAATTTTAGAAATAGCAGGAACTCTCTTAAATATTTAAGTTCCGTGGGATTTTTGGATTAAGATAGCAGCATTAACTTGGCTGCTTTCCAGGCATCTGGAAATTTTCATTAGGAAATCTTTCGAATTTGTAATAAAATGTTGCAAATGATTGATGACCTATTTAATGATATAGTAAAAATAAATGTATGTTTTTTAAGCCTTTCATTAATATAAATAGATATAATGTAGGCACGTCTTTTTGTTCAGAGCTGAAAAACAATAATAATAATAAATGCATTTTATTTTTATGAAGAAAAATACATTATATACAGTGACGTGTCCCCTTCAGTTCTATAATGGAATCGGAAAATTTCCTTTACCTGGAACATCCCTCGTTATGAATGTTTCCTTTTAATAGGAATAGTGAAGTGTGGCCCAATTTAGTTTCGAATGTAATCATTTATTCAAAGTTATATATTGTCTTTCCAAACATATTGTTTAATTCATAGTAGTTTATCCCTACATCAAATTTGATTTTTGTGCAAAATTTGAAGTCTATTGAATAAGAAGATATTATTTACGTCGATTTTTAAAAACATTTTGTTCCTCCATCCTAAATTGGTTCCACAATGTTTTAAATATTTTATTAGGCTGCGATTTTGCTTTGTTAACTTGGATTAGTACCAAAATGTTATCAGTTCAGTTCTGTATAATACTTTATTTTTTGACCAAAATTTGAAGTCAATCGGGTAAGTAGTTTTAGCTATGGTATAAACATAGCGACAGACAAACTGACGAACTTGAGAAAACATGTTTTTTTGGCATCTTGAATTCATACCACAATTTTACCAGTTCATCTCTAGATCATACATAATTCTTGCACAAAATTTAATTGATCTAATAATACGTTTTTTCGTACCAGTTGATTTCTTCGTAATAATTGATTTTTCTGCAGAATTTGAAGTAAATTGGATAATCAGCTATTTAGCATTTTTTTTAACATTTCACAAAGTGTTACCAGGTCATCTCTATATCACCCTTCATTTGAAGTCTATTGGGTAAGTCATTTTTTAGCTATGCTTCAAACAGACAGAACGACAGATAGACCGACGGAATTGAGAGAACATGTTTTTCGGCATCTAGGGACCCTGAAAAGTGAAGATCCGCAAAAATCTCGGAGGGTCGTTTTTCACGATTACAATACTTCCCTTTTACGAGAAAAGTGGAAATATCGATGTCTATAATATATAGAAATAAATTAAATCATTTACAGAAAATGATAAACATATCACGAAACTGATACCTTACTAATGTGTATAAATACACCCAAAATAGCTATAGAGATTCTATTCCAGAGAAGCCTAATCAACACTTGCCAGAATGAATTTATAGCAAGTTCATATGTCTTTTTTGTGAAGCCAGTAATGTTTTTTTATCTTTGAAGGTTATAGCATTTAGCAGAAATGAATTATGACATTTAACCGAGTTATATGAACAGTTACGCTGACATATCACTGATTCTGTCACATTCTGATGCTGAGGCATAATTAGAGTGTAAAGTGCTAACCCTTTTGTCCTGAACAGCTAGACGAAATATAATTCGTTCATGAATCAAGAGAGGAACCGCAGAATCATTAAAGATCTTTATTAAGAAATTGCAAAATTAGAGACGCATACGGGAGAGCATTTTCAGCCATTTAATATTTCTACATCTGTATATGCAATTCGTTTGTCTTTAATAAATTAGATACACGTCCACCTGGAACAGGTGCACTGTTATCTTTTTAGATCTAGCTTATATACGTTATTTTAGAATAAGCATATCTGTCATATATACATTCTATATTCTTAATGATACATAATTTAAGCATACAATTTATAATCGAATTTTTTAAGAAAAAGGGTTAGTTTAGATAAAGTCCGGTTATGTTAGTTTAGGTTAAATTAGATTATATTGAATGAGACATTTCAGTTTCTTCATTTAACTAAAAGTGCTCTCTTAGTTTAGGACGAGGTAGATCGTGTAGATTTAAATTATATAGAGAGAAAGTTTATTAGAACATTCAGAAAGAGTTATATAAGTTACCACCAAAAGAACTATAAATATCTCCATTACAGCTAAGATTAAGTTCAGTGGCATTCAATAAATATCTTCTTTGTAAATATCAAAAAAAAAATAATTTCAGAAATTACTAGTAAAAAAACATTTTTATTGACAGATGTCAATTTTTTTTTGTATATAAATTACGGCAATACATTGAAGTGTGAAAACTGTATTTAAAACTGTTAAACACATTGTAGGGAAAAACAATTTGTTTTAGGAGCTGTCAAAATATTTTTGACTAAAAGTTATATGAAACTGAAAATAATATTTAAAAATTTTGAGCAGTTAAGAGTTATGGGGAACATAATTTTTTGACAGCTGTCAATGTTTTTAAATAAATTACGCCACTAAAAGTTACATGGAACTGTGCAAATCATATTTAAAAGTAGTTTAGAGATAACGGGAAAAACAATTTTTTTGACAGCTGTAAATCTATATGGTCCATTCAGTAAACTAGTAATATAATTAGTTAGGTTTTATATACAAAGAAATTTGACATGGTTCACGGTTTGTTTTTTTTACTAATCGCTTTAAAACCAAAAATATTTTCGTTTTTTGGAGGCTGCCTTATATCTCTAGGGCTACCCTGCATAATGGAAAAAATGTATCCATAACCAAACAAAATAGAAGAAATTTGGCGCGTTTTACAGTTTGTTAAAACAGCTAAACGCTCTTGAAATATATTTTTTCTCTTTTAAGACCCTATTTCATCCTTTTAGGGTAGCTGATTCAACTTCCTAAGGCTACGCTGTATATTTAAAAAAAAATGTTTTTATATATAAAAAATAACATCCCAACGATAACTATTTTCAATTTAATTGTTTGTTATTGGTTTGTCGCCCATGACACCCAAAATCTAATTTCCGCGAGACACTGACCTACCTTGTAGAAACTCTTTCATTCCTTATTATCGGTAGTAATAAAAAAAAGTATTTAACTTAATGTGTATTAAAAATATCCACAAAAACTCTTTTTACCCGTATTGTCTTATGGAATTGAAGACCTTATGTGGAATAAGCGCACTAAGTAATAAAATAGTAATAAAATTATTAATGACGTTGTTTAATACTGTAAAAAATATTTTTTACCATTTTAAATACAGATGTTTATTTTAAATAAAAATAATATTATTATTAATAAAATAAAATTCCTAGTTTCTTAATCCACTTCCTATTCAAAAGCTCAGCTTGTCAAAATACAATTACAGTGTAATATTCACGTAACAATCAAGTCCAGCAGATGTTTCAAGGCACATCCGATTAAAAGTGACGAAACTTCTAAAAATTCAGAATTGCGCCTTTTTTCTTAGAAAGTTAGATTTTCTGGTATTTCGGTATATTTTGGAATTAAATAGTACTTCTGAAAGTTGTAGAAATTAGAATTGAGGTTTTTAAATTTGCTTCGTCTTTGTGGAGAAAATAAACAGTCTCCGTTATATTCGGTTTGAAATTAAGAATATCGTATTATTATTCAAAAAACTTTTCATCGAATAGGGTCGGTGTTTTGGCAGGACCTCGAGACATCTCGATGTACGTTTAGAGAAAAAAGTACCCCAGAATTTCAGGGCAAAACGCCCGAAAATTTAATGTTAGTCACTGGCAATAAAAACCATTAAACGGGAAAAAATTAATGCATTACACGCAAGTAGTTTCTCTTAAAGCATTTAGCTGCAAATTTGAAACGCAGTTTTGTACTTTTTTGCCTCCTAACTAATTTTCTCTTATGGCAATTTTCAATAAAACTAATTTTTAGCAAAAAAATTAAAAAAAATTGATTTTTTTAAAGACGGGATAATCCTAATGCATACAGAAGTACGATTTGACACGACACCCACGACGATCAACAGACAATTTTCAACTTAGACAATTTAGTTTAATCTAAAAATTGTTGTTTGATATACATACGAATTTCAATGCGATGTTAAAATTATTGGTTTCAAAACTACTTTTAGTAGAATTATTTTCGTGTATCCAGGCTGTCTCAAAAGTACCTATACTATTCAGTAACATTGTTTTTTTTTAATGAGACAATCGATATAATATTGTTTCATTAAATATGGCTCTTCTTACTGCCATATGAGGCAGTATATTCCTATCGACGCCACATTTGATTCAAATGTTCATTATTGCTATTTTATCCGTTGCTTTGAAAGATAGAGGTATCAAACATAGTATATTTGTCATCAGCAAGAAGGTCGCCCTTTAATAAAACATTTGTATACAGGATGTCGTTCGAAGATTGTCGTTGGAAGATAGACGTTCGAAGATATTTCGTGTATAGTGTTGAGTTGGGACACCATGTATACATTTTGAGACTTCATTGCTTTACAAAACAACAACAATATAAGACTGCCAAAAAGCAATTTTAAGCAAAAAAATATTTTTAATTAAAACTCTGGGATCATTTTTAAAGGCTTATTGAAATAATTCTTCATTTTCACTTATTCATTTCTGCTTAATTGCTTAATTCTATTAGTACCCTACTACTTGAAAATAATATTTCAAAGTGATCATAACGTTGATATCAAAGTGAACAGCTTTTTTCATTCAGTAGGTACTCCAATTAATTAATAAAAAGAAACGTTATCATACTCTACGGTGTTTGCCCACTAGTCGCACCGTAATGCGTTCAATGTCATTTGAAAGTCAAAATTAATATATACAAACCGAATCTCATTTACGGCAGTAATTTATCGTTGTTTGATATGATAAAAATATTTTATCCGATAACAATTTTTCAGGTGGTATCATGGGAGACAGTAATCTCTCATCTCAATTCCAAAAATACTCGACGCAAATTATTTGCATAAGTAACAATAGACAATTCAGTTTAATCTAAAAATTGCTTGGAGTGTTGTTGTTTGTTAGTCATACAAATTACAGTGCTATGTGGAATTGTTCAATTACTGTTGACCCAATTGAGCCTCGGATGATAATAAATGATAACGGGTTATAAAAACATTAAAAGCGACTGTGTTATCTTGAACTTACAATCTACTGTTTAATTACGTATTTAAATTCTATTTAAATATCTTGTGAAATTTACATAAAAGCCGGATCAACATTGGCTGGGTAGGTAACTACATAAAACAGTGAGTTGGCGTATGCATTTATCGAAACTAGAACAAAAAATATTTCTTGTTTTTCACACGTACGTTATACAGAGTGGTCTACTATTCCAACACTTAACGGTATGTCCTTGCGTATGCAGCCGCTAGCATGTGACGTTACGAATGAATCTTGTTTAATATTTGGCAATGCTAAATATATAGGAAACATTGTTTACTTACGGTATAGACCATTCAGTTTAAGGCGGACTTTCTTAAAAGCAATAAATAATGGCCCAGATGAATAAAAGGTAGAAAATGTATTTATTATAATGCTAACTCTTTCTGATATTTGTGTCGTACATAAATCTTTCTCAAAAAACTTAAGCAAAAGCACTTGCTACAACTTTATTCATATGGCCCATTGTTTGTCCTTTCTGATCCATTGTTACCTTTAAGTGCCTTATTAGCATAATTTCAAGTCTTTGTTATTCTCTCCGATCCCATAGCCCTAATTTTACTTCTAAACAGGTACGTATTCTAAATATTAAATATAAACAGTATTTTAACTTGCACGGTTTTTTTATTATCTATGAAAAAAAATATACTGGATAAACGTCAGAATAACAAAAAATATTTAAAAAATTGATTTTTTTGCTTTATGCCACATTTGGCACAATGCGCAATAAAGCAAAAAAAATTATAAAGCATTTACTTCGTCATGAAACAATCGAATATTTTAGTTACATATTATTGAATACTAGGTGCTCTTAGACTGATTCTAAAAAACAATTATTCAGTTTGAAACTTTTAAAAATAATGTCTATCCTTGTTTAGGGAAAGGAAAACTTTACATTTTTTACATTGTATAATCCGCCGCAGGGCTATTTGCCTCTCTTTACGCTACATGGAAAGGTGGTGGTATCCGTCAGCTCGCACATCCTGCACTGGAAAATAAAACTCAGGATCCCTTTTTGATTTGTTTTCAAAACAATATTCCAGTGTAGCACTTGGACGATCCCTTCTTTTTAAAGGTGCTTTATTGGCTTTAGACAGACATTCTGCAAACACCATTTTGAAATTTGCCAATGGTAGGTTGTTGTAGTCATTATCACTTTTTCGCCAGAGTATCTACGCGCTGACTACCATCAAATCTAACACATGAAAAACTCGGACTCATTGATTTGTTTTCGAAATAATACTCCAGTGTAGCACTTAGGACCATACCTCTTTTTTGGAGGTGCTTTATTGACTTTACACAATCATTCTGCAGTCGCTATTTTGAGATCCGGTAGATTGTTGTACTTATTACTTTTTCCCCAGAGTAACCACGCGCGGACTACCATCAAATCTAACAGATGAAAAAATGTACGCATGCACCAGTTCTTTGACCTTATTTTGATTCTGTAATAGCCTAACATAGAATCAAGGAGATCCATTCCTCCCACATATCTATTATAAATGGTTATTGCCTTTCTACTATGGGAGTACTGCCAGTGTATGAGGACATCACACTGATGAAGAAATTTTGATGCCGTCAATTGTGGTTATTTTTCATACCTTGTGCCACGACCCATTTTCTTTAGTTCATTTTCTGTTTGCATCTTACAACTTCTAACTCGATTTAGTTAACTGTTCCAAGTGGCAATAGTCTTTGCTGGGTTAGATACACTTGTAACGTCACGCTATTGAACCAGTTGTCAAAGAATAATTTGTAATTTATGTACCGTGGAACTGACTGTGTAAGTCGAGTAACTACATCTGAATTCATCCCTAGAGCATGAAAATTTATCAACAGCTAGATATTCTTGAAACTTTCAATAACTGTGCTGTGAAAAAGGGACGAATTTTATAGAGTTTGTCATGGCCAGGCAAACCAGCGCGAATAACATCATTATTATTACAAAAATGTAAGAAGCGTTTTATCTCTTCCCATCCATTGCAAGACATCACCTCTGAAACTAATATATGATTTAGATTTAAATTCCAACAATTTCTGGCATTAGATGACTGTACAATGGACATATACAAACATGTTTAATAATGTTGTATAATATAGTTTGGTAAACAAAAATCTGTTTTCGTTTCTTTAGTTAGAAAAATATTTGATAAACTTGTAAGGGGAATCCGAGAGGGAATCTACATCTGTCAACTCCGGAGGAAAAACATCAGCACTACCAAGGGATTTCGTTGTTTCTTCAAGGGTAACTAGATTTTCAGTAGTCCAAGTGTCCGCTTTCTTACCTCTTTTACTTTGATTTAGCCGACTACGTAACTCACTTAGCAATATCCTCTTCGCTTCCCGAATACTGTTCCACATCTGTTTCGGGAATAACTATTTCTGGTTGTTCATTTTCATCATCTAAATCGTCGTAATCAGATTCAGGAGCCAATATTATTGGAACTTCATGATCAATATTTGAGAGTCTCTCGTCTTCATTATTGTCGGGTAGGTCAACAATAGTAACATCCTTTGATCCATGATATATTTTTGGGTCGGTTGTGATGAACTGTAACAAAAATGAAATGCTTGTATTATATTAGAACTTAAGCGCCTGTTGTCCCATATATGTCAATTGCGATTTAGAACAAAGATGCATACTGTCCCATATATGACACAAATATACTTTCAGATGAAAGATACAAAAAACACAAAAATATTGATATTTACCTTTACAAGCAGGTCCCAGGTTATGCATGCAGATTTTTGAACACCCAATTGGCTCTTAAATTCACTGAAACACACTAGCAGAAGTCTCGTTATCTGATACAGACGTGAAACTTGCGGCCATTTTAGAAACTCCATTGCAACTTTGGAATATCATTGCTAAATGTCACTACATTATTCAAAATATATTAATTGGGCCATATATGATCTTTCATGTGCCAAATTCTCCTTTTAATGCTATTATTCAACATGATATTGAAATTCGAAAAAAGTCTGTAGAACTGATGCCGTTAAAGAGACTATATTTGTAACGAAAACATCCAGAACGACAGTTTATAGTCTAATAAAAAAATGGACCAAAAAAGAGAAAACACCTGAACGTTTATGGAACTAGCCGTGTCATAAAAGAACATAACATAGTCAATATAAGAGAGGTGATATACAATTTCTGGGCAGACAAAAATTATCCATGCGTTTGGACGCTATAAAGAGAGAATTAAGAAGAAACAAAATTTTCGACTGTTATAGAACAACTTTGTGGAAATTCCTAATAAAACGTGGTTCAAACGAAGGAGAAACGAACATTTTGAAACTACTTCAAAATTCCGAGAAAATTCTAGATCAATTTACTATCTGGTTGGAACTTGATGAGACTCATGAAATTGTAAAAAAAAGCTGGGGCGATAAATAGTGCCTTCTAAAAGAGTTAAGGAGATCAGTACATTACATTGTGGAGGATACGACGGCTGGGTAGAAAGAGCCGTACTTAAAAATGTTCGTTTTTTTTTATTTTTAAAAATCATTGAGCGGAAATTAGATCACATATTTGCTCTTAGTAGCATCTATAAAATGTCATCATTGACATTTAAAACGATATATAGGCTGATCATTTTTTAACTAAAAAAATCATTCTTCTACTAAAGGACACGCATATCTCGGAAACCAATGTAGTAATCCATTTGGTGCAAAGTTTTAGAAACCTAAATAGATTTAGACTTTTAAAAGTTTTCAATTGGTTTGTTTTTTCCTTGGCGTCACGACGCCTGTACTGGTAACGGCGTCGATATTGTTTGAGCTCTACAATTTATTCAATTAAAAATTAATTGTTTATCAAATTTTGAAGACGCCGTTAATTTGCGAGAAATCGCAATATAAATTGAATCACCCAGTAACCAGTAATCAATCCATTTGAAATCTGAGACTTTTAAAGTTCTTCCAATAGTTTTGTAACTTGTCTTGTAAAAGTAGTATTGCCTAGTGAAAAAATCCCCTTCTCAGGTTTTTAAAGATCTTCACGTTTGAGGGTCTCTAGATGCCAAAAACTATGTTCTCAATTCCGTCGGTCTGTCGGTGTGTTCCCCACATAGCTACTTAGTCATATGAGTATCTAGTATTATATAGGAATCAACTGGTAAAATGTTGGGATGAATCCAAGATGGCGAAACAAAATGGCGGCTTAATAAAGTATTTAAAAAATCAGTCTGAAAAAAGAATTAAGTGTTATATGGAGATGAATTTGTACAATTATAGTATAAATTTAAGACGGCGGAACAAAATGGCGGCGAAATCAAATGTTTGTAATTGTGAAAGAAATCACCTTCTCAGGTTTTACATATCTTAACGTTTTAGAGTCCTTAGATGCCAAAAAACATGTTCTCTCATTTCCGTCAATCTTTAAATTTTGGTAAAAAATTAAGGGTCATATGAGTATGACCTGGTAACATTTTGAAATTTTAAAAAAATATTACTACATAATTAATCCAATTTACCTCATATTTGGTACAAAAATCAAGTGTTCCATAAAAATGAACTCGGAAATGAACATTTTGGTACGAACTCAAGATGGCACTTATTAGATTAATTTCAAAATGTGTACAAACATTATGTGTGATATAGAGATAAACTGGTAAAATTCTGGTACAAATATAAGATGGCAGAACAAAATTTCGGCCAAATAAATGTTTAAATGAAAAAACCAACGTAAAAAAATTTACTTTTTCAATTGGATTTTGCACACAAATTAAATTGTGATATAGGGATAAATTGGTACGAATTCAGCATGATAATATCGAGTATTTAAAGAAATAAGTGTAAAAATTACTTATTTTATTTATTTTAAATTATGCTCAAAAATAAGTATGGCAAAAGTAGAAACTGGTAATATATTGGTACGAATCAGATATAGTGGAACAAAACAGCGCCCAATAAAAATGTTTAAAAAGACAGTATATATGACTGGGCTTGGAACTAAATTGGGTAACATTTCACTATTCCTAATAAAAGGAAAGATACAGAACGAGGAGAGCTCCGGATAAACAAGCCCATCTTTCCCATTGGGCACTCTGGGAAACTGCTCAGGGGTGGTGGGGCCCCTGAAGCATCCTAATTTCTGCCAGAGAGCTAGAAATAAAATGTTTACATTTAAAATAATACTTAAAAGTAGTCCAGCCTTGTGAAAATAAGAATACTAATAGTATTTCAGCAATATATCTTCTTTTAAAAGAAAATAAAATTGAAGAAATATTTCCAAATGTAGAAATTGCATTCAGAATCTTTTTGAGCGTAAAGGTTACTAATTGCAATGGGGAACGGTCCTTCTCCAAGTTAAAAGGAATTAAAAATGAATTAAGAAATACAATGCTTCAAAAAAGATTGACCAGTTCGTCGCTGATGTCTATAGAATCAGATGTGCTGAAAGAACTAGACTTTGAAAAAGTGATTAATGATTTTGCTCATCTTAAAGTTAGAAAAGTTCCGCTTCAACCAGTTTAAACTTTTAAATTATATTACTTATAGTCTGTGCCACCATATAGTTTTAAGTAAATATGAAATGAAATAAGAATTTCTGTTCTGTGATATAATAAATATCTAGTGATTTAATGTTACTGCAGCTGTTGCTACAGCTTTGCTTGCATTGATTAATAGTCCTATATTATAGTGATAGGGTCCCCAATATCTTAAAGTGCTCAGGGCCCCCAATAAGTCAAAGATGGCCCTGCGGATAAAAAAAATGCACCGATATTTTTTCTTGGAATCGCAAAGCCTATAGTGGTGACGGCGTTGTTTTTATATTAGCTGTAGATAAAAACATACGAGCTTATCAAATAAATGCTTTAATTCTGGAAGAAACGATGTTAAGAATTCTAACTGATACAACCGATGTAGTATTTTTTCTTCATGTTATACAAGGCAAGACGAGGGGATGTTAACGATACAGCATAAAGAAGTTTCAGTAATCTTATACATAAACGTATATACAACATAAACGACACCATCCAGTAACTGCAGTAAGTTTCTCTCAGGTATTATTTCATTGGATTTTCTATTTTGTTGTAGGTTGAATATGTTAATCCATTTGAGCAGTATAGTTGGAAAGCGATACCAACTGACCATCTTTGGCTTTAAGAAATTCATTAACCATCCGGAATTTAAATATGTGATGTGGTTAAGAACTAATAATGTATGATGTTTAGCAACTGAACTGGTAGAATAAATTGTCTTAGTATATAGAATTTTATATAATTTATGAACCATCAATTCATACAGTAATCGAAGAGTTGTAAAACAAAGGAACCCACCCATTGATATATCGATCACGATTTTCGTTTTTTAGAGATCACCTAGTTCTAAACAATGACATAGAATACAATAGTTGAAAATGTAAATATCAGCTCATCTACAGGAGTGTCGAGTAACAACATACGTTCCTGTAGTTGAAACGTTTTTGCCTAAAATGCAAATCAGCACAACGCGATCCCTAAATGTCACTCGGACAACCCAGAACCTAAACCATTGTACGATTCAGCTTTATAAATTAAGCGTTTAGTATGTTATTATGTTAAGCACACCCACATAAATTCGGCTTTATATACCAGCCAAACCGGCAAGACAATGTATTACATAACGCATCCATTAACATATTATGAGTAATTCGAATGTACTGCGTGCCACGCCACACACTGCCACCATGACGGGCAACTTCAAATGGCTGCTTTCACCAAACAAAACACATAACTCGGAACGTTGTTGTGCGGCTTCGTTGTAATAATAGATTTTCGAGCCGGAAAAGTTTCGCTTTGTACAAGAGTAAAAGCAGACAGGGTACGATGTATGATTATCTTGGCTTTGGGGCAATTATTTTCAGAGTTTAATTGGTTTTAGGAAAGTTCGGGACCGCTTTTGTGGGAATTCGTAAATAAGTTACCAGACGACTGTCGATTAAAATGGAATTAAATTATATGAAGGATAAAACTGGAATTGTACCGTTATACGTTCCCTATAATTCAAAAAATATGATAGATACGTAGTAGTTTATTATATTCTAAGAATTATGTGGTTTAAAATCTCTATAGAATTCTTACGAAACATCAGCTGGTTAATAAATGAACTTGGCACCTTTTTTAATGAAAATTTTAAAGATACTTTTTTTTGTTTTATTCGATTATTGAAAACTTTTCTTTCCAACTTGGAAATTTTATTGACTGGCTTTATTGACTTTAACGCTTAATTCTTAAAAGTTGCCGTCATGGTGACAATGACTACCATGACCAAGACTAACACACATGGTAAATAAGAACTTCTTAAAAACCTCGTCAAAAGACAAGGTTTGTTTTAGCCATCTGAATTTACCTGTTGGACCACTGTCGCGGGCCTTTTTGCAGTTTTCCTTAGTTGATTATTTAAAGATTCATAGAGGGTTTCTCAAATGTAGTGCATTATTGCTGAGTTTGCTGTTAAAAAATCCAAAACTGGATGATTATATTTAATATCTAGAAATGGCAAATCTGAACCACTTTGATAATTCAATCTACTCACTCGAAGGATACATTCAGTTCAATTCGTCCGAATGAACCATTGTTTTGTTAGTTTTGCGCGTGCAGGCAAATTGGAAATGTTAGACGGATGCTTTGATGAGCTGAATTAATTGAACGAACAATATGAATTTCAAGCCAGGAAATTACAGATATTTCTTGGTAATGGTAATACGTTGATCCATTCTATGAGCATTTAACTCAGTAATATCTAACATTTGTGAGTAAAAATTGAAAAAAAATACTTTTGAATTATAATTGTTATCTTTATTCGCTGAATTTTGGAAAAGAATATATTAATTTAAAAGACTGATGAGATAATGCAATATATCCCTCGAATATGTTTTGTATAAATTATTTGCAATAAGTAGAGATTTTAACTCTTGGGTTAAAGTGAGAAAAACATTACTTTTTAGACTTAAATGAGGTAATTTTTCTCAAATGAAATGATACTATTTAACCCCTAATTACATCTAAGATTGTACAGGTGAAGTTCTTTCCCACTAGGCTATAGTAGTGTAGTAGTAGTAAAGGTGCTAATTCACAGAAAAGGGGCTCCTCTCTAACAAAAAAAAAAGTCTGTGAAGATGAAAAAAAAACTGGCTTTTTTCGTTTTCATTGCCCCAGAAAATATTTACCTAAATAAACAAATATCATTTTCAATTCTCTTTTAAACACAGTAGAAGTCCAATTCGTGGCAGAGGCAGATTTAATTAAATATCAAAAACGTAATTCCATAACTACAATAATAATTTAGCTCCGACGTAAACTTAATCAGTAGCTTTTTTGTTTCGCCAATTTGTCATACAACTGCTGTTTACTGAGTCCCGTATAGTTACTTTACTGAAGTGATTTGAGGGAGATAAGACTTGTTCACAAACAGCTGCTATCAAATTTATCGGCTGTCCAAACTAAACTCCCATATAGCCAGATGAACGAGATTTGAAAGATTATAAAGTGGCTAAATTATTTCAATCGTTCAGCTAATTAATTCGTTCGATCTCGATTATTTAACTGTATTAATAAGTACATACTTGATATTTCACTTAGTTCCTACTAAAATCTAAATTTACCATTTTTTACCAACATTCTGCGTAAAGCTAAGTGGTATCCATACAAAATAAAATAATTCATAAATTAACCAAGATTACTTTCTTTAGGTATTCTGGATCATCCGGAAAATTTGAAACTTTTTTTTATAATTTTCAAACATGCACAAATTTAATTAAATAAAGATATCTACGCCTATGACGAACTTTCTGAAAAAGTTGCAAAAGCATCCCGAGAGGACACTTTACTTATTGTTTGTGGAAAAGTACTGATATTTATCTACTTCACTGTACTAAAAACAGCCTAATCTTTACAAAATATATATATATTGAGAAAACGCGTATATTTCAAATTTATGCACGTCACTGCAAAAAATGAGGGTTCGACTTTTAATTATAATAATTTTAAAATACTAATTAATAGAACATGTACATGTTTTAGTAAAAATTGTTGCCTCGCGCTGAATATGAATAATTCTCTAAAAGGAATTTTGCAGATTTTACAAAAGTTGTTGTGATATACAACTCAAAAAAAAGGTGTATCCAAAAATTCAGAAACTTGTTTTTTACCCTCTCGAATACTATATTAAAAGGAAAATTAGAAGCATTTTTGTAGAAATCTGGAATTCATGAATAATGGGAAAACTACGACATTAGTTCATTTACAATGAATTTTTCTATATTAAGGTGCATCCCCATACCTCTTTTTCGAAATATATGATTTCAAATGTATCCTAAAAAGCTATTGATCCATTTGTGAACAGCATTTATTTTACCTGGCTTTTATTGCTATAAATAGGTGTTTTACGATAATAATACACCTTATTTAGATGCTAAAATTTATAATTAAATAATCCCACAAATTCGGTAAATTTGAATAGTCAGAATATTACTCAAAATACTAGCCACAAAATACACATATCAGAAATTTTAAGTCACTATGCATGCTAGACCCACTTCGCCATTTAAAAGTATGAAAGATAGAGTCAGAGCATTAAAAAAAATCCGTAAATTGGCGTTTACCCGGAACTTCCCTCGACACTAATTTCTCCACAAACTTATTCTTAGTTACATTTATTTTGGATTCTGCACCAGTTACTTGCATACTAACGAAAAACCCGGCAACAACGAATCAAGTTTATTACAAGCTACACGGTACACATGTACCGCTATCATGGCTTATCGCCAAATCAGTTTATCCTTACATCACACATAATTCTTCTACAAAGCTTGAGATAATTATAGTTTTTTTTTAATATTCTGGATAAGTAGTTTTTGAGCTATGCCGCGTACATAGTGAAAGACCATCAAACTGACGGAAATAGGAGAACATGTTTTTTTACTTCCCTCCTAAGAGGGATTATTAAATTTTTCCATCTAGAGAAAACAAAGTTTTTACATGAAGCATGTATACTCGAGTCGTTCTTTTCAAATTTTATTATCACCAAAACGCTACTGTGAAAATGTGAACCCTTATCCTTCGTTTCTATTTTCCTTCCCCGTAAAGGGAAGTATTATTGTTTTCTCAATTCTGTCGGTCCGTCTGTCAGTCGCTCTGTCTGTTCACGGCATAGCTAAAAAACTCCTTATCCGATTGACTGGTCAAAAATTTAGAGTTATATGAGGATGACCTGGTAACAATTTGCTAAAAATCCAATATGGCAAAACATAATGACAGCCTAGTGAAATATTAAAAACTTATTACTAAATAACTACTTATCCAATTTACCTCAAATTTTGTGCAAGAATATGTGTAATACAGAGAGATGAACTGATAAAATTGTGATATGAAATTATATTATTTTCCAGATCTTCACGTTTTAGGGTCTATATATATATATATATATATATATATATATATATATATATATATATATATATATATATATATATGCCAAAAGAACATGTTTTCTCAATTCCGCGGGTTTGTCTGTCGGTCTGTCGATCTGTCAGTTTGCGGCATAGCTAAAAAATACTTGGACTTGGAAATTAAGGTAAAAAAATTAAAGTTATATGGGAATTAATTGGTAACATTTTGGTAAAAATCCAATATCGCGGCAAATAATGGAGACTTAATGAAGTGTTAAAAAGTATGACTAAAAAACTATTTAGGTATCCAATTTACCTCAAATTTTGCACAAAAATGAAATATTACGTAGAAAGATAAACCGTAAACAGAAAAAAAAGAATAAGAAGCCAGCGGTAAAAATGTCGATTTGATTCAACATGGCCGAATAAAATGGCGACCAAATAAAATGTTTGCAATAAACATATCTTCACGTTTTAGCGTCCCTAGATGCCAAAAATATGTTTTATCAATTCTGTCGGTCCGTCTGACAGCTTAAAGACTACTTACCGGGTTTACTTCAAATTTTGACCAAAAATTAAAGGTCATATAGGGTTGACTTGGTAAAATTTTCGTAAAAATTTAATGTGGCGAAACGAAATGGCGGCCTAGCGAAATGTTAAAAAAATCATTATTAAAAAAACTACTTATCTAATTTATCTCAAATTTTGCACAAACATCAAATGTGTACTGGTAACATTTTGGTACCAATCCAAGATGACGAACAAAATGTCTGATTAATAAAATATTTAAATAGTCACCCTGAAAAAAACTACTTAATGGATTGATTTTAAATTGTGTGCGATAACTAAAATTTAGTACGAATCTAAGATGGCGAAATAAAATGGCGGCCTAGTGAAATGATAAAAAAATTATTACTAAAAACTAAAAATTATTGTCCAATTTACCTCAAATTTTGCACAAACATCAAGTGTTACATAGGAAGGAACTCGTAACATTTTAACATGGCAAAAAAAATATATTTTAAAAATCAGCCTGAAAAAACTACTTAAATTGGTTTGAAATTTTGTGTAAGAATTAAATGTGATATAGAGATAAGCTGGAAAAAGTTTGGTACGGATACAAGATTGTGGAACATAACGGCGGCGGCCAGATTCAATTGACTTCACATTTGGCACAAAAATTGGATGTGATATAGGGGTATTTGTAAAAAATCTTATTCAGTTTATTTTAAATCATGCCTATAAATCAAGTGTGGCATAGGTGGAAACTGGTAAAGTATTGGTACAAATCCAATATGGTGGAACAAAATGACAGTATATGTTACTAAATGACTACGTGCGGAGCTAGATTGGGTGGCAGTTCACTAATGCCATTGTATAATAAGATATACACAATGCTATTGCTAATAACAGGAAAGATTCATAACGAGTGAAGTACCGGGTAAAGGATATTTACCGATTTTTAGGAGGTATCACTGAATCAATCAAAATCCTCAACGCCTTTTAAAACGCTTCGTAATTTAGAACATTTTAGATCCATATAAGCTTAATTTTTTGTACAATATTAAAAAATGGAATGTTAGTAATAATAAAAATAGAATGCTGGCAAATACACAGTTATTTAAGTGGAATTTGATACACGATACTTATATGTGTATCAACGAACAAACAATGAAAATTCAGAAATAATTACGTTATCTGGCAAACATGGGCTTTTAAAATTATTTACAATACTTAATTCCCTCCAATAGTACATACAATCATGGAAAAAATACGTATATTTACTATGGATTAATTTTTATAAACAATTTCAATTGACAGATGATAAAGTTATATGTTTTCATTTTAAACCCGTAATAAATTTGTACTGATCAATGATTACTACTTAAGTGCAGGACATGACGCATATGTATTTCCCTTAAATTTAGCGATAATTTATTTTGGAGTCATTATTAAAGCTATTGAAAAAAAAACGCCTAAAAAAGCACATTTAGGCAACATTATTAGTCGTCAAGAAAAAGTGTTAATGAAATTGACAGGACCACATTGGAGTTCAATGTGACTTAAATTTTAATGGTAAATCCAGAAACAAATATATACACATTTTCCTAGATTGTACCTGGACGTGAGTATTCTGTTAGGACCACTGATAAGCAAAATTGTTCTAACGACTTTTCACTTTATTATTTAATTAAATACCGATATTTATAGTGGTCAGAATTGAAAGGGTAAAAATTTGTCAAACGGGACTACTGGTTTTATGTCATTTATCTAAAACAGTTAACCAAAAGGTAGATTTGCAATAGATTATACATGTCGTTTAGTTTCCAATGTGCATGTCTATTGTGCATTTTTATCCAGTGCATATGTAGCTCATTATGTCTGACTTCATCTGGCCTTAGTAATTTTACTATATTATATGGTTTTAAATGCCAGACCAGATAATTAATGCGCCATAAACCTTTATCTTTCAGGCCTAATAAATCAAAGTACAAAACCATTAATTTGCAATTAGAAAGGCGTTTATGTTCCGATAAAATTATCTCTTGCCACGTAACAAATAGGGGCCTCTAGTATTTATAACAATAATAATTGTTCTTTGTAAATGACAAAAAAATTAAATTATCTGGAGGAATATCTGTCGTTTTCTACTCTTAGTTCCTTAATTATTAGATGAAATTCCGGCTCATTGTCAAAGTTCCTATTTTATAGAGAACGACCAATAGTCAATGTAATGTCAAATTATTTAAAAAATGGCAAGACATTGAACAGTTTCACGAAATAATGTAAAACATTTATTGACCACTATTACCCGTTACTAATAAACATTGAATTTCCAAATAAGATATAAATAGAATATAAACAAAATAACAAAGGACAAGTTTCTTATCGTGCTTGTTTATAGATATATTTGTAAAAGATTGTGGAGCCTGATATAAAAAAAATAAGAAGTCAATCTAACATCTATAATTATGTAGTAAATATAATTATTTAATATAATAATAAAATAAATATTATATTAATATATCAATTTGACATGTGGATATATATATATATATATATATATATATATATATATATATATATATATATATATATATATATATATATATATAACCGTGTGTCCAAGATAAAGAGTGGATAACATTGTTAGATTGGAAACCATAAGAGCTACAGCTTGGGTTAAATTAGAGAAAAGTTGCTCAATTTAGTTTCCAAATCAATGCCGTTTACAAACCTAAAAAATTCCAAACCGTTCCGAAGAAATCCGACAAAAACCGAAGAGGTGCATTTTTGTTTTTATTTTTTTACAGCCCTATTTTTAAAGTTGGATCAAATTTGAAAACACATTCTTATAGCAGTTTTTTCTCGCCTACAAGATGCCACTGTCACAATTTTTGTCTGACGTTTCGTCTCCTGTCAACCATCATCAACTTTGTTTTTTCATACGGCCGCCATATTGGATTTTTACATTTTTAAAATGACCATTTGAGTCCCATTTCAACGATGTGTCACTTCATCAACTTTATTTTTCCTACGGCCGCCATATTGATTTTTTTAATTTTTCAAATGCTGCCTTATTTACGAACTTTGTTTTTTCTTATGGGCGCCATATTGGATTTTTGCAATTTCAAATTTCTCGTTCAATTCTTATTTCAACGAAGTACTGATAGGTGTTAGGTACGCCTCGTAGGTACCCACCAATTTAAAAAACAAAACTAGAAACCTTTAAGTAGACAACACAAAACGATTTATTTCAAACTTAACTACTACTAACTACTTAACAGACAAAAAAGAATTTAAATTAACTATCTTACTTTACAGAAGGTGTTCAAATAAAAAACCATTGTTTTCTAAACACAAGTATGCGCGTCGGATAGTTGCATTTAATACATTTTGCAGGACATCAGGTGTTATGGTTTGAAATGCCTCCAAAACCAGTTGACGTAGCTGCTCTTCCGTTTCAAAACTTCGCTCGTACACCCAGTTTTTTAAATAACCCCACAGATAAAAATCTAGCGGTGTCAAGTCCGGCGATCTAGGGGGCCACGCCACTACTGAATGCGTCCCTATCCATCTTTCGGGAAACCTCTCTGCTAGATAGTTTTGAACAATCCTGGCATTATGCGCAGGTGCTCCATCCTGCTGGAACCAAAAATTATTTAGTTCTGCTAGAGGAAGATTTTCGTCAAACCAATTCTCTAGGTCGTTCTGTAGCAAATGGCGATAGCGCTGGGAAGTTAGGGTTCCATTGTAAATGAAGGGTCCGATAATTTGCATTCCCAAAATTCCGACCCACATGCTGAAACCAAATCGGTGCTGAAATTTCGACTGCTTAAACCGTCAAGGATTTTCTTTGGCCCAAAAATGAGTATTTCTTCTGTTGAAGATACCATTATTTGTCACTATGCTTTCATCCGACCACAAAATTCGGTTCGGCAAGTTTTCTTCTTCCTGACATCTTCTGGTATACCACTCACAAAAGGTTCTTCTTCTTAAATCATCACCCGGTCGCAGTCCCTGACAAATTCTAAACTTATAAGGTGTGAATTTATTTTTCTTTAAAACAAAATGCGCAGTTGATTTTGGGATTCCAGTTTGGCGCTCAATTTGTCTAACAGACGTTGTCGGGTTTTCGACTGCTGCCAACAAAACATTATTTTCTGTTTCCTCATTAGAGTTCTTATTTCGGTTGCCTAGATTTTTATCAAAAGAACCATACGTATGTAAATTTCTAAAAATCTTTCCAAATATCTGTCTGTTTGGTTGAGTTCTTTCTGGATAATCATTTTCGTACATATCTTTCGCCCTTTGAGTGTTGCTATGACATAAAATGTAGCATTTTAGCATGTCGTACTTCTCTTCAAAAGAAAACTTTGTAAACATTTTTTAAAGCAAACAAAAACTAATAAATAACAATAAAAAATGCAATAATTTAAAAAACTCGATAAGCAAAATCTGTATTCTGTAAACAAAATGTCAGAATCAACAAATTTTTACATTGTTGATTTTGACATAAGTCATTAATTTGTTTTTAAAAGGCTACTAGATTTTTTTTAAAATAAACGTCAACTGGTTTTGGAGGCATTTCAAACCATAACACCAGATGTCCTGCAAAATGTATTAAATGCAACTATCCGACGCGCATACTTGTGTTTAGAAAACAATGGTTTTTTATTTGAACACCTTCTGTAAAGTAAGATAGTTAATTTAAATTCTTTTTTGTCTGTTAAGTAGTTAGTAGTAGTTAAGTTTGAAATAAATCGTTTTGTGTTGTCTACTTAAAGGTTTCTAGTTTTGTTTTTTAAATTGGTGGGTACCTACGAGGCGTACCTAACACCTATCAACCTTCGTTGAAATAAGAATTGAACGAGAAATTTGAAATTGCAAAAATCCAATATAGCGCCCATAAGAAAAAACAAAGTTCGTAAATAAGGCAGCATTTGAAAAATTAAAAAAATCAATATGGCGGCCGTAGGAAAAATAAAGTTGATGAAGTGACACATCGTTGAAATGGGACTCAAATGGTCATTTTAAAAATGAAAAAATCCAATATGGCGGCCGTATGAAAAAACAAAGTTGATGATGGTTGACAGGAGACGAAACGTCAGACAAAAATTGTGACAGTGGAATCTTGTAGGCGAGAAAAAACTGCTATAAGAATGTGTTTTCAAATTTGATCCAACTTTAAAAATAGGGCTGTAAAAAAATAAAAACAAAAATGCACCTCTTCGGTTTTTGTCGGATTTCTTCGGAACGGTTTGGAATTTTTTAGGTTTGTAAACGGCATTGATTTGGAAACTAAATTGAGCACCTTTTCTCTAATTTAACCCAAGCTGTAGCTCTTATGGTTTCCAATCTACCAATGTTATCCACTCTTTATCTTGGACACACGGTATATATATATATATATATATATATATATATATATATATATATATATATATATATGTGTAATGTTTCTGTGATTCGATACTCTAAGCACAAACAGCTGCTTGCACCTAGTTGCATTCCTTACATTTTTTGATATATGTACCTAGGTATTTCGTAAACTTTAAATGAAAATAGAGCAGTATATCGTTTCTACTATGCACCCAGAGACGGTTTTTATAATCAACAAACTACATCTTTTAGTGTCTCATTGCGTCTTCATTTTCGACAGTTATCTCCTACATTAAACTTAAGAAACTGATTAATTTCGGTTTTGATAATCTCATTAAAGCCTGTGGTTTCTGGAAAACACTTATTGAGAAATTGGCTTGCATCAATTTCAGTAGTTTTCATTTTCCATCGAGTGCCTCTTTGACGGAAATTACCTCAGTATTTTCTTTTTAATTTGTGGTTTCAGCTGAGTAAGTCAGTAATATAATTGTACAAGTTAATGGCTGCAGTTTATCTCGGAAAATACTAATGCCTAAAGTTTCTCGTATTTTTTGCTAACTGCATTTATTCTGCTGAGTCTATCTGCTATTTCTACGAAATACCCAAGAATCGGAATGTTTCCACTCTACAATAAAGATAGATTCTTTATTGTTCTCAATTATACAGGGTGCAGTAAAACTGCAGATTCCTTCAAAATATTGCGATTTAACCAAGCTTACCTCAGTCCAAAAGTTACAAATAAAATAATAACCGAGATACATGGTGTCAAAGTTGTAATTTTCATTTCCTTTTTTTTTCTTAATAATTTATCAACAGGGTAACAGAACGCACGGAATAGGAATACAGGGGTTATTTGAGGTGAGAAAAATCTGTTCTTAGTTCGGATGCCACTTACAGTACAATAAATCTCTTTAAAATTACATAACTTTTTTGTGTCACCGTGTTTTACCCTAAATAAAAAATTATATATTTTCCACCTTCTTACGCAAAACCGTACACTTTGTAAAAGTCACTCAGAGTGACCGTTCTCCTGATATCTGCGTATCAATTATCATCAGTAGACCTTTTTAAATTCCCAAATATAAAATTTGTATGGAAATACATGGCTACAACAATAATAACAACGGGAAAATAACGACCCAAACACAAGAACATTTTATAAAAAAAGATGACATCTTTCGACAATAAATGTTCAAAATGATTTCCATTTACTTAAATACATTTAACAACCCGTTTGCTAAGCGACAATTTGATTCCATAATTCTTCTCGAGGTTCACCGCTTCTTTATAGACACCAGCGGCTTCACATATACCCATACACAAAAATTCAAGCGGATTAAAATCGAAGCTCCGTGACTGCCAAGATATCTGGCTTCCACGGCCTATCCAGCGATGAGGAAACCGAATACTTACGTAATTTCTGACAGGTTTAGAGAAGTGTGCTTTGGCTCCATCCTGCATGAACAGCATACTGTGTCTTAGTTCTAAAGAAAACTCCTTAAAAATTCGGGTAACTGTGCTTAAAGAAAATTAAGGTATATCTCACCGTTTAAATTATAAGGTATTAATTTTAAATTCATGATGGAAATGACGTTTGGCTATTAAATGTAGATTTTCTAAATCATATGCATGTTTATTTCTTTAAATAATATTTTGTTTAAAAACAACGGGTCGGCATTGTCCTGGTTACGACAGAAACGAGCGAATGTCAGTCTAGCTGGCAAATCAATTGGCAGAAGATTCTGCACTGACGTGAAATACAGTGCTTCTTCATGAAGAATTTTGGAAACGGTGGACTTGCCTACACCAGTTCTCGGAGAAAGGTACTTAATTCAGAGTTTTCGGCTACGCGGATCAGAATTTCTTCTTCCTGGTCGGGAGTTATAGTCTCAGGGCGTCCTGCAGAATTTCGTTTGGGATGAAAAGAGTTTGTTTCTCCCAGTCGGTCAGAGATTCTTGAAATTTTTAAAATCTTGCAGTCTGCGTTGTGGGTACATTTCCAATATCGTACATGGGCCCTGTGTCCATTAAAGTTTTCCTGCGCGTATACACACACACACCATATCTCGCATCTCTTCGTTAGAAAACTCGTTATGCCGTTGCATTTTGTACTTATGAAAAAATCTTTCAAAAACTACGTGAAAGGCGCCATGTCATGTCAACAAACACTAACAAAATTTGACAGTAACTTAAGTATGTAGCGTTTGTTACTGCAACTGACATCTGATGTAACAACAGCCTACTTCGATAAAAGATTTACATTTAGGAATTTGAAAAGGTGTACTGAAAAATTGATATGAAGATATCAGGAAAACGGCCACTCTGGGCGACGTTTACAAAGTATACCCTTTTTGCGTAAAAAACTGAAAAATATATAATTTGTAACAATTAGGTTAATACACCGTGACGCATAAAAGTCATGTCATTTTAAATAGATTTAATGTTCCGTAAGTAGCTCCCTCTACAAGTGGCATCCGAACTAAGAACAGATTTGAATTTCTCGATTCAAAGAACCCCGAATTCCTAATTTCATGCCATTCTGTCACCCTACTGAAAAATTATTAAGAAAAAACGAAATGACAGTTACAACTATGAAACCCTGTATCTCGGTTATTATCAACTTTGGACTGAGGTCAGTTTGGTTAAATCTCAATATTTTTCCCAAGGAATCTGCAGTTAATCAAACACGAACTATACTATTTAAATTAAAAAAAAAAAACATGACGTTAAAGAAATTGCTTTCTTCATCCCTATGTGTATATCAAACACTAGGCCACAGGTTGGAAAGACAATGAGCAACACCATCCCAACTATAAGTAACATAGAAGAACTTCATAAAATAATTGGAAATGTCTAAAAATAGATAAGATAATATTAAAATTGATGTCAATTTCGACAATGTCTAAACTTAAAACTTGCAGGAAACATAAAGTGTAACCCAACTTAATGAATGTCTAGATCCATTCAAATCTCTTTCTTCGCAATCTCAGCAAAAAGAACTGTCACTTGGCTTCATATTGTGAAAATGCTACTTTAGCTACTAGCGTCCAATCAGAAATCCAGTTGCAAATCGCAAATCTCTCTTCGACACTGCCAACTTTTTGATTAACTCTGTGTGTCTTCAGAAATATTTAATGCCAATGCTCTAACTGAGAATAGATAAGAGAGGCTTCCAAAAATATTTACACTGGCCATCTCTCCTAAATAAATATCGAGTGGAGGCAAACGCAGCAGAAGCTCCATATATATATCGTTGGTGTAGTGGGCAGGTGTTTATAATAAGAAACCCTTTTGTATTCGGCTGAGCTTAAGTTCTGCTGTGTTAACAGCTTTATAGGCAAACATTCGTCTTATAACAGCAGTATACATTCGATAATAAATTTTGGTTTCATCCCACAGGTCTCTCCGACAGTTCTGCGGCACAACTCATATAAAATAAAAGAGTCGATTTTCGATATGTGATCTCCCGCCGAAGTTCGTTTCGGTATTTAGAAGAATGGGTGCCGTCAGTGTCCCCAGCATCATTTCTAGTGAAAAAGACTATGTCTTCTTTGGATTAACTGACAGAACGTGGTTTCTGCACCATTTTTCGATTAGGCGTGATTCTGTCGCAAGGAATTCTGTAGAATTTTCCACCAAGCAATAGGGCCAGATCATCTCCTTAAGCAATTATGTAGAATCCTCCTTTAAGGTGGGGTGCAAAATACTATCAAAAACGAAATAGTAAGTTCCTTAAATATCGCTCACTTGCATTCTCCATCGAAGGAGATTAAACTAATGTGTCGACAAGAAAAGAACTCGCATCATACACCAGCTAATTGCTGTGTCTTTGAAAACCAACACCACCCTTTAGACTTTAGAGCTGTCATCAGTCATCACCAATAATTCTTTGGACATACCTTAAATTGGAGTAGAAAGTCAAGAGAAACGTTCCATTTGTTTTATATTATGGCGAATATCAAATCTAAGTCATCCTAGAAGTCCAAACCGCTAAAATTTTGATAAAAAGTAAGGCTAGAGAATACTACTACAAATAAGTATGAAATCTATGACTGTTCAAGATCATGAGCATAGAATGACGCATGCAAGCAAAATACTGCTATAAAACTCATCACTCAGTGGAATGATTTCTGAATTTGCATAAATCGAATACAAAATGATTAAATGACATATTGCGATTTACAAATTTTGTATCATTTGCATGTTTTTCCGTTTCGCAGAAACAGAAATTTGCAACTGTAATTATGTAATTTCCTTTTCCATCATTCCTACTACCGGGTGCCATTTGATACGACGTAACATAATTCATCGTTATTATTTAAACATGCAATTAACCCATTTGCATCGAGCCATGTATATATGTATTTCATTATCGCCATATATATATCGTAAAATCCTCTGATTTTACCGTTCGAGTCTGGCACCATGCGAAAATATTCCTCGATATAAATAATTCCGATCGAATGAGCAATTTAAAATTTAACGGTATTTCCGTGCATCGTTTCCTGAACGAACGGCGCCTAAGATGGTAGTTACGAAGGAATGAGATCAAATCAAGTCGGAATATTCTGTAAGTGGTGTATAAAACATTGCCGAAGCAGTCTTGTTTTGAATTATTAATAAGTACGAAATCGCCTGAGTTATTAGCAATAAAATACAATATTGATGACGTGCAAACGAGTTAAACTAAGTGGTTCTTTGATTTAGTGCTTCCGGCTTAGCGTATCTCTGCCAAGTAGATAGACTTCTATGAATTACTAGAAATTAGATAAAGGGAATATCTATTTGAAATATTTTGCATAGTTTTATTTTGCTCTCCAAATGGGTCACCCACAAGCCCCAAGAACCTCAAAAATTACATTTACGTCAGCAACATTTAGGGATAGATATACTGACATCTATTATGTCATTATCATAGACTCACGACCAGTAACCAACCAGTAAATAAATTTGTATTTCAAATCAGTATAATATTTATTCACTTCAATTCACACTCAGTTTAATGAAAAAATACCCAAAGGCAAAAACAATTGTTGCCGAAATGGGGTCACCTTTATTTATAATAATGTTTTGTTTAATATTTAATTCGTGGTTTATTTGGAATATCAACTAAATACTCCTGCTAAACCATTTTAAAAAGCTTAAATTCCAGAACGATTTTATATACATACATTTATTTTTGTACTGGTCTTTCATTTATATTTTGACACAGAGTTGTAGCAACTATAGAAGATACAAAAAAGACAACAAATACAAACGTTGTAGGATTTTTCTTCTATCATATTATTTATTTATCATAATCTATAACCTACAAAACAAACCGATTGTAAATATGCCAGGTTTAATAACTTTATCTTCAAAGACAACCGAGAAAATTGACTAAAACCATGCCATAAAACGCAATGCGTTAGTGAGGGAGGGAATAATCTCTTCTAAATATGGAATCAATGAGAATTTTCTCGATTACCTTTAAAGATGAGGGTATCAAACCTGGTGTCTCATTAAAAAAATAAATGTTGCATTTTTTCCACTTCAATTTAAATTATCATTACTTTAAGTATAAGTAGCATTTGCTGTTAGCATTATGTTAAATATAAATCCAATTAATAAAAAAATCAAGCATTTAAAAAGTATAAGCGGCAATAAATTAATTAAATGAGAAATTGCTTACTGATTTCAGCACTAACAAAAATTAACTTCGGTCCAAAAACCATTGTGCTATTGAATAAAAATAAACGCTCTTGTGTTTAAATATAATTAGTCTGCAATAATCAAATTGACAGAATATTATGAAGCTACATTTAAAAAAATGCGCAGTAAAAATAAAAAATATCATACATATACATAAAATTACGTATGGATTAGTATATTTACAATAATTTAAACTTCCCGAATATAAGCATTATCCGATTCTTTCGTGCGTTTTTGCGCTTTTTTAATGGTCATAGATATTAGGTTAGGTTAGGAGAGTTGTGTGCACGCACGCGAAGGATTCTGAATGGGAACGGGATCACGAATAAAACCAGGACCGAGGATATGAACATATACATAGAATAAGTGTCCACATTTTTAAGATAAAAGTGCTTCGTTTCCAAGATACAAGATTTTAAAGTTTAAATATTTTTATCAACCGTGTACATTTCTATAGATAGTTTATTTAAATATGGCACACAATATAGGGTGACGAATGTCTACAAAATAAGCATAATACATTTTCAAGAAATCTACAGGGTGTTACTTTGTTTCCGGTCGTGACCCTACAACACAAATACGTTCATTGTTTAAGTGACACTGCAACGCATCCGAGTATTTCCTAGTAAGTTTAAAAAATTAATATGTTTTGTCTAAGTTTATATTATAATATTAGATTAAATTTTAATCGTTTCAAATACCTACGTTTATTCATTGGGAGGTCCATCATTTTAATGTACAAAATTTATAGTAGTATTTATAGTATTTATAATAATGAGCGCTTAATTCACGCCCTTTTTTTCTACTTTTTAACAATTTTTAGACATTTTTGATATTCTTGGAAGGTAATAAAAGAGAAATTCTACAAAATTTGTATTTAAAGTTTTATTTATATTTTCTATAGTTAGAGCTGTATAACTAGGTATCAAAACTTAACTAGTTGTACATACATTATGTACAAGGGCTTTTATGCATTTGACTAAGTGTATATATATATATATATATATATATATATATATATATATATATTAATTGGCTTTTCATCTTAGGATATCATGTCCTTAAGATTTTAAACAACAAATGATACGTTTACGGGCCCCTCTTTCAAACAAATTTATAAAACAAGCAACTTTCTAACTGTAAAGATTCCTCTGAATTCCCTTCTGAAATCGTTATTTTAAGAATAAATTTATCGTTTAAAATAACGACTGATAAGATCCGCAATAACTGATTCTCATTGTAGACCAAAAAAACTTTCCTGGACAGGTTTCGTTACTATTCAGCCCATTTTCATTAAGAATGAAAAGTTAACTTTAAATGGTAGCCCGTTTAGAAATTGCCATTGATTAAAATAAATCCTACGGCCAGACGCTTCTATAGTATATTCAAAACCAAGATGCATATTGAAAAAACAAAATCACCAGTGATTCCATGAATATTACAATGGAACATGACATATTGACGGCGTTCTATATGACATGTTCTATTGTAATGTTCACGGGAACACTGGTTTTTATTTTCCTAATAGGCATCTTGGTTTTAAATAGACTATAGATGCCGATTCAACTAATCATCACTGCATTCTTAAAACGAATGGACATTTAGTTCCTCTGGCCATCGACAAATTATAGTATCCCATATTCACCTGAAAACTGCTAAATCCATCTCACGTCCCTCTTTTTATGTTGCACTGCCCAGGAAGCTCCGAAGACTTAAAGATTGGAGAAAGTGGTCATATTGAAAACCACACCAACGAGGTATAACTTTATATAAGTTATAACTTATATAACTTGCTCCACCTTATCACTGAAAGTAAGGAAGTATCTTGTCATACGTTCAAATTTTCAGCTGAATGGAGCCATCCTGTTGGCATATCCCTATCACTGTCTGATGATTTGCTTATTTCTGTTTCTCCTTCTCCTCTCGAAGTTGGATTTTCCTGCTCCAGTCCTTATGGAATTCGCTTACAAGTCACAGATATTTTTCAATTATATAATTTTATTAGACATAGACTCCTCCAAACTTAAAAAATAAGCGTGATTTCCCAATGCGTTCTCCAAAATTTAAATAACCGATAGGCACAATGCAATTCCTTTGTCTTAATTTCAGGAGTTCAAGAAAATGGGAAATAAAGAAACTTGTCCAATTTAACGCCACAAAAACACACATTATAACTGATCTTATTACATCAAAGATAAGTTTGTATCTTAGATACCATTGTAACAGTTGAATATTTTTACCTAGCGAAGATAATTGAAATTTAGCTTCGCTTGAACCTCTAATAATTTTTCAGCCAATAAATTATTTTTATACAGTAACTGTTCGTGCTTATTACATCGCAGACATTTTCAAGTTTAATCTTTGTGCAATATAATTCATGTCTGTGAGTAAATAGATAATAATAAATAGACTTACGAGGTAAGGGTGATAGTAACGTAACGTTCTATAGCGTTCAGATTCCGAAATATGCCGCGAAATTGTGTTTTTGTTAAAGTTGTTGCAGTTGGCGTCGGCGTTTTGTTAGTATAAAATTTTAAATATCCGCTGGGAATGTCCTGATTTCACAAGTTAGGTAATCTTTCGGGACAACGGGCAAAGTCCCATTATTAACAGCTTGCGGAGAAGTCACCTTAATCAACGATTCCAGGCAGGATTTACAAGAAACCCAATAGAGCCTAGGTAGCTCTTATGAATTTTTAATTCCTGTCAGTATCACATCCTCCACATTTTTCTCACATACTTGTTTCACTTGTGGATTAAAATATTGCGTTAGGCCCTTATTACAGAAAAAACATATGAAAGTTATTAGCGTATTATATCAGAGAAGCAAAAGTCTCTTCGCTCTTTAAGCATCCGATCTTTTCCATATTCTCCTGAACCTTCTAAGCCTTTGTTACAACTTATTATTTATTCATCGTGAAATGAAATAGGTGTAACATTCTAGACAAAGGTATAACAATCTAGACAAAACATGGAAAACCCTTTTCCCAAATACGAAGAGCACCACTTAAAGCTCGCATTATTCCATACAACTTTCTTTTTGATGTTTAATGCATGAATTCAAC
Source organism: Kuschelorhynchus macadamiae (assembly GCA_030620095.1). NCBI lineage: Eukaryota > Metazoa > Arthropoda > Insecta > Coleoptera > Curculionidae > Kuschelorhynchus > Kuschelorhynchus macadamiae. Next base: position 729,697 of record JAUTXW010003802.1, on the reverse strand, counting down.
TAAATATATATCCATACCAACTTATGATATCGTAGTGGTAAGGTTTAATTTTTGGGTAATACACTGATTCTTAGACATCCTGCACCACAAGTCACCAGAAAGAATTATAGAGGTTAACTTTCCCTCTCCAGTTTTCTGTATTGCCACGTTTGTGCTCTGGTCATGACAACATCCCAAATTATTTGTGCACCATGTTTCTGATATTTTGACTTCCTTTGCGATAACCGACCTTTTTATTGCGCAAAAAAAATTAAAATTACACCTGAAGCTAAATCACTATTTTGCGAGCTTTGTAAATATTTTTAGTAACACATATCTTAAGGTATATTTCAACTTTTAAAGCTTTAAATAGAGAGACAAAATCAACTGCTAATAATACGATGACAATGACACGATATAACTATAACCTAAAACAATATAACCAATGAAACTACTAATGAGCTCCTTTAAAACAGGATAATTTTACGTTGCGCCAATATTCCTGACCGACCCTTTAGTTAAATCAATAGAAACGATTGAGCGCAAACCAAAAAACCAATGATTTCAATGACACCTAGGATTTAAACGAGATTCTTCAAGTAGTTAGGTTAAGAAATGCGGAACAGCGCAGCAGTGCCATCTTGCTCATCTTAAGTGCTATTTCCACGATGTATCTTTCCGAACGTTAACGACGAATGGGCATTCAAGTCTTTAGATGGTAAAACTTTTGTAATGCAAGCCAAACGCACTACTTTTTTCTCTACGAGTGCATACAACAAAAACTTAACGAAGTCTGTTTATACTCTAATATTTTGAATGATGTAACCAATGTTATTTTAACGAAAATGCAGAATTAACACCTCTTTTACCGAGCACGCAACAAAGGTAGAGTAGCTTTCAAGATAATTAAGACAGATTAATTCAGTTTAAAATAAAATTAATTTAAAAATCTAGTTTTTATTTGCTCATTAGAATTTGGACGATCCCATTACGGAAACTTGGGGGCGGTAGATGGTCATATTGCAAGCCATTAAGGAATCGCTTTTGATCAGGGTTGTGTGGGTCTGTACAGAATATTTATATGCCCTGGGAGGTAGTGAAGTAAGACTGAAAATAAAGGGCGGTTTACGAAAATAATAGCGTTGTTTTAATGCCAGCGATTATTTACAATGATTATTCAGTTGCAGGTGGAGTATACTATAAACAATACGTAGTTATATAATGAAATCAAGTTGGATTTATGCACGCAGCATTAATTTAGCATCATATATAAACTATAACAATTATCTAAGGTTAGTTCCAGCGTTCGACCTTCAGCATAATCCATTTTTTGCATTTTTCATTCCTAATGATGGTAATTAATTTTTTCTGGTATGTTAATAAAAAATGCTAGTTTAGACAAATAACATGAATTTAAACAGTAGTTAATTATTACGCGCGATAGCAGCCATAAAATCAAGGCCAGACCGTAATGGTGTGCGGCCAGTCATTATTTCCAAGATCTGAGGAAACGATAGCATTCATGCTCTATTAGGTTAATTATATTTTTTCTTAGGCTTCAGTTATGTTACAATTCAGTTGCATTTCTGGTTCGTATTTAGGACAATCTAAAATAGAAGCAATTTACGATTAAAAATTTCATTGCTTAGTTTGTGAACGTCTAAAATTACATGTCGCAAGTTTTTAGTAGAACAATGTTAGGGTTTAACAAATGTATATTAGAGTGAAGAGTGCTTGCTATAGAGTTTGTAAATAAGAATATTTGTAGACAAAAGCAGGTCAAGTTTGTTATGGATTGCCCAATGCGACACAAAATGAAGTTTTAAAGACGCGATGGAAACAATATTGTTTATCATGGCTTAGTTTGCACTTTTCAAGACGATTTGATAGGTATGAAATGGTATACATTTTCAACTGCCTCTTAAGGTCTACAGTCTTTCCTCCTTGCGAATTATACTGTTGGTACTCCCAGTATTGATCCCTGAGGTAGACAATTCCAGTTTGAACATATTGGTAGCGATTACTTAAATAATTTTCAAATAAAGAATAAACTTGACCTCTTATACGAATATTGTAGACTCCTCAATAAAATCATATGATTTATAGTGCCAAATGCTTTGCACAGATAGTGATAATAAACCACAAATGTTATTACTATTAACATTATAGTGAATATTTGTTATTACGTCAGCAGCAGCAACTTCAGTATCTTTAGAACTGCTAAAACCATATTGCCCTGAAAAAGTAGATATTTAGTTTCTAAAAAATTTGCTAATTTAAGATTTATTATTTTTTCAAAAATTTTAGACACTGCAGGTAAAACAGATACTGGTCGGTAGTTACTACAATTTTTTTGTTCACCATGTTTAAAAATAGGTGAAACTTTTGCAATTTTCATTTTTTCAAGAAAAATACCTGTTTTAAATGATAATTTTGTCAAAAATAGAAAAATTGGAGCTAGTTCTTTTTTGACAATTTGTATTGTTATTTTTGTCAAAACCTTTGGATTTTTTTGGATTAAGTTCATCAATAAAATCTTCAATATTCTTGCATGTCAGTTCTTCAAAATTAAAAAATAACGATCCTGGATTTTCTGATAAGTCGTTTATAGGCATAAACGGAATTTTAATTGCTAATCTCTCACGAACATTTACAAAATACTCATTCGTTATTTCAGAGATTTTTCTTTCTTCCTTGCTTTCTTCTCAATCTAATAAAATACTATTTAATTTTGTTTATATATTTATGTTCTTCCATATTATTTTTTAATCACATTAATCACACTAAATTTATCAAAATAAAATGTTTTAATCTAATTTTCTTTTTTGTTCAATTTCTTGAAATGCTGAAATAAATCCTCATACAGGTATACATTTGGGAATTTCTTTTTCTTTAAATAATATTTGTCCCTTTAATCGTTTGCTATTTCTGTCGTAAACCATGATTTAGAGTCTTGTCTTATTTTTATAGTACTCATGAAAGCAAACATCAAAAAAATTTAAAATTTTCTCGTATAATTCATTTGGGTTTTTAAATAGATCTAGTTTTCTATCCATAAGAAGTAATTCTCTTTTTAGTGTATCCACTTCAAATTTTGTATTTACTGTATTTTTGTGTTTTAACTTCAGGGGCATCATCATTAGTTATATTCATAATTTGTAATTTATCATTAGTGGGCTGATTTTAAAATTTATTTTGATATTCCTTTTTGAATTTGTTATATGATCAACTAGGGTAGTACTTGTGCTCGTTTGGTATTTCACTATTGCACAATTTAAAATTATTTGAAGAATAAACATCCACAAGTTTTTCATAATTATTTGATTGTCGTATTACATCAATGTTCATGTCTCCAATTTAAATGTGTTTAAATGTTCTAATATTTGATCTAAATTATTTAAAAACGATTCTATGTTTATCGATGGTGGATTATATATACCACAGAAATAAGCTTTAATTGATTTTATCATGATAACGATGCATGACCAATCGTTTTTATTTTGTTAATATTCTAATCAAACTGGTTATGAATAAATATTCCAACACCATTTTTCAAAAGGTGCTACTAAATACATAATGTACTTTTTAAAAATTTTTGATTGTCATATATCTTATATACAATTTATCATCTTTATTAAAAATATCTCAACAATAATTTCAGGTCTGTTTATTTTGCAAAATCCATTTAGTGTTATGCTTCGGGATTATGTTCTGGGGGAGTAATTCAGAGATTGAGAAGGCTTTGGTGGGCCAGAGAAAAGCTGTGCGCATCGTTCTTGATATAGGCTGGAGAGACTCATGAGGGGAAATCTCATTATTCCCCAGCTTTGTATGTGTGTGAATGTTTTACCGAACAAAAAACATGAAAATTTCACTTTTAATGTAAGATCAGTCTATATTTGTTTATTCAGTTCTTTAATAAACTACTTAATGACTTAAAGGCACGAACTGAATTAAGTATTTAAGAAGGCTGTCTACTATAGGATTTAACACAATTTTTAGAATATTATTTAGATCTTATGATTATAATTTTAGATTGGATGTTAGATGTATGTTAGATGTAAAATTATATTTAACGGTCTTTATATGATTTTAATTATATCTTTTTATGACACTCGCCCATTTAATTGTCTGTATATTTTCTGTGAATAATAGTTTTTTGAATAGAGATTATTGTATTCAACCTTCTGCAAAGACGTATCAGAATTAAAGGATTTACTTTCTAAGCAAAATTAAATTAAATTGTGTCATTTATCTTAACTTGTTAAATTATCACCTTATTTAAAAGTGACGTAATACTCCCAAATAAATACTCTATTATCATAACTCCACATTTTATGTAATCAAAATGCAAGACAGCCTGTATATGACGATTTTGTATTGAATACCATGAGCCCATTTAAAGAATCAGAAAAATACATACACAAAATGGGCTAATAGAAGTGATTGAAAATGCAAAAGAGGTCGCAAATGACAGGTGATGATTATTGTGTGAGTCTGAACCGATCTCATTTGTCAATATCAGCAGCGTGAAGCTGTCAGAGCAGATCTTTTTATTTAAACTTAAAAAGTAAAGACTATGGTAGCTTTGAACCCGAAATCTAGCGATTAAGTTTAAAACAATCAAAAAAAGAAGAAATACGAAGATCTTTTGAAGCATCTTTGACGATATCTTAACATGTTATCTGAGAACATCACTTTGTTTTCTAGAAAGTTTTTCCTCATCCTAAGGACCATGTCATCATTTATTTATAATGGCGCGAACAGCATATATTTATGCATCAGTAAATCAACCTGTATATACCGCATAACCGCGAAAATCTAAAAATATTTCAAAGATAAATTGCAGTCTTAATCAAATAGGTACATCAACTTTAAGGACTCCACTCTCTAACTATGCCGTGTTTCTCTCTAAATATACACTCTTCTCTGTCTCTTTTTAAATACATAATTCCCTTAATTCTCGTTTTCTCTCTGTCTCCTGTTCGGTTAGTGTTTATAGACCCCGCAACTTTGCATTGAGCTTTGGCTCGTCGCCAAAACGAATTTAGAACAGATAAATAGGAGAGCCATAACGGATGGGCATTCACGCCATGGTGACTGAAAATAGAAAAGAATTTTCGCGTCGACGCTGTTATTCCTATATTTGTAATATCAGGAACATATTCTGAAAAAAAAAAGAGCTGGGCAATATTTTTGCCATTTAACTATTTCATATATTTTAGAAATCTTCTCAGAAAAAGAATTGGGTGTCACCAGAAAAGGAACACCAAGCAGACAATAATCGATACAACACTCAGCTCGCATTCTGAACAAGCTTCATTATGTTGAAATAGAAAACAATTTTCATAACGAATATTATGTTCAATAATTTAATTAACGTCACATAAACGACGTTTGTTTTAATAAACTCGATAACATTCCTCCAATTCAATTTTCAATTAAAAACTCCAGCCAAAACGTGTAATTTTATTGAGGTGGCTAATTTAAGAGATGACAAAAACATTAATGTCATATTCAAAGCAAGCTCATTTTTTGTTTTGTTACAGACTGGCGTGTAAATTTTGTTAATATTTTGTAAATTGTTTTCAGGCTTGTCTCAGTGACTATGGTTTTTAAATTTGCCATATTAACGAAAATCGTATTAAAAACTATATGATTCTGATGACATATAATATGTTTATTCAATTTGAGGTAGATCTGGGCTACTGAACGTCCATTTTACAAGTGAAATATTGTTTTCTATCCAATTTGTTACTCTTTTAGCCGCATAACAACCGGCACCATCTTGTTGGAAGATATATTCGATATTATTTAAACGCATTTGTTAAATTTGAGGTGTTAAGTTATTTTTAAGCACAGGATGTACTTATCAGCATTCATGATCCTTCCACAAAGTGTCAGTTTTCCACTCCATGCACTACTTGACATTGATCCCAAATCATAACAGAAGCTGGAAACTTAACTTTCTTTAAGACATCATTCTGAAATACTACTTTAGTTGTTATTACTCAATTCCTCACATTCATCACCAACGCATGCCTCAAATCTGGCTTCATCACTCCAAATAATGGAGTTCCATAGGTTCGGAGACCATAATTTGTGTTCCTTTGCCCACGCTAGTTTATTTTTTTTCTGAATTTTTTGCTTGATAATCTTTTTTAACGCTCTTAAGTTGGTATTGGAATAATGCGTATGACTTCCAGTTCTCGGTTTTTGAGCCACAGATCCAGTGGTTTTGTACAGTTTAACAATATTTCGAACTGTATATCTCGATTTATTAACAATGTCAGCGATTTGGGAAGCATTTTGGCCTTTTAAATGCAGGTGAATGATCATTTTTCTTATTTCGTCAGAAACAGCTTTACCACGAGCCATTTTTAGTTGTTAACAAGAACACCAATGTACGAAAGTTAATAAAAACGTCAAAATCAGTTTCTTAGCAACGTCAAATATTATCATTTGTTTTACAAAGCCTACCTGGATTTTACTATCATATATTTTCCCAAACACCAAATCATTTTATAAAGAAGACAATTTCGAAGTAAACTCTTTAAAAATAGCCACCTCGATCTTATTATCTTTCTATAAACATTTAAAGAAACCAAAAATATTTTAATTCAAATAAAATTCTAATTTGCCCTGAAATAAATTCACAAATATGTTTTGGGGGGTTGAAGACTAGAAACTACAAGAGAAACAAAAACAGTTAAATAGGAAAAATGTTTCATATTTTTGTTACAAACATAATGTAACTAGATTTGAAATCGGACTTTTCTTAACGTAGGTCCATCATCGATTTATTATTTTTTTAATATAGACCTTTTGTTTCATTTTTCAAACATGTGACCTACCTAACTCAATTGTATGTGGTGCTTATGCGTTTGAAGTAATTAAATCGGCGGGATTCTAGTTTTGCCGGCCCTCTCTAACACAGGAGTTCTCAAGGAGATATAGATTTTCTAAGAAATAGATGCAATCTCTACACTAACAAGTTTTTGTATAATCTGGAGGTACGTGACTGATCCGTGATAAACATGAGTGATACGACAGAAAAAAGAGTTTGGGAACCACTGCTCTAACACATTGTCCCTTATCGGAAAATCTTAAAACGCTATAATAGTTTTCTTAAATAGCCTAAGAATCACTAAAAATAGGTCCCCATATATGTATAACCAATTTGATCAACACGTATTCCCAAAGAACCATCACCGAAAAAAACGCTTATGCAGGGACCTTTTTGAATGGGATAGAAGAGGTCTAATCGAGAACAAAACAAAGTTTATCAGGAAACACTTTTTAGCTTCAACACCAAACTAAGATTAAGTTAAGCAATTGGGTTAAGGTCTCTCGTAAGCATTAATGTCTGGGAAGTATATAAGTTTGCTCCGAATTTACCCGAACTAGAGTCGGGGTGTACCGAAGTGGCATTGATCGTTCTTACTATTGGATAAAGTATCAACCGGCGGAATATAAACAAGTTTCGTTACATTTTCGGTGTGGATCTTGATGGCACTGCCGTGCGATTTTGCAGGTTCGTTGAAGTAAATATATGTTCGAAATCCCGGTTCTGGCGATGACTTTTTTTCAATTCTGTTTAACAAAACTTATAATTTTGTATGTAGTTGTGTTTCAAAAATCAGATTGCGCTTGCTAGCCCTGGTTAGGCAATTTTTTAGGTGATGTAAAAAAGTACATCTATATTAAAACAATAATTAATTTAACTAAACGGAAAAAATAATATTCTACGCGCAACCTAATATACAGGGTATTTCAAGGAAACCGGAACGATCAAATATACCAGAACTGCTAAACCTAGGTACTTTAAATTTGGTGTACTTGGATTATTGATCACAACCGATCTTATGTTCTACTACTACAACTACTACATTTAGGTAAATCAAAGCTGGTACACCAGGTTAATTGATATCTGATGCATTGGCAATGTTTTCAAATTTACCGGTTTTGCAGAAATTAAGTTAATTTTGTTTTTTAAATGAAACCGTATATACTTATTTTTATATCTGTCGATCCTCTCTGCTAACATTAATGCGAACACGTAAAACAAAATGATTGCTTCACTTGCTTTTCAAGATACGACAACATAGCTTTTTTTTGTAAAAAGTGCCAGTGTGTTCAAATATTTCATTACCCACTAAACTTTAATATACTACATTTTGTACATAGGGTCTATTTGTCATGTCTTATTCGATGATGACATTTCCAATGATGCCATTTTGCAAAAAATAAATAAATTTGCTTTTTTCATAATATGTAACTCATAGCTACATTTATTGCTCTCAAATGCCCCCACCAACTTTAGTTTGGTTCCACACCATCAGATCAAGTTTTTTTATTTCATTCATTTTCCAAGATATGACAACACAGCATTTTTTTAAGTATTGGAAGTCAAATATCTCAGTACCTGCTTCACTCAAATATTCAAATTTCTGCACAAGTTTATTAATGCTCTCTAATTTCAGGACAATAATGTGAAATGGTGGGGATTTACAGAGAGTGAGAAAACTTCACTATTTAAAATAAACAATATATATTTTTTCACCGATTTACTTTATAACATAATTGCGGCTTAATAATATGAATTATTTAACTTTACTTATGATTTTAGATAAATGTGACAACGCAGTGTCACCATCTATCTCCAAAGCTAGATTTATTGTTTTGGATTGCTTCCGCCCGCTTAACTTTGATCCCATACCTTCAAGTTTTTACTTGTTTTTCAAGAATGACAATACAGCAAAGAAGTTTACTCATTTTCTGAAATCAAGCATCAATAGACTTATACAAATATTGGTATAGTAGATAAGTACCGAAATATTGGACCATTACGGTAATTTAAAAAATGATGTGTTGTCATATCTTAAAAAACAAGAGAAATAAAAACGTGATGTTTCTGGATCAAACTAAAGTTAGCGGGGGTAGTCCAGAGCAATACAAAATAGGTACGTGTTTATAATTTTTAAAAAATATTTATTTTTTGCAAAACCGGTAAATATGGCATCAAACAATCTAGTGTGCTTATATCTTGAAAAAGAGGTAAAATAGGAATTTGATATTATGCGTTCGCTTTAATGTTGGCAGAGAGAATCGACAGGCATAAAATTAAGTATAGGGCTACATTTAAAAAAGTTTGTCAATTTTCTGTAAAACTTGACAATAATAACAATATCATCATCAAGTCAGGCATTATCAGTTAATCCCATATACCAGATGTTTTTTACCTAAATATAACAAATACTGAAATATTTAGCCTTTCCAGTACGTACTTCTTAGAAAAAATGCTGTGCTGTCATCATATCTTGAAAATCAACTGCAGTGGAAACTTGTTATTTTGAAATCATAATAAAGTTGGCAGAAGCAGGGATAATCAAAAGCAAAGAAAATATGGGTATTCCAAACATTAAACACCTGTATTCACTAAGGTTTAAATTTAGACCAGGTCTAACTTGACAGTTATAGGTTTGAGATGACATAAGCGAAACATAAGTGGCAAACTAATAGTTTTAAGTACCATGGCAACTAGACCTGGTCTAACTCTTAAACCTTTTTAGTGAATACGGGGGTTAGTGTCTAAGTGTAGCAGATTCTAAGATATTTGACCGCTCCGTTGTTTTAAAATACCCTGTATATGAACATAAAGGAAAGAAAAAGTTCTTGGTGGACAGTAAATGGATGAATATACAAGTCGATGCTAACGCTTTTCCTGACATGACTAAAGATGACCTAATGGATAATAATTTGTCAGAGCAGATTCCATATCTGCACAATGCTCCATTGGGGCAATCTTTCTGGTCATGATTAAATCAGGCTAATAGCTGGTCAGAGTCAAGAATATTAAAGGTTGAAGAATAAACTGCTCCCCACATAAGAACAATACTCAAGGCTAGATCTGATTTGTGATGTGTAAGTAAAGGGTATGGAAATTACCAAAAGAAAATACATTTAGGCTCGTTTCTTAGCGGCAGTCATGGCAATTTGTGCTGATCCTACTAAAATGCGAAACCATTAGTTTAAAGGTATTTTTGATTTCGAGGATGTGATTAGTCATTTGAATGACGTGGGTATTCAGGATCGCGTTTTTTTTTAATTTAAATGCAGATCTGGTGTTTTTACTTCATTATTCGATACCTTTTATAACCTTCAGTTTAATTATGAAAAGTCATATCATACCATTTGATTTTTTTTAGAAAATCCGTATTATTTGAAAAATTACGAAAAAAACGCCATCTAGTGACCACTAATAGCATAATTACGGTACAGTTAATGATGACGTGAAGAGCAAAAATGCGCTTTTTTCTGACACCAAATTTAATGTGGGGATCGCGTTTCACTTAACAAAGTTAAATAGTATGTCTTTTGTCTATATGTACGACTCACTTCGTTAGGCAGATAGCTGTGATTTGTTCTGTTTTGGTCCACGATACGTCTTATTAAATACAATCAGAAAACCATGTCTGGCTTTAATCTCTACATAGCTGTGATTTATTCTGCTTTGATTCACCATACGTCTTACTAAACAATCAGCCATATTTGGCTTTAAGCTCTACATCTCATTAGGCTCATCTTAGCGTTGTAGGTTAGTTTAGCATCCAGGGGTAATCCTAAGTACCTCATTATATTGACCTTTTCAAAACGTTCTCCAAATACTTTCCGGTTGTTACAGTTAGAATTATTATTAATCTGATTTCTTCGGCCAGGAATTGTGTGAAATTCTCAAAGTTGTCTGCACTATAGTATAGGGTCGTGTGTGTCCGGATTTCGAACAACATAAATCTGCTCGATAAATTAAATTATCAACCAAAACTCCTCAAAAAATCACTTCCCTTCATTATCTGAAAGTGACACCGATAAACAAATATTACGAACTGAATAATCGTTACGACCTTTTAAACAAGATCCTACTGCTAAAACGGCACCCAAATCCCAGATGGGGTCAATCAACACGACATATGGTTATTGTAAAAGGAATGGAATGCCGCACCTATCTATACCTCTATCTCTCTCAGACGCCTGACAGGGGAGGAAACCTTACTTAACACAAACAGCAGGTGTTCGAATACATTATTTTTTATGGGGAAGAAGGTAACATCGAAAGTAGCTTAGTCCTGACAGAGAAGGAACGCTAAGGCACAGACAGGTGAAAGACTGAAAAAATGTGAACGTATATAACGAATAAAAAATACGCCACTTACGAAGGATCTGGGTGGTTTTAACTAACAGCATTCGTGAATAATAAGGTTGCAGACTGCATGCGGGTTCATTAGAGGTGATTGGTTTTTTACCATATAGCGTTTTTAACGTGAGTTGTTGAAAGTTGTTGAACTTGTTTCGATAAGAGCTGGTTTGATTACATGTATGAAATATTTGTCCTTGAATGTTTTATAGCCTAGAGGCAATTGAATCGGTGCGGTGGACGAAAGACCGACATACGTCTGAGAAATCAATCAAATATATAATGAGTAAAAAAAATCCTATTAATAGCGACGAATCGAAGTATCGAACTTGATGTTGAGAACTTTGAAGCAAGTTCCCTGGAATATAGGTATTTTAAAACTAAAAAAGTGCATTTGTACAGTAAGATATAAGATTAGTTTTTTGTATGTAAGTAAATAAAGCTTATGCCACAATGAAGTTTTAAGTACAACACAGCTTTACTTCCTGTAATTGTCTTCCTCAGATTTTAATAGATCTATAAGTTTACTACCGGAATTTTAAAATTTCAGTGCTGTTGTTGAAAGGACTTTGCTAAATTTGATTAATCGTTCATACTGAGAAAAAATAGTTATGTGGACTTTCATTATCATAATCTTGTCTTAAATTCAGTAAGTTAAATGTAAAATTTAAAGACACAACAACAACTTATATTCCACAGTATGTATTTTTTCAGTGGCGGCTCGTGGATTTAAGAACGGGTGAAGCGCAGCGTAGTTAGGTGCACAGCGCCGCAGACTAAAATTTTTCAGGGAGCCACGCCCAAAATGGCGGTTTTTTAACCTTTTTATGATGTTAATTATCCATACTCTGGAGCGTTTTTTAACATTTAGGGGAAATAATGTGAATTTATAAGATTTTAAATATATTTTTTTGTTCTTAAAAAACAGTTATATATAAAAGTGCTTCCGCCTCCGATTATCCGAACGCACTAATTTACATTAATTCTATAACAAGCGAACAAGCGCCTGCAGCCTGAAGCAGCATTTTTATGCCGCTCCCATCTCTATTTGGCTTACGGATATTCACCAACTGCCCTAAACAAATCTAGGCGCGAGAGCAGGCGTGCATTGGGGGAGTCTGATGCGGAATTTGTTACTGCTGATTGTGATTCCTCAATGGGTCGCTCTTATGAAAAGGTGTTCAGCGCGCTACGTTTTAAGTCGATTATTATTTTTTGACTATATAACACACTAGTTTTGAAATAAAATAATGGTATAATTAAGTAAATAATGTGAATTTATGTAAAACATACTACATTTTTATAGTAAAAATGTAGATTATAAAATGCTTAATTTAAAAATATTTTTATTTTTAAGTAAATTGAGTACTCTGACGAGCCGCCACTGTATTTTTTAGGACTACAGGTTTTTGATTCATGCCCCAAAAATATACAAAGTGTGTTATAGGTACTCATTTGTCCCGCCACTGCTGATGTGACAAGAATGTTTTAAAATTAATTTAAAACATCACAAAACGAGTCAATTGACAAAATACCATAACTAATTTTAAATAGTACAGAACATTTAATGTTAAATTCAATTGTTTTTAGCTACGCCAAGCTTTTGGTAATCTTTGCTTCCTTCATCAAGGCTACAATACGAAAAGAACAAATATTTTTTTAGCTTTTATTCACATTATTTATAAAAGAAGAGAAATTGTATTCACTGCTATGCAACTAAATTGCTACTTCTTGTTAAAAACAAGCACATTATATGTTCTAACTTATTTTAACATACTGGCTGAAATTCTTGTTTTCGATGCTTGCTATATTTATGTTATAATCTATCTGTTTTTCAGACTAATTGAGACTTAAATATATATCCATGATTTGCTATATGCTGTTATTAATAATACATGAGTAATATAAAAATTAATAATAAATTACTAGATACATGTCATCTAAAATTACTACTTAATTGAAAGCTAAGTTTTTTGCCAACAAAAAAATATTGGATTGTGGAGACTGATTATAGACTGGCATATGGATTTAATAACATATAAAATGAAGCCTATAAGGACACGTTTAAGCTATCTAAATTACTATTAATATTGTTATGATTTCTAAAATTCAGAAGATTTGCATAAATAAAACTAAGATCATCTATGTCGGCTTTTTTATTTAAAGAATTAGGTTTTAAGTATATTTCTACCATCTCTAGGATGGTGTTATAATTGGCCTCCTTAGATAATATTTGTGTTTCATTATAAATAAGTGCCCTGATTGGTTAGTGTGTTCTGAAAGAGTATACGTATTTTTTTAACCTATAGTCGCTTTTACGTGCAGTTATTCTGTCTTTTAAGACTTGTGAATGTTTGCCCTATATATACTCCTTCACATTCGGAACAAGGAATACTATATACAATATTTTTTTTGTATTTCATACATATCTTTTAACTTACTAAAAATGTTACCTACTATTTTGTTGTGCTTAAAGACAATTTCGATAGATGGATCAACCTTACACAACTTGGTTATTTTGGTTGAAATTTCTTTTATATAAGGTTAAAGAAGTAACTTAGACAATTTTAAGAGTTAAATGTACTGATGTCAGATGTTATTCCATCATTTTCTCTCTGCAGGAGTACCGGTTGGAGCTGTATTATATATTAATTATTTAATATTTATTCAGCGTATAATTTTTTTAAGAAAACGTCATACATTTTTTTTTAAGTTCATGTCTCTCATTAGGGTTCAGGATTCAGATGCTCAATGATATACCATTTCTGCGAGCCTGTATGTAGGTATGTCTGCCTATAGGAGCCATTTGCTTTACAGGAATGCCAATGTAGAGGCATACCTCAACTCAATAATAAAATGCATAACATTCAATTATGAACTTTTTTTATTACATCTTTGCTGTTAAAACCCCATTTGTTGGTAGTTTCAATCAAGTTTAGCACCAAACCAAAGCAACGATTGCGTGACGAAAGTCACAATCGATTTTTCGATTAACGAATATTAATTGGGAGATTTTTTTATTTTTAATATTCCAGTAATAGAAATGTTTTCTCATATGTTGCTCATTTTTTTGCTGGTGACTGCAGACAGCCTAAGAATAAAGTTAGTGAAGGAATGATATTCATTATATAGAACATCGAGTTGTTGTTATTATCTATTAATAACAATACAATATTAGCGTTGAGTCTCGAAATATTGCAGATTAAAATTATTATTAAACTAATCCAATCAACAAACATTCTTACCTTCTTTTTGCTAAAATACCCACTCAGTGTTCGAATCGATCGTTGGAAATATTATGGAAACAGCTGCCGGTGCATGTCTCATTCAATTTGTTTGTGAGAAGGCGAACAGATGTTCTGTGGGTCGGAATGAAAGTACACAGACCGCTGAGAGAGCTTTAAAAGACTCTTCTGAAAAATGTTTCTTTATAATAGGAAAAACGAACAAGGACAGACCCGACAATAATGAGCGTTTTTGCGTCACTTACTTTGCTCTAAAGGTCACCTTGCAAAAAATATTATATTCCAGTGAAAAGATTTCGCTTTGAGATACTAAGTTTATTGACATCCCTAATAAGATCCTTTTTTTAAACTGTTTTCGATATTAAAGGGTATAGTCCAGTCTATGAATGGTTAAACCTGGAGAAAATTAGGACGCAGGGCTCTTACAAGGTTTTTACGGATTTTCGCATTTTAGGGCTCCTAGATAACAAAAAACATGTTTTCTCAATTCCGTCGATGTCTGTTTGTGACACCAATAAAACACTACTTACCGATTGACTTCCAATTTTGGTCAAAAATTAATGATCATATGAAAATGACCTGGTAACATTTTAGTAAAAATTCAATATGTAGAAACAAAATGTCGGCCTAGTGAAATTTAAAAAAATATTACACAAAAAGTGCTTTTTCAATTTACGTCAAATTTTGCACAAAAATAAAATATTACGTAGAAATAAACTGATATCTTGGTACGAATCTAAGATGGCGAAACAAAATGGCGGATCAATAAAATAATTAAAAAATTGGCCCGTAAAAACTATTTATTAGATCGATTTCAAATTTTATGCAAGGGTGTGACACAGAGATGAACTGATAAAATGGTGTTACGAATTCAAGATTGCAGTCAAATAAGATGGTTGTAATCGTGAAAAAATTTACGGTTTCTAGATGTAAAAAATATGTTTTCTTAATTTCATCGGACTGTCTGTTTGTCTGTCTGCCTGATAGTTGCAGCATAGCTAAAAAATTACTTACCCGATTTACTTCAAATTTTGGCCAACAATTATGGGTTATATGACTATGACAAAAATCAAGTGGTAAAGTTTGTAAAAATTGTTCGCCAAGGCCGGCCCAAATATTCTAGGTAGACCAGCTATGGAAATATAAAAAATTATTTTGAAGATAGATGTATGTCATGAACAAAAAGTTTTTGAAATAAGTTAATGAGAAACTATAGTTTTTCTTATCAGAGCAGATCATGAAGGTTAAAGGCTGAGGTACTAGGTACCATGATTCCTTTAAGTGAAGACGGGAAAGTGTATTGATGCAGGATTTTAAGATTTGCAGAGTAGGAGAAGATGGAAATGCCTTTCCACATTCCATAATAGCGACACTCTGGGAATAAAGAAGCAAACAAAGTGAGAGGTCCTTAATCTTTGAAGTTGGACGATGAATGGATATGCATGGCTAAGAAAGGCATAATGAATAATAACATATTCCATGGTCATATCTCTAAAACAGAGACAGAGCGCCTACAATTCTACGATGCTCTAGTTATGCCAGCTTCCTTGTGATGTTTGGATTATCAATCAGGCGAATAACTCTTTTTTGGGCAGAGTCAAGGATGTTAAGAATTGAAAGAGAAGCTGTTTCTCTGACTATATGTATATATGTATATATATATATATATATATATATATATATATGTATACCTTTTACACTTATATATATATATATATATATATATATATATATATATATATATATATATATATATATATATATATAAGTGTAAAAGGTATACAAGTTGACAAAAGAAATATTTTCGTGCTCGGAAAGTAAACCTAATTTCTTCGCGACAGCCGTGTGAATTGAGGCGATATGATCATGCCAACGATGATCTTTCTGACAAGTGATACCAACTAGGCGAAAGGAATCTTTGGCTTCAAGCATTTGATTATTTATTTGAATGGTGTAGGTATTAGGAGATAATTTGTCAGATAGGGAACATGATTCTATCTTAATGGCATGAGACTGGACAAGGTTCTTTGCTCCCTATTCTTCAATTTTAATAAGGGTTACGGATAAAGCCATTGCTTTAGCCTATTATCAATTTCAGTCTTGGAAACAGGTTTGAAAAATTGGGTTTTGGCTGTGCATTGTACTATCTTCAGCATAGCTGTGAATATGATTGGCAGTAGAAGATCGCAAATCATTGATGTGAAGGAGGATTAGGGTAGGTGCACACAGTGAACACTGTGGAACGCCTACGTCGTTTTTGTAAGTCATGAATAGCCATCAACTACTACGGAAATAATTCTGTTGGAAAAAAACTGGCGCTCCAAGTACAAAGTTTTGGAGAAAGACACTGGCAGGAAGTTTGTTAAGCTTAACAGACTGTACAAGAGCAGATTTCCAGTTATTAGGAAAAATACCCTTATCATAACCTGGATTGGAAGTGCACTTTTTTTAGGACTATGGCCGGAATACCATCAAGACTAGAAGACATTTTGGTATTAAGTGTTATGAGAATACGCCGTACCTTTTTAACCCTGAAGGTAATTTCGTGCATATTGTATGGCAAAGATGCTACTGATAGGAGGAAGTGAGGGGGAGGATTTGAGTAGAATTTGCAGCGAATTGTTTTGCAAAAAGCTTTGCTTTTGCTTTAGATATGGAGTCGATTTCATCACCAGAAGTTAAGGGTGAAAGGGAGCTTATGCAGAAGTTTTTAGTAATGTTTCTGGCAAGCGAACGTTTTGTAGAGGTTAGATTACTACGAATGTAGGCACCACAATTCAGGCGTAATGATAGAAGACGTTTATAAACAGGGAAGCAAAGGTGATGGGTTGCATTTATTCGGCTTATTTTGATTGCGGTGCGATTAGGAAGAAAATATCAGGCATCAGCAGGGATGAAGACAGTTATGAACAGAGTTGAGGTCTTACCCAAGTCACATATATTAGTGAATGAGAAATAACATTTCAATGGTGAAGCGCCACACGTAACCCTCACCCGGAGATCCGAATGGACAGATATTTTGACTTCAGAATATTTTACTTCAGGAAATCATCATCACTTTTCATAGAACATTGTTCGGCTTGGGTAAAATAACAAAGAAAAAGAAATAAGATAAAAATAAAATAAAAAATAAATAGTCAAGACCAAGGCGCAGCATTTGCACCCACCAGCCTGACATCTGAAAACTGAAATATGAATATACGTATCACACTCTTTGTGTGTATACGTTTTCACAAAAAATAATATTTCCTTTCTCCCATCAAATATGCGGTTTGCCGTAGTAAACAATGCGTAACTCGTTAGAGTGTTATTTCCAGTACATTGTTTACTGCGTTACAGAGACAAGCTAAGCAGCATAGTGTTATTTTCTTCCACTGACGTCACATGTCATGAGTACAATCTGAAAACTGTAAACGAGTCGGAGGTTTAAACTTAATAATTCCACCAACATTTTTTTTTCTGATGTTAAAGATGAATATGAAAGGGACTACAATAATGTGATAAATAGTATTTACCTATAAACGTTCCAAAATATTGAAAACATTATTGCATTTTTTTGCCTAATATTTTTACGGTTTGACAGTTGTACTCTTATTATAAATAATTGTTTGTTCGCTTTGTCCACATGATATTATCTTCCTTAGAGGAACTGGAACAATAGTATTGCATTAAAAATCTCGCTTTATTTAGATAGTAAATAGTCATTATTTTTTATCTTTTTTTTTAGAATTCATCCGGATTTCTCGAAAATCTGATGATTAAGCAAATAAAAGCCTTAGAAATTACGATATCGCTTTACATTAGTATCATTAGAAATCTTGATATATCTACTTTTTAACAAGTCTAGTATTTAGTTTTTCAATTTTTCTTAAAAGCATTTTAGTTTCTGAGAATTTTAAATAACCCTCATGGCTGTCAAAATGGGTCTTTTTCCTTTAAATCACTTGTCTTTTCCTGAGGTTAATTTTTCCTCATGTTCTATATATGACGTCAAAAAGGAATTCACGACCTTCCTTTTCACTCATTATGTTGAGCGTATTTTTTTATGTACGAAGAGAAAACAAATCAACCTCTAAATTTAGTTAAAATAGATCACGCAGATGAAACATTGTGCGCGCGCTGATGTATATAACCAGTTTGCACGTAAAAATAATTATCACATGTCACCAAGGATTTCACTTTTCAAATTCGTTTTTGAATATAAAAATATAATGATTTTTGGTCCCTGGATGAGTTCTCAATTTTCAGATTTTCCTCTGGATAGAAGAAGTTAGTGGGAGAAATTAACTAAGTTTCCGTCTATCTCGAATATCCTCGTTTCCTCCCATACACAGAAAAACAATAATTAGGACCATTTATATTTAAAATATCTTTTTATATTTACATATTAATATTTATATGTGCCAACTATGTATTAACTTGTATTATTATACGTACACTTTAATACCATATTTCTGCTACCTATGTCAATATCAGCTTTAAAACATATGTTGTATTAACACTGTTTGGTTGATAAAGTAATCTCACGAACGTCTAATTTTATGGAGTTTTGAAACAATCAGTCATTGTGCTACAATCATCTGACGCATGAAATTATTTTTTTTACGCACGTAGAAAGGTGGGTGTAAACATAAAAACTAATTTATTTCTTTTTTTTTTCAGGTAAATGTAACATGAAAGATACTAAAGAGAGATTTATTAAGAATATTTGGTAAGTACTATAACAAATATATTTAACATAAAACGGAAGCTTTCTGGGCTTCGCTCAATTGAGGAATTATTGTTCTTGTGATTAAAAAATCGTAATATCTCTATGATTAAAACTTATTCTGGTCTCGAGAAGTAATAGGACTTTTGTCAATAGCTAAATTATTACAAATTCCAAATGGTAATATTCCAATATTCCAATAAAAAATTCCAAATTCCAATAAAAAATGGTAATAAAAGATTTACTAGTTATATCTTAATGAAGATAAATGTGTTAAAATAAATATAATTTTCAATCTTTTTTTGGAAAATGATATAAGTTTATATTTACTTTTTTGATCAAGAGGTTTATTTATATTATCAGGTAGTGGTTACAATTGCAAAACAATGCAAAGCGGTTCTGTCATAAATAACGTATACCTAGAACATTTAATCCCTCAAAAAAGGCTATTATAGGCGAAATATAAACAGCCTATATATGCACATAATTATTCGGTTATAAGTTCACATAAATCCTGTACCTGTTTAAATATTTTATTAGGCTGCAATTTTATTTTGCTATATAGGATGGCACTAAAAATGTACCTTTCCATCTTTGCCTACCACTTGTTTTTTGTACAAAATGTCATGTCAATCTGATAAGTAGTTTTTTTGTACTGAATTTTTAAATATATCATTAACCGCCACTTTGTTCTGCCATAATAAAGTTTACCAGTTTATCCCTATATCAGATATTACTTTTGAGCAAATTTTTGAAATCAGTTTGATAAGTACGTTTTTAATAATATTACCATTTTGTAAGGCCGCTTTTGCCCCGCCAACTTTTACCAAAATATAACCATTTCATCCCCATTTGACCCTTGATTTTTGACCAAAATTTTAAGTCAATTGGATAAGTAATTTTTGAGCTATGCCGCATACAGACAAAACGACAGATAGACCCAGAGACTGATCGACATACTGACGGAAATGGAAGAACATGTTTTCAGGGTCCAGGGACCCGAAAACTCATAGATCTACAAAAATCTCTCATGGTGATTTTTTCAGGATACAATACTTTCCTCTTACGAGGGAAGTAAAAACTTAACATTATCTAGAGGAATAGTAAACAACAGATAATTATGTCCTAACACACTTAAGATTTATAGACTACACGATCGCACATGTACTTGAATATCTACTTAGTAATAAAATCGTAAATACATACTACAACTACAACCCAACCAAACCGGTGGAAGATCATGCATGCGAAAAAATCCAGCACCAGCCGAGGAGGTAACATTACTCTTTTTGGCCGTATATAACACGTCCAAGAATGCCCATAAAAAAGAACCAGTTTTAAAGTAATGAAATTCCTCGTATGTTCTTTCTTAGTTTGGTAACGCCAGGTTTGCCTTTTGAAATAAACTTAACATCTCTTACTGTGAAACAAAAAAGGCGAAAACTGTTTTAAGAACTGGTTTAGCCGGAACGGAGGATATTGAAGTCGTATGTGTACGAGTAAAAGTTGAAAATGCGCCGAGAACTTAAGTGCAAAATTTATTACGGAATCTGTTAGTCATTATTAACGATCCGAGCCATATTTTGTTGGAGATGGAAGGAAACAAACCATACAAACTTAATTAAGGAAATTTGTGTGTGAACATATTAATGAGCAATATTTGCTTATACATAGTGGTTCTTTAATGCCCACCTTTAGTTTTTGAACCAATCAATACATCTTAAATTTAGCACATGTCAACTTTGTGTACTAAAAAGATGGTCGATTGAGCACCATTTTGAAAAACAAATGGAAAGGGGGGTCGAATAACACTTTCAAATAAAAAGTGAAAAAAGAATAACAAAATGGAGAGTAAAAATTTTTGAAAACTCAAGTATGAATTTTTAGTTCCAGGGTGCTTTATAAAGGAGAAAATTTAAATGTTGTTTAAAGTTAGAACACCCGGTAAATAGGAAAGTACAGTACTTAGCAGTAGCACCCACCCCCATAAGAACTTTTTGGGTCTTGTGTGGGTAACAAACCTATGCATTTGTCTTTTTTTTAACTTTAAATGACAGCCTATGGTGTATAGACTAGATTAAAAGTAAAAACTCGTAACATTACTCACTTTTTTGCCGAAAAAAAAAATCGAAAAAGTTCGCAAATTTCACTACTTTTCCGTGCAAAAACTCTCCGTTATGATAGTTTGGATAAAATCAGGAAACAAAGTTATGTGTAGTGTTGCCAAACTGACCTGATTTTCTGGAAATATATACCACAAGCCTTAATGATGGTTTTATTGACGAACCTGGGCTAACCTAACGCTAACGAAGTAGATTCACCTAACAATATAGGTTTTGTTAAAAAAATCCTTGTTTTAATATGGCTCGAAATTTTGGTGGCACCGCATGCTTCCTTTACAGCAAACCTATCCTAACCTAAACAAAATAAACAAACTGTGTTCATATATGTCGCATTTGACATTTAAGACGTGACAATTCGCTTCTATATTACTAAACGTCATTAGAAATATAAAACCAGTTTCTTCAGAACCGAAAAACACATAAAGCAATGACTTCTATACTCCAGTGCCTCTAAAGAATCGTCGAATTGAAAGTAAAAAACCTAGTGGTGCATTTCCAATCCACTAAGAAACGATATTGTACATAAATTTATAAATGATTATCCAACAACCTCACCACTCAAATGATAAATCATCGAATTTAAATTTTGCTTTAACCAACTTCGCATTGCTTTTTAACCATCCTGGCGTTGCTTCTCAACAGAACCTCCTTTGCCAAGAAACTAGGTTTCCCTTTGACATATACAATAATATACACCTTGTGCATATTATTGTGAAATATAAGAAAGATGTTATGTAGAATATATATTTTATTTTAAACAGGTGACATCTATCATTGTTTAAATACTCGTGTTATAATTGTTTTTATATACACTCCGACAGACTTTCTGTCCTTAAGAAAATAAAAATATGCATAATCTTTAAGTGTATATCAAACAAAACGTGAATATGGCATCAAAGTCTAGATGTGCCATTATACTGCAATCACTCTGGAAATGTCAACTGTAATTTGAAAGCAAGTGTTCAATTTTCAATTAGTTGGGTTTATTTGTGGCAGGTAAATTCGCGGCTACATTTGATCAGTCTTATCATGATGAGTAATTGACACTGATAACTGGTATACGAGGACATGTAGGGCCTGAATTGTATTTCTAGAACATAGATTTTTATTTTTAAATCACTTTGATGATCAAAACGGCAGTTGTAAGATTTTAAGGTATTTAATTTATGTGACGTCCTTGCAATATATGTTGTTTATTCTTCAAAGCAGCTAAAGAAGAGCAAACATTTTTTAGCAAAAAAAATTGCCTCCAAAGGATTTTCGAATTGAAAGCAAAGAATCTAGTAGTGCAGTTCCAATCCACTAAGACACAGCATTCATTGTACACAAATTCATAAACGATTATCCAACACCCATACCGTTCGAATGAAATCATCGAAATTAAATATTCCTTTAACCAATCTCGCATTGCTTGTCTACAGGACCTCCTCTGGCACATCTTTATTCTGCCACGAAACTAGGTTTCCCTTTCCCATATACCAAGATCAGTACCTATTATACGTGCAAACACCCTGTGTACATTATTATAAAATATAATAAAGATGCTATTCAGAATATATATTTTAAACAGGTGACATTGCAAAATTTAATTAATAATACTCGTGTTAGAATAGTTTTTATATTAATTCAGACAGAGTTTCTGTCGTTAAGAAGTTATATACATAATATTTAAGTGCATATCAAACAAAAGATTGGCACACATAAAATACTTTTAATTACTTTACATAAAAGAAAAAAAATTATACTGAGATTTTTTTGTAGGAACAAATCAAATGGTTGTAAGACTAAGTTACTTAACAAACCAAATGGCTAACTCAAAATGATAAGAGACATAATATAACTTAATTTATTTTATAATAATTTTTTTATTTAATTTTGCTATGAAACTATTTTAGAACACATCCATCATTTAATATGTTTTTTCTTGATTTAACCTCCCTTTTTGAATGTTTTAATATTACACGTGTAGATGTGTCGTTATTATTGAATATTTCATACTGTTTACACTTTTTAAATGAAGTGGTCCCAGGGTGTTTTAATCCTATTCTGAACGGATTATTATAAAGCTAGTTATCTTGCCATTTATTACATACTTCGAAATTTTACTACACTAATGCAGGGTGTTTTCCGACTCAACTAAAAGTTCACATAAACATGTGTACACAAAGCCTTCATTTTTGAGATACAGGGTGTTAAAATTTTATTATTTCTTTAGTTTTTTTCATGAAAAGTACGAGGACTTTCCTGGAGATATTTAATTCAAATCTGACACACATTATTCGGTAGCAATTTCTACGAAATGACTATAATGCGTGTTACTTTCGCCTAGGTCACGATCTCTTTTGTCCCCCCCTCCCCACCTCAAAAATTTTACTCCGATGTCACTGGTCGAAATAATCTAAGAATAATCTAACAAAAAGTTACTGAAGAGGGAATTTAATTTTATTCTAAAAATGGCCAGTGACGTCGCAGTAAAAACGTAATGGGCTAAAAAGGGTCCCGACCTGGCAAAAAGTACCACCCAGTATAGTATGTGTGCCAAATTTGAATAACATATCTAGATATGTACGAGTTCGGTGAAAAAAACTGAAAAAAAAATAAAATTTAACACCTTGTATTTCAAAGCAGAAGGCCTTGCGGACACATGTTTATTATAAACTTTTAGCCCTAGAACTGTCCAAAAAAAGTATATACTGCATTTCAAGCCATCAATTCAAAAGCACCCTGTATAAAACACATTTTTCACAATACAATCACTATAATCCTAATCCTATAATTTACCAAACAAAGCAATTAGCGAATTCTTGGAAATCCTGGCACAGACAAATTATTAATAACTAAAACATATATTATTGACATTGATGTTTTCGCTAATGCTTTTGCATTGCTCCATATTATACTTTCACATGTAGTTTAGCCTGGATTATTTTTATTACTTTTTATCTCTTAGTCAGACAAAAACATTTCATAACGCTGATTAATTAGAATTTCGTCACATCAATATGGTAAAAGCACATGAAACAAGTATTTTACGATAATTTGACAAGTTCATTTTAAAATAATACTTCATGTGCTTTTAGGAAGGGAGTTGATGTGAGAACAATACATTACAAAAAAGCCTTCTTTTGCCGTTCTGTATTCCGTATGTTTCAGCCACCATCAGGGAAGATACGTGAACTTTTTACTGAAGCTATGCATCTAGAATATTGCATGCTGCAGGGACGGACCGAAAAGAAAATATTTGGGGGGGGAGGCAGTAATACAATTCAATGACATAAAAATAAAAAAGTTTAAAATATTAAACTACTAAAATACTATTTGACACTATAATTCCACTGATTGGAATAGGTTGCGGTATTTCTACTCTTCCTTTCCTTGGAAAGATGTTTGTTTCTCTAGCAACGATATTAACCTTTATGTGGTATAAAGGTTAATATCGTTCTATTAGGACTTCAAAACATCTCAACAATATACCTTGGTTTTCAAAATCCTGCGATAATGCCAGACTAGAGAAAATGTACCTTTTTGCAACACCATTCGTCGCAAATTCTATTTTAATTCCTCCTCTTCTCCTCCCCCTTCCAAACATTTGAGCAAGTCTGGCATGACGCACTTCTTAACAAACGTCTTTCCTATGGTCTGGTCTTCCTCCAAAACTTTGTATTTGTACTGCAGAGTTTCCCCTCTAACAGAAGTATTTCTGTAGTGGTTGACAGCAATTCATCTAAGTTTCACCAAATCAACGCAGGCGTTCCACAGAATTCAGTGTTGGTGCCTCGGTTGGCATCTTCTGCACATCAATGATCTGTTTTCTTCTACCAGCAATCCAATTCAGGGCTATGCTGACGATGGTACACTCCTCTCCAATATACAATTCCCTGTCGCCAAGACCGAAATTAATCATAGCGTAGAGTAATGACTTTATACCTAACCCAAAACCTCATTAAAATCGTAAATTGGGGAGCAAAAAACCTTGTCCAGTTTTTCGCCACTAAGACACAATCATCTTTTACTATCTCACAAATTATCTCCATGTACCCAAAACATTCAAATGAATGATCAAATGCTTGAAGTCAAATATTCCTTTAGCTTAATTAATATCACTTTTCAGAAAGATATTCGTTGGCATGATCACATCACCTCAATTGCCACATCAGCCGCGAAGGAATTGGCTCCACATATGGAGAGCAATATCTCCTTCAATCCTGAATGTTCTTGTAGCCCAAAGAAGAACTATTCGCCTGATCAATAATCAAAACATTACAAGGAAGCTTACATCGCCGAATTGTGGGCGATCTGCCTCTTTTTTACAGATAAGACCACGGATTCTGTTCTGATTAATTACCATCCACTATGCCCTTCTTAGTTATTCCTGCCCTCTCCCCCTATGTGTCCGTCCCTTGCTTACCGTTAATAATTAAAATATTATATAAACATCCTAATACTATCTTTTTTCTATACACACTCCCTTCGTTTATCTACAATTTTTAAATTAAGTGGTCAAATGATGTTTTATTATAAATAAATTATTAATTAGTAAAACTAGTTATAATAGCATTATATTATATAATTCAAAATTTTACTAAACTAATATAAAATACATTCTCTACAACAAAATATAATCTTAATCTTATTAATTCTTGGAAATCCTGGGACTGACACATGATAACTTATATATTATTGACATTCATGTTTTCACTAATGCTATTGCATTGACCCATATTATACAATTCACATGTAGTGTAGGCTGGATTATTTTTATTACTCTTATCTCTAAGTCAGACAAAAACATTTCGTAACGCTGATTAATTAGAATTTCAGCACAGAATCGAGTTAAAAACAAAGGGAAACACGCAAATATTCCACTTTGCGAAATGTAAGAACTCGATTTGTTTTATTTACCGACCACGGAGAGGTATAACGAGCTCCGAGGTATGTAATACCATTACCATTTAACATTTTATCGTTTAACCAAATAAACAAAAACAGGTTTTCACCGCTCTATGACCTTGAATCTTATTTCGGAGCTCCTCATCTGTTAAAATTTCGATGCTATGGTCGGATGCCATTGCTGTCGAAAATAAAATTACATTCTTTTGTTCGGAATCGCCCCGAGATAAGTGCTCCCAACTGTGAGGGTTACTATAGCTTGTTTCATCTAAGCGATTCAATCGACGAATTTCATCGATTTTTTTATCAGGTACCTGCATAAATAGGTAGGTATCATGATATTAAAACATATATTAACAAAAAAATTATTTTTTATGTCCAGTGCAGCCCCTAGAAAAAATTAAAATAGCTGTAATATTCAAATTATATCGGGCAGCCGAAAACGTGCTTCTATTGGCCGTGACGTCAGACAGTTGGAAATTCCCTTTCTGTGTGGCGCTTTAATTTCTTATAAATATATATATATATAATATAATAATAAAAATAACGCTTTGTTTATCTTTTTCTTAGTATATTGTGACCTGCGCGTAGCAACAGAATTTGGAAACAGTTAGTCTGCTGATTGAACTTTCCTCATTTACTTTTAAATGTATGATTGCTTTCTGTGGATATTGATTATCCAAAATCGCAGCTGAAGAGGGTTTTTTCAAAAGTCGATCCGATAATCTCCCTATTTTTTCTACAATTATTCAATTCTTTAGGCACATAATAAGTGTTGTAAATATCATTATTTTACTTTTTGCAATGTGGTAAAAGCACATGAAATAAGTATTTTACATTGATTTGCTAAATTGATTTTAAAATAATACTTCACGAGGAGCTAAGGCGTTGATGTGAGAACAGTATATTATTTTAAAACATTCTTGTATAATACGTCTCAAGAATACATAACAAATTTCAAATTCTTTCTGTCTCTCTCAAATCTATGTAAATTTTGTTACTTTCAATATTTCAAACTTTAATGTCGAATTAAAATATTTCTTCAAACAACATCTTAAAACTATTCAAAAATGTTTAAAAAACGTCATGCCAAAATGAAGTTACTTATTTTCGGCACCCTGTGTTGAATAAGAATCCAAAATATAATTATCTCTGATCCAGAGACTGATTTTATGCCTTCTGGTAATTACACTAAATTCATAATTTTGATCATTTCTATGTTAAGTTGAAGGCTTCAGGTGTTTCAGATTCATTCTGTGCATTGTGCAGGTAACAAACTAAGAGAATTTGTATTAACTTGAAACTAAATTCCATATTTTAGTATACCGAATTCATAATCATTTGATACTTATTTAATTAATTATTTGTCGAGTAGGAGGTCGGTTTCGTACTCCAAGGATCTAAAACACAAAACACATATCTTTGCGTACGTCAATCGTGAGGTGTCAAAAATGTAATTAGTTAAATTATAGATCAACGAAGTCTATTTGGTAGGCCACTATAATAACAGTGAAAATCAATGGTGTAGAAGAATAGTGTTGGATGTGGACGAATATTGCTATTTATATAAAAAATACGATAGAACTGATGATCTGTCCCACTTTATTCATAAATATGAAATAAAATAAAAATGTATTTTTACGCTACGCATCTTTATCGGTATTCTTGGGCTGTAAAGATATATGAAAGTAAAAAAAAACATAATTTTTCCTAGAGAACAACAGCGTACCTACAATAATAATTGTTTTCGATTATGTCACAGGAGGCGGCATTAAACTCGCCTTAAGGCAGTAGGCCCATTATATGATAAAGTTAAACTCGCCCTAAAAAACAACAAACTATCATCAGGAACTAACAAAAAAAAAAGGAATGCTTTTGTATTACAGTAATTTCGGTACACGTGTCTCGTAATTTGCCAACTAATAACGAACTTAACCAATAGGCAACTCTTACACAAGTCCTCAAGAAAATGGGGGAAGGGGGCATCACTCCCCTGCCCCCCTTTAATGACGGACATATTGCCAATATCCGCACCGGGTTAGCACCAGGTTCGTCAATAAACCCATCGTTAAGGACAATGAAAACATGATGGTTTTTTATAATTTTTAATATAAAACTAGAAACAAACCGATTATCCATGTTTAATTCTCTAACGTAATTTTTAACAAAAAAATTAAAGCGACAGTTAAATATTTTTCTTTTGTGGCTGTTGTTTCTACTCTTTTTTAATTAGATGCCATCTTATTTGATAGAAGAAACTATTTTTTATGTTTGCAGATGATACATCGGTTATTATTTCAGTACGGAGCCGTGAGGAACTCGAACAAAAAAATAAAGCAACTACTTACGGATTTTAATGTATGGTGTCAAAAAATAATTTAATATTAAATTTGAGCAAAACTGTATATAAAATATGAATTTTCGTTTGCGATGAGTGGTATCTGCAGTTGGGGATTCACACAGCTGTCTGGTTCAACCAAATTCTTGGGCTTGGACACATTTTTGTCATGGGATGTACACTCAGAGCATGTTGCGATGTTAGACCTGACTGCAAAGATAAATAGGTATTACAGTTTAATATATAGTCATCTTAATTATGACAATATTATATGTATTATGGAGTAATTTCGTGGGAATATCACGAATATTCTGAGAGAGAAACCTGCCATAAGGCTGTTATTAAACTTAAAATGGAGGGACATTTGCAAGCCTTCCTTTATTATATATTAATATTAACAAATTCGAGATGAATTGTAATTTTCATGATCATGTTCTGTTCTGAGAAACATAATTTATCTAAATTTGAGAAATCGCCTAACTATATTGGTAGAATAATGTTCAACAAGATTCCAAAGCATATAAAAATACGAATTTTAATTTATTTAAAAATTGTTTTAAAAAAATCTTAGAGCAAAAACACTACTACTGCCTTAATGAATTTCTTACACTTTCTGACACCAGCGTAAATTATCTATTTTTTTAGTTTTATTATTTTTACCTTTAAATTATATCTTCTAGCGTTTTTTTGATGTGTATATCCATTTTGTTTGGTTTAGCTACTAATAATTGATTTGATTTGACACAGGCACGTAGCTAGGAGGAGTCCATGCTCCCCCCCCCCTCCCCCCTCAACTCTAAGAGCCAATTTCTAACTCGAATCTCAGGAAAATCAGGATACATACTAATGTTTTGCAGCTTTTTGACAGCTCTTCCCTTTTCTACGAATATCTGCCAAAATATTGCACCCAGTAAATGTAAAAAATAAGGGAGTGAGAATCCTAAAAATATCCCCTGATAGTTTTTTACTAAATAAGATAAATCGATTGGAAAATATAGTTCATTTCTTTCTTTCACTAAGATACAGGATATCTAAGAAATATCAAAATTTTGAACACGTCCCGGGACCAAATTTATAATAATTCAAACAAAAATAATTGTTTGATATTCAAAAATGAATTTGAAAAAGGAAATCTGTGGTTAGGACATGTGATAATTAGTTATTACGTTTATTAAAAGTAGACTTTGAAACTTTCCAGCGATGCAATAATAATTTTAAGATTTTTATTATTGGTTGATCAAGAGATTTTCGAGAATTCCGAGGACCAAGAGAATAAACATTTATTTATAAAAATATACTAGTGTTGAAATTTAAACAAAATAAAAGTCTTACTAGGGGTTCTTTGTAGTCTTCAGCTTTCAATACTTGATATACAATATACTATTGTCGAGTTTATCAGCATATAACTAAAAATATCTTCTTTGAAAAGCAGATCAAGGAACAGGATTTATCGTGTTTCTATTTATTTTATTATGTCTGATAAACCTGATATATAAGGGTATTCATTACTTATATAATAAATGTTTAATGTATAGTTACGTATTATTTATAGTACTGATATAGTAACGTTTAATTATGGTTACTCAAGATTGTAATGAACAGCTCATTTTCTCTTCCGCTAAGATATCCTGTCAAATGAAAAATCTGAAAATTCTGAACACGTCCTGGGACCAAATTTATAATAATTCAAGCAAAAAGTATTACCTTTTAATATCCAAAAATGAATTTGAAAAGGGAAATTGTGGCTAAAACTTCTCTTCCGATATTCAAAAATCGACTATCAATATGATGAATACATATCATTTACCCCGAAAAAATTACTTAAAAAAAAGAGAAATGAAACATTTAAGAAAGAACAAAACGCTTATTAAAAAGGAGACTGAAGCTTTTCAATGATAGGTACTATATATAAACCAACATCATAATTTCTAAGATTTTTATTATTTGTTGATCAAGAGATTTTCGAGAATTCCGAGAAAGTATTAAAAAGTATGAGTATGGTTATTTATCATATAAATCAACTTTTTCAGTACAACGATTTTCTCCCAAACCCTCTATAGAGGGTATCAGCAACGTCAAATGTTAATATTTGCTTTACAAAGCCTACCTTGATTTGTCTCCATCATGTATTTTCCAAACACAAATCATTTTACATAGAAGACAATTTCGAAATAAACACTCTTTAAAAATAGCCATGTCGGTCTTGTTATCTTTCTATAAAGATTTAAAGAAACTAAAAACATTATGTTTCAAATAAAATTTTAATTTGCCCTGAAATAAATATACAAATATCATTTTTTTAGGGGGTTGGGCCAACTTCAGTGAGACAGGGCTCGTACTAGGGGTTTTTTGTGGTCTTTCGTTTTCAACACTTGTTATATAATATACTGTTATTGATGTTGTCAGCATATAAAAAAAATATAAATACCAACCAAATCTTTGAAAAGCAGATCACGGAATAGGATTCATCTTGTTTCTATTTTATTTTATTATGTCTTATAAACCTGATATGTAGGTATATATTATTTATATAATAAATGTTAATGTATACTTACATATTACTTATAGCACTGATACAGTAATGTTTAATTATGGCAATTAAAAATGGTAATGCAGGGACGCCAACGCAATTTCCATAGTGTCAACAATGTGACGTGGCTGGATTTTGTGTCAGTTATGAAGTTCACACTCATAGCAATTACACGGATGAAATATTTTACGTTAGATTCAATTAAAGCCTTTCTGAAGTAGCATATTTTCTCAGTCTGTATGACATTTATATCGAAACAATTTAATTTTGTAGTTTTAAATTATTTTCCGTTTGAATAAGCATTCAAACAAAAAAAAGTGACTATTTCAGGAGCCTCTGCAATATGCCACCAAGTCTGCTGGAAGTTAACTGATCCAGGCATTTTGGGCGCATCTTAAAACGTAAAATGTTGATGCCAATTCTAAGAACCGCCTATATATAGGCTCTCGTCTGTCCTTGCCTGTACGTTCCACGATATCAGAGCGTAAGCACTTCTAAGAAATCGTGTTGGATGACATCCAAAGAAATTAAAGTGGATATGCGGAGACAAGAACTTTTTCTTTTTTCTGGATAGATTTATTACGTTGGCATTGTTTGTTTATACTGGATATTCGGGAAATTTATTATGGTTTTCAGGTCAATTTATTTTTCGGTTTGTTTTTCTAATTTAGTTTCGTCATGTTTCCTTTTACGAGAATAAATAAAGGTCTATTGAAAACCTGCAGTACTCCATATACTTTTAAATATAACGTTTATACAAACTTTATAAAGTGAACATGGACAACAACATAATTGATAGAATTGTGATCCCAGTATCACGGGCGAGCCATACAATACTGCGATTACTGACAAATCAAAATCCCCTACTTCTATAACTGATTTGCCTGAAAGCGAAATATTGAAAACTTTTAAAATAATTCCAACTCTATGTATATTTAAAACTAATCATGGGATTGAGTTATGCCAGTAAAAAATGTATTAGTATGATCAACATGTACAAGTGAATTTTTCAAAAAAATCCACTTTAATCTTCATAATTATAATGTTTAATAATAATAGGTTGTGTCAATAGTGTTATGAGCGTAATGTGTACAATTTATTATGCGCCATACTGATTCGGAATGTAAGTCGTTGATATGACTAAATATTGCAGAACAATGAAATACAGTCATAGCACGCTAACACGAGACTATTTTTTTAAACTAATTGAGATAATATAAATTTAAAATGTTTATTCACTAAAGTTTTTACCCCTAGCGTAATATTAAATCGACAGTTAACATATCGTTTAATTGCCTAATTATACTCGTAGATCGGATATTATAGAACAATTGTATACGATACTGCCTGCATTCCTTCCCCAGGGATTAGCCAAAACACAAGTATGTATGAAAGCAAGAACTGAATGAACTCGTGAAGAGTGTTCTAACAACTGTATTCTTCTGTACCTAAACCTTAATACTGTTTTAAAATGTTATTGACAGCGTAAATGTAGGATGATTAGTATTAAATTATTTTAAAATATCATATATATGATTTTTGTTTTAACGTGTCTAAGAAACTTGTATTTGATATATTGCAGTATTACATGTTAAACAATTTCTACTGAAGAGACAGTTTGAGGAATACTATAGGATCATTTTCAATATATATTTTTTTAGTTTTTTGAAACTTAAAAACTTTCCGTTCTTTTCATTTCTTACTTTATTTCTTTTATATAAGTCCTGGAACTTTTTTATATATTTTTAACAACTTTTCAATACGTGTTATCTTATATTATTTCTGGGCGTAAGCTTGGATTTTTGACAAGACATTATTTTTGACAATAAATCATATTTTTAAATATTTTTTTTATTAATTGTCTATTTTTTCTGAATTATTCTTTATGGCTTTAGATTGACATTTATAATCATTTGAGCAGACAGTAGAAAAGCACTATATGGCTTGAATAGCTGTAGAATAACCATAAGATCTGTACAGAAATATCATGAAGCTGTGGGTAGATGTCTCTCATAGGGTTGGGTGATTATATTAATAATTGATTATTGCGAATAATAAATCATGGGTTTATGTCAATTATTTCCAGCTACATATAAACATCCAATTAAATTTCGAAAAATGTCCCATTCAACTAATGATAGCCGTATTACCCTGATTAAACGGTTCCAGCTTTTGCTAAAATTTATCAGCGATTATATCGAACCTAGTTTTTGTATACATTGTTTTTTGGGCGAAATTAATATTATTTCGGACGAAATTTATACACATTCAATTTATTGTACGTTATTTTTATGAAATTTAATATATACGTCATATAATTATCACTTTGGCAGATAAACAAGTCAGTAGGCCGGTCGAACGAACTATATAATTATGAGAGGAGATAAGAAAAGTTATGGCTGAAAAGTAAGCATCTGTAAAATTAATTACAGGAAATTTCCAATTTGCGCAGGTGCAGATCATGTTGTCATATGTTAATTTTTATCCACAAATATAGGCAACTGTTGCAAATTAGGGTTAGAAAAGGAATACTATTCATAACAGTTCATATCATATAATATTCGTTAGCAATCATTATATATTTATAACGAAACTTAATATGGGTAATTATTATTATATAAACTTCAACTATTTTAAACAGATATGCAACATTCGGCAATCACCTGACATTATTTCGTATTTACATTTTAAGTCGATTTTAAGGATGCTGCCGGCAATAAATAGTCCTAAACTAAAATAATTTAATAAATATATAAAGATTCCAGCACCCAAATATATTTGCTGTATAATCAATCTCTAGTGACAAAAGGAGACTAAACGATTTTTTAAATCCATGGATACAAAACCTACTTGTTAGTAGGAAGTAGGTATGCGATAGATATGCATAGTAACCGCTTACCGTGAATACAAACATCCCTACATGATTTTTTAGAATAGAAAATTTTTTTTTTGAGAAAGATATACTTCTCGATCTTTAAGTTTTATCACGTAAACTTGAACAGGTAAATTTTTAGCAAAATTTTGCTTTTAGGCAAATGATCTTGATAAAATAATTCTTGAGAAATTCCGTCGATTTATTTAGTATCAACCATTTTTAAAGCAAAATTTTGCAAAAAAAAACACATATGCGAGATTAGGGATGGGCGATATTAAATTTTACCTATCGATAGGCGATAGCACTTCACCTCTTATTTTATTTATCGACATGTCGATAAAAAAAGTCCTCGTCTTTGTAAATATGTAATCCGTCTATTCATAATAATTCGGCTACCTGTCGATATTATTAGATACCTATCGCTATTATCAACTACCTATAAGCATTATTAAGCACTTCTAACAACACTTATCGATCACTATTGATATATCTATATTTTTTATTTACATATGGTTATTCGATATGTCGCTGACCTATCGATAACTCTCGATATATCGATAAAACGTCCATCCCTACTCGGGATATAACCTAGGATTAATCAATTTATTCGATCGACTTTTCAAATTATCAGGTTAATCGATTTTTTCGGTTAATCGATGTTTTAGTATATCGGTTTATCTCTCATTTTTAGGTTACGATGGTTTTATCGCTCTACATATGGACAGGAGTCATACCTAAGGCATAAAATTGAGTTTTTAAAGACATTTTCTCGATAAAATTAAATCAAATCTACATATGGACATGAGTCATGCCTAAGGCATAAAATTGAGTTTTCAAAGACATTTTTTCGATAAAACAAAATCAAACTTACCCGCTACTTGTCCCTATTTTTACTTCCCTCGTAAGAAGGGTAGTATTGTAATCGTGAAAAAATCACCCTTCGAGATTTTTTCAGATCTTTACGTTTCAGGATCCCTAGATGCCGATGTTTTCTCGATTCCGGCGGTCTGTCTATCTGTCTGTTCGCGGCATAGCTAAAGACCTACTTACCCAATTGACTTTAAATGTTGATCAAAAATTAAGGGTCATATGGGTATGACCTGGTAACATTTTGGTATAAATCCAATATGACTACTATCTCAAAATTTGCACAAAAATTAAATATTATGTAGGAATCAACTGATAAAATTTTAGCACGAATCTAAGTTGGCGGAGCAAAATGGCGCCTTAATAAAACAATTGAAAATTCAACCTGGAAAAACTACTTAATGAACTGACTTCAAGTTGTGAGGCATTACTAATTTTGGTATAGAGATGAACTAGTAAAACTATTGTACCAATTCAAGATGGCGGCCAAATAAAACTTTAAAAAAACCCTCTCAGGTTTTACATATCTTGTTTTATCAATTCCGTCGATGCGTCTGCCGGTTTGTCTGTCTGTCTGTCTGTCAGTTCGCAGCATAGCTTAAAAACTACTCATCAGATTGACTTCAAATTTTAGTCAAAAATTAAAGGTCATATGGGAATGACTTGGTAATATTTTAGTAAAAATATAATATGCCGGAACAAGATGGCATACTAGTGAAACGTTAAAAAATTATTACTAAATAACTATTTAACCTCAAATTTTGCACAAAATCAAGTGTTACATAAGAGTAAACTGGTAACATTTTGATATGAATATAAAAGTAAAACCAAATGTCGGCCTCATAAAATATTTAAAAAGTCAAAAGGACGCCCAATAATAATGCTTGAAAAGTCAGTATATATATGTGTTCCTAAATAACTATTTACTGAACTAAATTGGGCCACACTTCACTATTCTTAATAAAAGGAAATATTCATAACGAAGAAAATTCTGGGTAAAGGAAATTTGCCGATTTTGTACAATGTGTGTTGCTTTTTATATGATATTGTAAAAAAATAAGAAGTGACTTCTAGTAAATGAACAAACTCAATACGAAAATGAAATTTCCAAACCCACGATATTAATACGTAAATTGAGGAAATCCTACGGTATCATAAATCTATTAATATTCCAATAAAACACTGGATGTTTTATTTTTCCCAATACGCCAAGTGTTTATGTCGCGTCGTCGGCCAAATAAACCAATTCATTGCCAACAATAACTTCATTCACGCAAGTAGCATCCAACCCACTCAGTATCTAATTATTCCAAGAACTCGTTTGCCCTCTCTTTTTCCGACAATTTCTTCAATATACTTCTCCTTTTTTATTGGCCTCTGTGGGTGGCAAGCTGTTTTTGCGGTTGAAATTATGCAGCGAATTCTGATTAACTTAATCATAATCAGTGTAGTGATCACATTTTTACACGCCCCTGCCTAGATTGTTTTGTTTGGAATTACCGGATATGTAGGATAAATAAATAGTGGAATTCTTTATCACGCTGTTTACACTATAAATTTGAAGGCAGGTTGTGACGAAAATCTAGGTGTGAAGTAAATAAAAATTTGTTTGGTAGAAAACTTCAAGAACACTCGTTTAAAAGTGGAAGAGAAAAATCACACCGAATTAAATTAAAACGTGGCGTGGTTTTGAACATAAATATTTACTTGTAATTCTTTGTTATTAAAATTGAGCTTTAATTAATGCAAAAATTGTTGGGTAACAAATACATTCAACGGAATTTATTATAATGTTGGCGTTAAATAAGTATAAATATTTAAATTAAATGTAGGAATAAATATTTATAAAAGAAGTTCGCATAGTTTACATTTTAGCTTTCTCATTATTAAAATAAATAACACGTAGCGTTGACAGGACGGCAGTTCTGATAACTCATGTGAAATATATTAATTTTAGATAGTTGGATTTGATGTTAAGTTGCTTAATTCAGGTCTGATCTGAAACTGATTACTATTTCTTGTCATTTTTACCCGAAATTCTGGAATCCAAGTGTTCTGAATCCTGACGTGGTTCAACCAGGTCCAGAAGCCTTCATCCTGCAAAATCTCTACTATTAGTAAAATAAAATATACTTCTTAACAAACTCTCTAACTAAGGTTTTCCTTCAAAATTGCACCGACTGTCAGTTTCATTTTTACTTAAGTATTTCAGCGGTGGTCTTGCTGTCTCGAAATCTATTTGGGACTTTCACTTCAGTTTAGCACCAACCCTCTTTCTCCGATTCACGTAATAAATTGCTTTCTGCTACGAGGAAGCCTATCCATATTAATATTATAATAAATTCTAATAACTGTAACCCCGAATTGTGGGAGTTCTATCCTTTTTCTACAGACACAGCCTTGGACTCTGATCTCACGAAATAACATACTATATGCAGAGGCTTCTCCTTTATTCCCAAAGTCTAAAACAGACAAAATTATCACTATTTATAGGTGATAAGAACATTATAGATAAGCGACAAAAGAAAATGTTTAAACTCCGTATAAAAAAATTGCCCCTCTTACGATCTTCTTTTGTACATCCGACTTAAAACATCGCTCATTCTGGGATATCAAAAGGCATATTCTTACTTATAATGTCGCATAGAGGGACTTCCTGTAAGTTGACGGTCTGGGCCAGCGTTCTCCTAGAATGGATTCCTTGATTGCTGAGATAGCAGTAAATGTGATACTGTCTCATCATATTGTTCGCAACCTCTAGAACTGACTTAGCATTGTGGAGATTGGAGGTTTATTTCTTGAGTATATCCACTCTAAATCTTTGTTACTTAGTGCCTCTTCTTTTAACGAAGAGAAACTTAACGTTCCAAATGTAGAAACTACCCCACGAAAAATGTGTATTGAGTTTTTTTTGATAAAGATTCTAAGATAACGTGGAGGTGGCTCTCACTTAAATATATTTCTTCCTTCTTAAATTAAGTTCTGTATTTAGAACAGGCTTCCTTGTTGGTTCCATTCTTATTTATTCTGCTAAGACGATCAGCGATTTTTGGGGTTTACAAAAAAGCGTGGTTTCTGCACCACTTACGAATTATTCGTAAAGGTATCTTCATTTTGAATTGTCGTCAGTGTAGTTTTTGCACATCATAAAATATTCTTAATGACTACACATGGCATGCATTTGTAAATGGAAGGTTGACGAACTTGTGCAAAAGTTAGGTTAGAATATAAGTGTTTTACTATTCGGCACAACATGTTTTTCCCCAACGAATTTATAATTTTAAATGGACCTAAAATTAAGGAAAAATGGAGGCACGAAAGGAAAAAATTTATTTATATATACCAAGAGACCTAGGGTTTAAAAAAAATCGTTGGTTTTCTTGAATTATAAAAATATCTTTTTTAAACATTTGCAAAGATCTAGAAGAAACGAAATTTCCAAATAAATAATAAAGTAGAAGCATAAAGAAACATTAATTTAATTTACGTTTCGCGGATTATATTAACTTCAGAGTGCGGTGATTAACGGTTCGAGATTCGGTCGGGTTAGCCTAATTACGAAAACACTGCACTCGCTGAAAAATTAACTTAATACCAGGGAAGTGAAAGCGATATTATGTTTAATTGCATTTGGAAATGTAATCGTTTTTTTATTTAATTTTATGGTCTTTGAATGGAAATTGCACAATTAGTAAAAAACAAAAAAAGTATATGTATATAATATAATCAGTGATTTTGATAGAATGCGTTATATGAGCATTTCCTGCAA
The DNA here is from genome assembly GCA_030620095.1 of Kuschelorhynchus macadamiae. Classification (NCBI taxonomy): domain Eukaryota; kingdom Metazoa; phylum Arthropoda; class Insecta; order Coleoptera; family Curculionidae; genus Kuschelorhynchus; species Kuschelorhynchus macadamiae. The sequence goes on along the minus strand of JAUTXW010003802.1, from coordinate 691,179 downwards.
ATTTTGATCTATAATAATTTGGATAGATTACTGATTCGTTTATTGCATAGGGTTAGCTCGTTTACATACAAAAGAATCGATCGAGATATATATGCTTCTTGAAATACAATTTTAGTGCATATCTTAAAAATTCTTTGTCTAGTTCTATATTCGGTTTTCGATATTTTCATAACAAAGAAACTATTTCTCCGACGTATTTTTGTGAGACATTTTTATGTAATCTACTTAACCTTAATTCAAATGACAGTTTCACATCACTGATTCATTGGGAGCAACAATGCTAATATATTTTTATTCCACGTACACCAACGTCAACGTACAATGTTTCCTGTTTGAAACATGTCCAATAACTTCAAAGCCACAATGATCCATTTTTATCAAGCGACGATCGCTATTTCGTTCTTTTTGAAGCTCATCAGGCCGTCATAGACAAGCGAAGCCCGTCTAGGACAAATGCACTAAACAGAAACACATAAACAACTACTCCGCTTGCCAGTACCATGGCAGACATTGAATTACACCTGCCGAAATTAAGTAACTGCAAAACATATATTTTTTTGTATCCAAAATAGGTAATATTAAATTTGAGCATCGTAAGATCCATACGGTTTTTAACAAAAGAAGGTGAAGGGTCAAATGTATCTTTAAACTAGTGATTGCAGTAAACGGCTATGAGATAATGGCACCTATTATTGCCCACAAAAGTAAACAAAAGTTGGAAGTAGTGAAAAAACAACTTTCTCGAAAAGAGGTTACAACCTGATCAGGATTTTGCAACTTTTCAAAGGAGTTACAGATAATAATATGTCTCCAGGAGACGCCCACTAAGTAGAAATATGTAGCTTCACAAGGGTTCTGCATTACAAAGAAGAGCAAAAGAACGGTGACCTGCTGATTAAGAAAAGATTTATCACTAACAGAAAAACCTATGGCAGGTCAAAACCAGAGACAATAATATTCGTTTTTGCACTACAATTGCATGGTACAAAAAGCGCGTGTAATCCAATCCAAATTAAGCACAGTATTTTTTTAAAAATCTCAAAAAGTTTATGGATAAAATGGGATAATGAACTTAAGTAGGCTGTAGATGAATATGTTGATGACGATGACGTGGCAAAAAATTTTTTCTGGTGTATGTAGCAAAAAAAAAACAGTGGTTAGGTGCATAAGTAGTTACGCATTTTTGCTTCCCTCGTAAAAGGGAAGTATTGTAATCCTGAACAAATCACCCTCCCAGGTTTTTACATATCATCACGTTTTGGGGTTCCTAGATACCAAAAAATCATGTTTTCTCACTTCAGTTGGTCTGGCTGTCTGTTCGCAGCTAAATACTAATAACCCGATTTACTTCACATTTGGGTCTAAACTTAAGTGTCACATGGGTATGGTCTGGTAAATCTTGGTAAAAATGCCATGTGACGAAACAAAATGGCGGTCTAGTGAAATGTTAAAAAAATATTGTTAAATCCAATTTGACTCAAATTTTGCACAAAAATCAAGTAAATAATATGTAGAAATGAACTGGTAAAATTTTGGTACCGATCCAAGATGGCGAAACAAAATGGCAACTTAATAAAATATTTAATAAATCAGCCTGAAAAAACTACTTATTAGATACATTCCAAATTTTGCTCAAGAAATAAGTATGCTATAGAGATGAACAAAATGACGGCCTAATAAAACATTTAAAAAACTGGCCTGAAAAAATACTTATTAGATTCATTTAAAATGATGTTCAATCATTAAGTGTGATATAGAAATAAACTGGTGGTACTAATTCAAGATGGCTAAACAAAATGGCGCCCCATAAATTACAAAAATAAATTGGGTCACATGTTACTTATTCCTAATAAAAGAAAAGATTCATAAAGAGAGAAGTTCCGGGTAAAGGAAATTTCCGGATTTTTTTTCCAGTGGTCTGGGTGCTTCTTTAATTGCATACAAATATCCATTCTCGTACTATAAAAGTGTGCAAACATTTTATTAGTTGTTCGATATCGTTTTTTTGGAAAACCATGCAAAACTTTCCCGCACGGGTCTTTACACTGTTAACCTTGAAAAAATATTTCACAACGCTATTAGACAGAATGAATATTTAATCAATTCATTTAAGTATACCCGCATACATCAGCAGATTAAAAATGTACGGTATAACGAATCTAATCTAAAAAGACGCCCACTTCAAATGTAAATTGTTTCGCCATATTGACATTTCAGCATGCACGGGTACAGTTCGTGACACCTACACGAATAAGCAAAAGGAAAAACGCTAAACATTTTTGTATATCGGTCAAAACATGAAAACCGCTATGGGTATCAGACATCTTGAATATTAAAAATCTTATCTGTTTCACGTAATATAATAGTTTATGTTGACGTAATTTTTTATTTCTGTGACGTTCACAACATGCATAAGCAAATTTTCGCTTCATATGGTCACCAGCGCAATTTTTTTATTATAATACGTCCTATACTATTTGCTATTTTAATTCTGAAAAATAATTTTAATTTAATATGGTAATTAACTTTTAAAGCAGCTTAAATTTGCTTTGAATGTGACATTACTAGTTCGCCATCGTTTGTAAAGTTATAAGCTGCAAGAAGAGCCGCTGAATATGTTTAATTTTCTTGGAAGTTTGCCTAAAGACCGCTTGTTCTATTAAATGTTGTGAAACAGGCTAGTCTAGAACTAGATTTTGCTTAGGATATAACATACCGAACGACTTTGTAACAGTATTGGCTTGACAAGGTGATTGGATAAAAGCTTTTCAGCTCGTCTTGAGGTTTACTTCTATTTTCAGTGTTATCTTGAGCCTTTGTTAAAATAATATTATTTAGGACTTGACCAAACTAAATAATTAATTTGTTATGTTAGTATTACTATACGAGTCATTATGAACTAGAGTTTTCAAATTTAGTTAACGACGCTTTTAAATCTAGTAAACAAACATTTTAAGTGTTATTATGTTATCTTGTTAAGGTTATTTTAGAAGGTTAGGAAAACCCAAACTTGAAAGGCATATTGTTAGGGTTCATCAGTGGAGGCTTGTTACAAGGAGCTACTATTAAAACAGTCTTAAAAAGTTCTATATTTACCTATATTATCCGTTTAAACGATAGACCGAAATAAATTATTAATTGATGTATAAATACTGATATTCATTTATAATTTTTAAAAAGCCTTGGAGGAAATTGTTTTCTCTTCTCTTATGGTTTTTTACTGAACGTAGACACTTTTTGAATTCTAGGGGTGGTTTCTAGATGTGGCTGATTATTAATTATTTCTTAAATAATAAATATTAATTTTATTTCACATAAATTTCTTCTTTCTTGTAAACCTGTATAAACGTACTGTTTTTCTTTTGGGTGAAATGTATGTACTAAAATGATTAAAGGTTTTTCATCAATGTGTACCATATACAGGGTATGTAAAAAGTCTGGAAACGGCTTAAAATCTCCCTAATTTGTTGGCCGATCTAAACCAAATTTGGTACAATAGTGTAAAGGAATATTATGTATCCAATGATGGTATTGGCGTTGCTGCCACATGTCTAGTTTTTCTGAAAATCTAATGAATTTTAATTTTTTAAATACTTTTATAACATATAACATGCCTTATCCCTAATACCAACAACTAATACTTGAAATAACGACGTTTTAGGATGTTAAGACACCAATCTGTACCTAAGCACCTTTTGAATTATTACCGTCCTTGCTAATGAGACACAAAAAGTGTCAATCCAAAAATGTGCCCGAAAGAGAAAGAATTGCTATTCTTATGATGAGACGGTATGGCGATCGGGTCAGGTCTTACGAAGAAGTTAAAAATGTAAATGGCAATGATGCATTTCCAAACCGAAAATCCATTTTAAAATCCACCGTTTTAAAAATTGTCCGACGATTTGAAGAGATAGGAGATGATCAGGGCGACCTAATACAGCAACAAATGAAGAGAAAAGTTTAGACTTTTTACAAAATTTTGCCGAGACCCCTTGTTCCTCGTTAAGAAAAACTTCTCAAGCAGTTGACATCTGCTTCAAATCCGTGCATAATGTTTTAGGAAAACATCAAGATCTGGCTGAATTACAGCCTTGAATACTGGATGAAATGGAATTAATAAAACCAGGTAGATGATTTACAAAGCAATTCAATGGTTTTATTTTCAATTTCCTTACTGTCAAGCAGTTCATGGAAAACAATTTAAACATCTGTTATAATTTGTTATTATTTAATGCAATTGAAAAACGTCTTTATTTCAAAAACTAGTGATATTAGGGATAAGACATGTTATACCAAAAGTATTAAAAATTTACTATAAAATGTAAAAAGAAAAAATATACAAGGTATCCCGTTTAAAAAATTAAAAGTCATTGAATTTCCTAAAAAACTAGACGTGTGACAACAAGGTCGGTACCATCATTAGGTGCATAATATCCCCTTGCACTATTAGGGAGATTTTAAGTAGTTTCCAGACGTTTTACATACCCTGCATACTATAATTATAATTGTATTAGAACTACGTTCAACCTCAATATTATAACAATAAATATTTCATAGCAGTATTTAGATATACACTTTGTAGTAAAAGTAATTACACATTTAAATAAAACACAAAAATATTTTAGGTACATACAACATACCTATTTTAATAAATTTAGGAACGAATAGCAGAAGACGTTGCTCATTCCACGCTAACGTGAACGAATTGTCGGAAAGTCAGTTCACGTTAAATAAGAAAAATGTGTGAATGACTGTTTTTTTGACAAACTTGTACAAATCTAACGGGGGGAGTCACTTAACAGTATAGGTTTTGTAAAAAAAATCCTTGTTTTAATATAGAATCGGAATTGGGTTTCTTTCCAGCAAACCTAACCAATCCTAACTTAACCTAACTTTAAGAAAATAGGTAATCCAAATTTTTATTAATTATAAATTTTATTAAAAAAGACTAAAAAAAATTTCGTCTTTGTCGGGATTCGAACCCACAAGCTATACGACGCGGGTTGAGAACCTTACCACTGCGCCACCAAGCTTCTCGACGAAAAAGATATAAATAGCTTATATTAGTTAGCGTAAACGTTAATGACGTCACACCTGATTTCACGTGACCCAAAATTTAGAAAGTTCATTCACGTTAGCGTGGAAGGAGACATAGCGAAAGTTTAGATAGAAATAGTAATACAAAAAATCCGCTGTAAAAGGACTAACGGTTTGCCAGTTGCATTAAGCTTTTAATTATTTATAAAACAGAAAACTTATATAGCATGGTTTCAATATTAATCGGTTGGAGTCGCCAGTTTTACCACCGGTTACTTCATGATATCGTTACAAATTGATAGGTTGATTTAGTCCTAATGTCATTTGATACATCGCAAGTCTTCTTGCTCATATAAGTGATTGTTAGTTATAATGCATAGGTGCATAAGACTGAGTAGTTAATAATATAGAAAATTTCGATAAACAAGTCATTGCAAAAAATTGAGTTAGTAGCATTGTGAAATTAATAATATAGAAAATATTAATGCAAGTCATTAACTTAAGTGTAGAGAAAAAATAGCGAGGAATGGACTAGAGTGCAAATTACTAAATTACTTTAAATTTAGGGATAAGTGTACACTATGCAGCTTTTAGATTCTCGTTTAAAACAAATGTGTTCACTATGTACCTAGTAGTTCAAAACGGACATTTTCTTTATTTGTGGTGTTCCTCTTTATATATCTTTGACGCCATCGACATAATTCCCCACGAGCCACCACTGGGGTTTATAAAACATAATTCCGAGTAATATTGTTTTTAGAGCATATTTGACATTCAATGAACATTGTTGACTATCCAATATATTACTGTAGGTCTTGACAAGAGGCATTACAAACTGACTAAGATCAACAATAAAAAAATAAGAACAAAGCACTGGTTTCTATTAGTTTCTAGCAAAACAAGGAAACCAGGTGTTTTATTTTTTGAGATTGTGGACGGACCAAAAATACGTACTAAGTCTAAAGCAAAAAGACATGTTGATACCGGATGGTAGTTAGTTAATAGTAAAATCGAAACGATCTGAGAATAAATGAATGAACAAAAAGTTACTTCATTTCTGTAATTAAGCAGAGGGCATATAAGTGGAAGTCTAATAGATATTATTTTATTAGACATGAGAAATCAGGATAGCCTCTAGAGAACTAAATACGTGGTTGGACCATTAATTAAATAAATCTATTTGGTAAATAAAGCCAGTGATGTTAAAGGTGGGACGGACTCATTTTTTGGCAGTTACTGCGACTGTTGGCCAACGTTATTTTGTCGGATAGAGTACTTAATATTTAATATTTTGGCTCATCAGATTGTTAAGCAGCGTGGGCAACAATAAATAAGGTGGGAGTCTGTACGCTGTGCGCATATATCAACAATGGGTGTGAACGAAGTTGTGGGTAAAGGTAAATTTACTGCTTTTTTATAACAATCTATAAAAAAATTATATAATTAATTTTTTTCCTCCATAAAAAGAAGATTATATAATATATATATATATACATATATATATATATATATATATATATATATATATATATATGTAAACATTTTATAAGACCGTCACATGGGCATTAGTACGGGAGGGGGCCAGGGGGGCACCCCACCAATGTCTTGAAGTAGTTTGCTGAATTGTGGTTGAGTTGGGTAAATTGTGTTCGACTTGGCAGTTTTACCAGTCTATCACTGTCTCACACTTGATTTTCGTTCAACATTTCAAATCAACTAAGTATGAAGTTTTTTGGTATTGAATTTTTAAACATTTCATTAGGCGGCCATTTTGTTCCAACATAATTTAGTTCACACCAAGATGTTACCAGTTTATTTCTATATCACACTTGATTTTTGTGCAACATTTGAGGTCTATTCGATAAGTCTAGTAGATAAGCTTTTTTAACATTTGGTTTTTACCAAAATGTATCCATATTATCCCTAATATGACCCTTGATTTTTGACCAGAACTTGAAGTCAATCGGATAGGTAGTTTTTGAGCTGAGAACATATTTTTTCGGGATCTAGGGGCAAAGTTCTGCGAAAATCTGGAAGAATGATTTTTTTCAACATTACAAAGGAGGTAAAAAATTAAGGAAAAATATACATAATAAATTAATTTACATTAAATAAAGACAATAACGCTACGCATAGTGCCAGAAATTATTCGCGATTAACTTACGAATTTAAATACATTATAGTAAGAAAACACAGAAGCTATAGGCAACAGGTAAGGGAATATTAAAAGTTTTACCTATATGCGGAATGAAAAAAAATCAATGCTTAGTTAAAAAGTGATTTCCCCTACGTTTAGACGTAGACTTGTAACGATTTTCGTAATAAAATTATTTAATGCTTAATACGGTCAGGGGCGTCAATAAGGGGGGCAGTTGGCTAAATATGGTCTTGAGTTGGAGAATCGGCATCTGTTCCAAAATTTCTGTAATACAAAAGATAACTTTTTTGTTATTGGTGAAAGCCGTTAGTTGTTGTTATTAATACAAAACGGGGAACAATATCAAGGGCCTGGGGACGCCCCTGAATCCAAGGTGAACTTAAAGCAAAATTCACCTAGTGAAGAAAAATTTACAGTTTAACTAAAATTATTATTTTTTTAGATAAGTTGATATTAATTATCCGAATGCGTGATCTACAAAGTAATTTTAGCGTTATTAAATTGTCAGGTTCTGCGAGCGATTCTTTGTCAATACGTGTTCAGTACGTAATTATTATTTGGGTTTACCCCTTGCAGGAAATTACATCGCCCGGCTCAAACCCTAACTTTAGGCAATCGTAATCCCCCTCAAGGCCGCCCGGTTGTAAATATCACGACAATAATAATACCACCATCGCAAACAAAAGACCGTCGCCTGCACGCGCCAGATGCTCTATTGTTTTATAGGGCCTCCTGGCCGTTCATGCCAGGGCCACGCCTCGGAGACCAAGCAAGAATTCATGTGTATGCGTGTGTGTGCATGTGTCGGGTTTAGTATTGTAAGTAACGTGGCTGTATATTAATGTATTCAGCAGAACGGCCGCAACGGTGCATTGAACTTGTGTACGAATTTTGCAGAACCAGCATGCCGTAACCGGCAGCAGCAAGCGAACGTTCTAACCGAACGCAAACGGTAGCCCTATTTGAATAAGTTAAACACGGTTTTGCGTGAGAAGTTTGAATCATTAGTATTCCGCCCTAAAATGTCTGCAATAATCTTTAAATAGATAGGTCACGTGTCGTGGGCGGGAGATTTTGCATTTTGTTAAAGCTATCTTAGTTCAAAGATTGACAACAATGCAGATATACTGAAAATGTTAAAACCACTTTGTTGTAAATTTTATTTTTTATAAATATTTTAAAAACTTTACGTCTTTTATTAATTATTAATAAGACAATTTAGTACTTGACCGTCGTATATGTCTCTTTCTCATGTTTTCTTTAAATAATACATAAAAATCGACATTTATGACGCATAACATAATAAATAATCTCAAGAAAATCTGTTTTTCAAGGTATAATTCTTCTAACTTTGTTCAATAAAAAAATTCAAAAAAGCACCGAAAAAAAGTAAAAAATAACATTTTAAACTTTCAAAATTTAACTTACTGAAGTCGGCGTCAAACTACTTACATACCTGATTATTAGGCACTAAGAAAAACCATGTATTTGATTTTAATTGCTTTCCTTTAGAATTCACACTTTTAAAAGACAAAATATGACATTACAATCTTTTTTTCATTCTGTATTATTTATTAACTACATATCAACGGCGCTGAAAAATGTTTAATATTATTAAAACATAGTTTTTTTTAAGGGATTAGTTTCTTATTTCAATTTTCTTCTACAATGTGAGATATTGTTTTTTTATTATATTATGAGTTCATCAATACAACTTCATTATTGTTGTATAGTTAAGAGCAGTTTCGATACAAGTAATTTAAAGCAGTATGTCAGATAATCTCGTTTTCCCTACATTTTCTCTTACTGTTAAAAAACCCATTCAAATGTGTTCAATAGTTGGAGATAAAATTTGAATAAACAAGAACGAAAATGTTTCTTTTCTGTGCCCTAGATCAAGTCAATATGTTTTAGAATAGGGAAACCCTTGGGGAAACCATACCAGTACTGCATATTCTTACACGGATCTAGCAGGTTTACGACCTCAGGAAATTATAAAACTTTCGATACCACAGAACAAACTTATGTAACTGAAGCTTTTTAAGTCTTTTAAACCAGATACTTGATATGCCACAAAATAAGGTTAGGATTGTTTATATAGAGTACATAAGTTAGGAATGTATTCCCATTTATACATTTTATGCCTTTAAAAAAATGCAAAACCAATTAAGGATGCTAGCCAGTTCCGTAGACATTTAATTCGATTAGTAGCAACCTATCTAGCGAAAGCTTTTAAAAAACATATATAAATACGCTCAACTTTCAGTACATACACTAGGTGACCTTTAAATTTACTGTTACTATCCATGTTGCATAAGATGAATTAAACTTTTAATGACATCAAAATATTTCCAATATTTTTCAAAATCTGACATTGAAAAGTACAAACGAATTGTAACCAGGCAACCGTCGACCAAATATCGATGAAATAATAAAACATAAGGAGGCTGTATTTTGCATACGAGAGCTGATTTATGACGAACGAATTTGAGCCGTGGGAAATGATTTCCCACGGTATGCGAAATTAGTAATTTTCAGATCTTGCAGGTTGAGTATTTTTTGATCAATTTCAAAGGAGCCATAGAAAAAGAATGTGGTGCTTTTAACATGTCTGCATTCCCAGGACAGGGTGGATGAGATAAGGAAGACAAGGACGCTTGAATTAAAAAAAAACTGAAATATCTGTACGTTTGGCATATTTCTTTCTCATGGACAATACTATACATGCATTTCCCATCATCCTTATTCCAAAAATAAAGTCATAACGACATGTTCTAGTTAATAACTTTTTGTAGCGCTAAATAGTATCTGATAAAAATTATTGAACCCACGTTCAATGCAGTTCCGCAATAAGAATATTAATTTGATTGAATAAGAAAGGAACAATGAGCAATAAAAAACAAATAAAAAATATAGCAAGTTTATAATAGAACAAACGGCGATGTCGAAATAAATAAAATATGCAACGAAATCTAAAGCAGAACGTTTCCATCGCACCGGTTCGAATTGAATAGAAAGTTGTATTAGAATGCATAAATTCGCGTTGGCCTTGGAATTTTGCCAAGCTTGCCGCCATGCCAGCTCATAAAGTCGAAACCGTGCATTTTTTGCCGCTACCCAATCCCACAATTATTATTGTAATTAACCAGTGGGTATATATTTTGTTTAGAGCCGAGAGGAAATTGAAAAAAAGCGCTTAGTTTGCGTGCGTGAATTCTGAGAATTGCATTGAGTTGTCAGCCTTATTTTTGTAATGTTATAAAAAAAACGAATATCATTACAATTAAAGGCCGCTACACACGCACAACCAAGTCTGCCAACTTGGCTTATGCAAGCTAAGTCGAATAAATAGTCTTTTGGTAGTTTGTGTCTCCACACACACACATGTTCCGAACGGATAAGCTGAAGCCTTTCAGTCAAAGAAAACGGAACTACGAAAAGCACATTTTTAACTAACGGCTCGGCAGAGCCAAAAGAATAATAGAAAATATAATAATTGTTCTCCGCTGTTGTATGATACATAATTGTTTGCTTACGTTAAGTATAGAAGTAGACGAACACAATGAACGTGGCAACTTAATCAGGGGTTTAACCGTAGGAAGGCTTTTTGATAAACTGCAGAGAAGACCTCCAAATATTCCAGAAGATAGCAAAGAAGTCAGATAAAATTGTCAACAATATTTCAATGGACGGCGCAGTGGAATGGGACGATCGTATGGTCGCTCACACTAATGCTTAATATATACCTGCTCTTGATATTGGAATCAGCAATATTAAATAATATACTTTTTTCATTTAAGCCCAACTTTCAGCTGTTCTGCTTTATTGTTTTAAACGTCCACAATCTGTAGACGATAAAAAAACAAAAATGTGCATGAATATTTTTACAGTCAAAAGAAAATTGGAAAAAAGCTCGTTGTTATAGTATACGTCAATTTTGCGAATTGCATTGTTTCTAACTTTAATGATGTATAAAAAATGAATATCATTACGATTAAGAATGGTAAAGCGAGATGTATGTAGTTTCAATGCTGTACCAATTTTCTCGATTTGCGTATGACTAAGTTATCTCGTATGATTTAATAATCCCTTATTTAAGTAAATATAGACTATTCTAGACATAGATATAGATGGGGAGCCCGATAAGGGAAGCACTTAGGCTCACTGGGCTCCATTGTGCTATCAGCCCCAAGAAGACGTCCCAGGAGTCCACTCCTCGGGTTCCACATAGCTGTCACCCAAGCAAAGCAGTCTGGTGTTGACTAAAGCGTCACATCGACAGACCAGATGCTCGGTAGTTTCATCTACCTCAACACAAAACCTGCAGTATGGATCGTTGCCGAATCCAACCTTATGCAGGTAATATTTCACCAGCCAGCGTTCAGTTCGGACTCCGGTTAAGTTGCTCTGTTTAGTTTTAGAAGTCTGTTAGTCTCAGAACGGCTAAAAGGACCTGACATAAAGACCTTATACTATCTGAGTCCTGCTAGCTCGTGTCATTCAGTACGGAATTGTGCGACAATGCGATTCTTCTGGCCCAATCAGAGCAGTGTTACTACCTTCCCGAGCCAGCTGATCTATTTCCTCGTTACCTCCAATGCCTTGATGACCAGGTACCCAAATGAGGCTAACCCTATTGGACGCACACAGTTTCTCTAGAGCTCTCCTGTATTCAAGTGTAAGCAGCGAAATGACCCTGCTCGAACACCTCATATATATATATATATATATATATATATATATATATATATATATATATGCTGGTCGTCATATCCTCTCTATACATCCTATCATATCCTCTGACATACAGTCGCAAACCGTTTAAGAGCAAGACTAATTCTTGCCCTATGTCGGTTCCCATAGATTCCGTCCAGATCCCTCCTCCATTAATGAACCATCTGTAAACCAGACAAGGCCCACCGGTTTGAGAAAGGACGGGGAGGGATCCCTCCATTGAGCCGGAATAATGGCATCTCTTTCAGATAGGAGAAGGTCGGATCTGATCAGCTCAGTCCAGACTCTCATATGTCCAAAATTTCGGTCTCTGTGTATCCGACGACCCCAGTTGTTTAAACGAACAGAAGCCTTGCGAGCATCTTCCTCTATAAGCAAGTGTAGGGGAGTTAGTCCCAGAATGGCCTTCATAGCTCGGGACGGTGTGGTGCTTATGGCTCCAATTAACTTATTTAGACACAAGTCAAAAGATCTCACTCCTCAGAACAGTCAGGACTAATATTAAAAAAATTAAAATATGATATAAATTTTTTTACACTTAGGACAATTGAAAAAAGCGCTTAGCTAGCGTGCGTAAATTCTGTGAATTGCATTGGGGTGGTCAGGTTTATTTTCGTAATTTTAATTGTAAAAAATTAATATCATTGCGATAAAGAATGGCAAAGACAAGAAGCGTGTAAAGTTTCTGAAGGTTACGAAATGCGACGTCAAGGATCTTCTCAATTTTTATCGTATGTATCATAATAAGATTAAGTTATCTCGCGTGAATCAATAATCCCTTCTTTTAGTTGCACAAAGTAGGCTGTTCTACTTTAAAATGAAATTTCCACAATTTGTAGATGATTACAAGGTCACATTTTTTTGTTCAACATGGAAGAAAATTTTTTATATTCAAATTAAGAATAATTCATGCGTTCAGTTAAACAATCGGGTTGGCCAAGCAGATAAAAAAGGGAATTAAATAGATATGAAACACAAAAAACATTTAACTTATTAACAAGTCAAAACATCTCACTCCTCAAAAAATGGCCAAGTGCTATATGATCTGTGTCGTATGGAGCTGATATCAGAATTGTCTGCTGATATGGTTAACTGAAAGCATTCGAAACGAAAATACTTCAATCCCTAGCATATGGGGAAACCGCGATAGTAGATACGTAGATATTATATTCCTATGATTGGTTGTAATTGACAATTCCGCCAGTTCTCCGAGGGAAGTTAGCGAATGCGCGATTGATTTAAGGGTAGTTCATCAAATGTCGGTTATAAATAGTAATTAGCTTGCCACGTTTCAAGTATAATATGTTACATTGTTATTTTTTCAACTCGAAAAATGTACAGCTGAAACGATAGTTTGAAGAGATGTTGGAACGAAATGGAACAAACTTCCTTGTTAAGACACTGTCTCCAGCAGATTACAACCACATTATAGTGCCGAACAAGCATTTAGTTTAGTGGAGAACCACGTCCTACACGTCAGATGTAATTGCCAATATTAACAACACTGAGTTGGCATCGCAAGACGTTTTTGTTATTTCAAAATAACTGATTTTCTAAAATTTTTATCCGGATACAAGTCCAGATCGACTTAATCAATTACATTTTACAATTTTTGAGATCTACACAGTTTGAAGGTTGGGTAATATGCTTCTCCTTTCATTTCGATATTTCAAAATATTTAAAAGTTATGTAGATAAGTAGTACGTTCTTTTCTTTAAGCAAATTCAAATGTGTTAACTAAAATATGCGCACATCGTGAATAGTTTATATACATCTTACAAAACAAATAACCATAAAAAATTTGTGAGACCTTATTTTTCTTCTTGGCAATGGACAGTGAGTGTCTTTTAATTGCAGGTCTTTAACCATTTGACCTCACGGAGAAGAGGCCTCTGATACCCGATTAAAAATTATGCACTCTCTCAAGAAAAAAAAGACAGTGTTAAGAAAAAAAAATTAAACTGCGTTTTTTCTACAAGCACTATCATTATTCTACGTCTGTTACGCACTCATATAAAAATATTAAATTGCGTTTTTATCTTTTTCATCTAGTTTACTACGACGAATTTGGTAAATTTCAAGGACTTTATTAACTACACAAAACCACAGTAAGGATATTTGTGTAAAATAAAGGTCACTTAAATTGCCGTGACTTAACCGAACTAAACGAAGCGTACTAAAATTGCGAATCATTCCGAACACGAAATAACACGAGTTAAAAAATGTAGATGGAGCATTGACCCGAGCTGATACCGAAACCATACCAAATTCGAACTTTTATTATTTCTTAAGTACAATAATTGAAATAATTAACGGAGAAGATAGCCGTTTATTTTTACTAGCTTTGTTTAGAGAGATAAATTACATTATTTCAATATGCAATTAACCTATTAAAATGTGGAGTGTATTTTTTTACAAAATAAATATTTTCATGTTGTTAAAGACTGTTTGGGTTTTGCCTTGATCGTCGGAATCAAGAATAAAACTATCCAAAATCTGGCTCTGCGTCTTGGGAAGCAGTTTTTAAAATGACCAAGGTTCACCTAGGCTTGTGAAGGTCTAGAAAAGGCAGATATTTCGAATAAAGTTAAATTATTAACCATAACTATTGCTCTTCAATAAATGTAATGCCCTATTGTTTAAAAAATGTCCACAGGTAAAAAAGAGAATCATCCTTCCAGAATATCTATGTAATCTATCTCCATACCTCAAATGGTTTACGCATGGGTTCAACCAAGGATCAACCTACTGTTTTTAAAATATTTAATTTCTAATAAGTCCTACTTAGTTTTTCTGTAATACTTTAAGTGGCCCCTTACAGTTTGTATGTTTATGTTTACAACAACTGTTCAGTAGGATGTTACTGCTGGTTAAGGTTGCTTACGGGAGCTAGATATACAATATTTGATTCTGCTAACGACCTGGCTGTTGTTGTACAGGGCAAATTCAATTCGAAAGTTAGAGACCGAATACATGGTGCTCTTAGAATGATAGAAAAAGCGAGGGTGGATCGTGAGGGTTTTAGTATCAGTGCGAACAACAAATCCATCAAAATCCCCTTCACCAAGAAGAGGAATAAAGTGGGATTAGGTCCACTCAGGCTTTGTGGTGAATTGGCGCCAATGTCCCCGAAGGTCAAATAGTATTGTTCTATTTAAGGGACTAGTGTTGGATATGAGACCAGCCCCCCAGCTATTATTATAATCCTAGCTTTGAGGTGGTAATTAAAGAACGTGGTCGAATGGCGGGGAAGCTTCCCTCGTAATGGGTTGGTCTATGGAGAGCGGCCTAAGGCAATCTAAGTTCGACCCAGAGGAAGTTCTGAAATTTCCTATTCTGGATCTGAGCTAATTTGCTCAATGTTTTAAGCAGGAAAGGTTAACATAAGTGTGAAGGGATTGACGATGAGCGCGGAACAATAAACTGCGAAGCTTCAGTGACAAGGGGTGGGTTTTGGTCGGTATTCTGCGGGAGTCTTGACAGTACCAGCTGGCGACGGCCCAATAGTGTCCAGAAAAGAATTTCCCACCTCCAACGAGAGGAAAAAAAGGATGTTACTGCAGTTTAGAAATGATATTATTATAGAACAGGTTTAAAATAAATTAAATAAAATTATTATTAGTAGTAATAATGGCGAAAAAGAAGAGCGCGGGGTACAAATCCAGCAATTAGATCTAAAAGACCCTTTTCGCTCTCCATAGGTCCACTTCACTTGTCACTTTTTGCACTCTCCCTTTCTGTCCCACAATACATGACCGAAGACGGCGGAATAGGGCTGGCGAAAAGGATTAAATAAAAGCTAAAATTCCGTTGAGGGCACCTTATACACAATCACTTAGTCTACCACCTTCAAATACATTTTCAGCATATCAATCTTTTCAAAATTAATAAAAAGTTAAAGGCCTGAGTCCTGTTCCATTCCATAAGAAAAAGTAATTCGTGCTTCTTGTGAATATTGCAGGAAGCCAAGTATTCCGTGCGTTGAGCTATCTAAAGTCTAACACTTTAATTAAATTGATGAGAGGCATTCTAGGGTAAGTTCACTAATTTATATTCTGTAACAAATCCGATTTATCTCCTGTTTTGCGGCGTTTTAAAATTTATTGTAACAAACTAAATGAATAATCTGGAAATAAAAATTGCCCTCTTTGGTCTGTCTATTTCCAGACATTATCTTTCTCTTTTAACCTTTTCTTCATTGTTCCACTAGTATTTCTTATTTTTTAATGCACACATAATTTTGTGTACACAGAATGTATTTATATTTTTTCTTGTTTTGGTATATTTAAGGGTAAAAAAAAAATTGAACAATTGATTTGTTTTTTATATTATATTTTAAAAATGAATAAATATATTGGCAGTTATATTTATTATAATAAAAAATGTACGTAATCCTAAAAGAGAATTAATAACGAAAATAATTCATATATATGTACACATTCATTGTGCAAAATAACCAAATATTATTAATTGCAATTTCAAATTTCAGTGTTGGAATGAAATTAAATTTATGGATATCTATGCAAAGTTCTCTTCGTCAAAACAATGGAATAGATTAATTTAATATGAAAATCAATAAACTGAATGTGATGAAAACAATTTTGATTCTTGTTGCAACATGCGTTAGTACTATTAAGTAAAATATAACCAAATTCTGAGAGCGGAGTTTAATAGAACATCATACATTGCAGACATACACTATATAGTCAATATAGGTTTTTACCTAAAAATAATTTCAACAGTTTTGAAATTTGACACACGTATTTAGAGGTATATAGTGATGAATTATACAAAAATTCCGATGAATCTGAGATGAGCTCGTTTTTATCTCGGAAACTGTTGGTCCTATTAAAAATAAATAGTCATATATTAAAATAAAATTTACAATATTTTCTACAAAACTGATTCTATGATCTATTAGAAAACCGAAAAATAAATATTATCGAGAATGATCCTCAACGGAGCGAGGTAGACAAAAAACGGATTGCGAATTAGGGTTCAGAGGGTACCCCCAAACGGTAATTTTTTTTCCGAAAATTATTTACCCCCTTCTTCCTACATCCACGAGGTTAAGACGATTGACAAATCTTGATTTAAAAAAAAATTGTATCAGACATATTTTTGGACACTGATTATGAGAAAAATAAGAAAAAAATTTTATCTGAAAAATTTGACCTTGATCATTTTGTGTTTGATTTTTTTAGAAGCTCAGAAGAAGGTGTAATTAGCTCATAAGTTAAGGTTAGAATAGGTTAGGTTTTTCGTACTTTCCATAATCACTAAAGTTGAACAACTGAATGAAATACAACTTTTTTTACTTACATTTTTTTTTGTATCTTTAAAAATATTTTTTTTTAATTTTTGGTAAGAATAAAATAACCCGATAACTCGAAAACCGTGCTAGTTAGGGAAAAAACGTATACCACTAAAAATGGAGAGGGCGACACATTGCCTGTTACAGCTACAGGACAAAAACTAAATTTTAGTTTTTGGCTCACATCTGCCAAATGAAAAATCTTAAACCGGATCTCAATTTTTTTTTCTGAAAGTAGTTCTCGAGATCTACAAAAAGTTTAGTAAACTTTGTTCATAAAACTAATAGGGAGCCATTAAACGTTTTTTCAACTGTTGGGTTTTTTTGGCCTTTTCAGACCTAATTTAAAGATGGCCTCTAACAGATTTCCAGATACTGACCTTCATCAAGTAATTTTCACATATGCCACGTATAGTAAGCATGCAGTTAAACTGAAATATTAAATTACGTATAAACCTGATGTTGCCAGAGAAGGGCGAAAAATAAATTTAACAATCTCCGCAGTTAAGGCGGTCAAACGCCCTTTAACAAATAATAGTAGTAGTAATAGTATACTAATATATAATTTTGTCAAGATATGTTAACTAGTTTGCCAGCGATCATGGGTTAAATGTCCTATTTCATATATTTGTGAATGGCCGTCATCTTAAAATGAATCATTTAAGTAATATTAATCACGGATATGAATTAATGTCGAAGTGACCTTTAAAATGATGTATCACTCTACTCTTTTTTCTATTTAAAAAAATGATTCAAGGTGGCATCCAGCCGCCATGTTGAAAATTATAACTGTCATTTTTATTTATATTAAAAAGTAGCATTGGGTAAACTTTTCCAAATTTAGTTGGAATAACTCTATTGGTTCAACGATCCAAGGATTACTTTTGTAGAGACTTGAACAATTCTAACTCCAACTAAAACAGACGTACATCAAAATAGATTTTTTTTCGCGAAAACGACTTGTCATGTCATAAAATATTAAGAGGTATTTTTTTATGTAATTTTACTTGCCCTAAATGATAAAGTTAGTAGTTTTTTTAAATGAGTGGCGTACTATTTTTTTATTAAGAAAATCAGGGATGGTTACCCATACCTATACCCATGATTGAAATGAAAACTGCTGAATACTATAAAATATATCCAATATCTATGAGGTTGTATCAAATCTTAATCAAATAACTCTTACTATTTCGGAATTACTAAAGAAATGACAAATTTTTTGTACAACTTTAGCACCCTGTATCTCTAAAAACAAACATCTGCATATTTATATGAACTTTTCGTCTTATTTTCTTGTATAATACATTAAAATGTTTCAACTGTAAAAAAAGTGAATAATGCAATTTAAAAAACGTATGTATAGACTAAGTTCTTATTCTTCGTGCGGAAAATTTAATTTTCAATACATATTTTAGTGTGGAAAATTTGTTTTTTAGCACTAGTGTCCATATCGCAAAAAAAATGGATGTAGTTGAAACCTCTCGTTTTTACCTGAAAAATCGGAAAGAAGATACTACAAAGAATATGAAATATTTAGCCAATGGTGCCTACAAAAGAAAATAAGCAACTATGAAAAGGAGGAGATAATTTTAGTTTATTTATCTGAGCTTTCAAAACACAGCACGTTGACAGAAACCGACATTCAAACAATGGAATCTGAAGAAATTAGAATAAGGCGAATTAGGGTCGAAAAATGTGTTTTTCGCACTAAACTGCTTGTCATATGTCATGATTAGCTTTGTTGGCAGTCTCGTGAGGAAAATTCATTTTCCGCACTTAAAAATAAAATATATAAATATACTATTACATACATAATTAAAGGCATCCAAAATATCATTTTTTAAACAGCGCCTTGAGATTTACGAACAAGAAAACAAGAATGACTATAAATAAATTCTGGTAATTGACCGTAGGGTAGGTCAACCATCAAATATAGATGCAAAATTATGATTAATAAAAAATCGACTTCCTACTAAATATTCATCGATTCCAAGTATTCGTTTGCACGTTTCATTGTGTTTAATTGCCTCGGTATGATAATTAAATTAATATTTATTCATGGAGTGGCGAATGACGAAATATCTATAATTATCCAACTAGCGGTTTCTGGTTAAATACAAATTTATCTGATCAAAATACGAACCAAAATTATGATAGATCGAACTTGGAACCGAAACTGTTCATAATAAAAAATAATCTAGAGTAAACACAGAAAAAACTGATAACATAAAATATTAATGTCCTGTCAATATAATTGAGTTTACGTTAGCAATTATTGGAGTGGAATGTTTAAAATTTTTCCGTAATTTGTTTTAAATGTTATAAATATCAATCACCATGCTATCAAAGTAATGAAAAAAAAACGGCTTTTACGTCTGCAGCTGTTTACATTTAAACTATCATGTGTAATTTAATATCTAAAGTCCAAGATACAGCGGGTTGTCATGTACGCTTGTTATTTTAAGTGTTACTTTCTCAATGTAGCAAATAAATAAGTTATTTTTTCGGACTTGTAGTGTTAGGTTATGGTTGAAATATGTGCAGTTCAATGTATTTGTTAGATCATTGGCGTATCCAAAAGGAGGCAATTGCTCCTATTGTCCACATTGCGACAAAAAGCTTCACGACAAAGATATTTTTATTAGTTTTCGAAAGCCTTGGCTGCTCAGTTTTTATTTTTATTTTTATGTCAAATGGTAGAAATAATTGCATTATTATAATACTATCAAATGTTATTCGTCATTTTTGTTGCTTTTTTTTACAATACTAATCTATATTTGTCTTCGCGTTAAGTATGAGGTTAAATTTAAATACAAAAATGTACATAACTTTCTTCTTATTATCTTTTGTGGCAGAGGAAACAAAATCATATAGAAAACCTGAAAAAACGACTACCTTTTAATCAAAGTTAATTATGTATTATCCAAATCAGACTGCAATCAGATTTTCAATACATCCGAAAATGTACAAGGTGCAACAAACAGTAAGATTCTTTTAATTTGCACACCCTCTATTATATATCACGATTGAAAGAGCTTTTCAGAAATACTCCACTTAATGTTTTTATACTCAATAGTTTGCGAAATGTAGGCATACAAAATTAAAAATAATTACAACTATTATATTTTCATTACACCTGTTTCATTAGGTAAATATAAAAGCAACAAAGCCAATCATCACATTATGTCATGAATTTCAATGTTTTTAATTAATTCTTGAGTTCTGTTAAAGGTTTTTTTGTGTTTTCAACCGAAGAAAAACAAATATTTTTGTTATTTTTTGGAAATAATCGCAATATTTTCGCAACCAGACATGGTTATCAAGAAAGACACCACAATATTACTATCCCACAACACAGACACAGAATATTATTTAAAGTTCATAAGAGATTCGAGTTTGCAAAGAAAGAGAAAGACAACTGGAAATAATGAAGAACTATAACTATCCATTTGTTACATGTAAATAATCCCAATTAATCATAAATATTAGGATTCCAAAAATTACGAAAAGGTTTTCATCAACGGGGAGGAAATTTTCACGAAAGCGTTCGTAAGGTTTTGAAAAAATATTAATATTATCCTTAAACATTTCATACAGTTCAAAAACTTCAAAATCAGAGAGATCAAAGGCCTCATTTTTGTAATTTTATGCTCAATAGATTAAATAATGACAGAGATTTAAAAAAAATATTACGGACTAGTGAATCGAGTTTTTTAACTAGTGGCAAAATTTTGGACAATAGATTTTAGAAAATCCGCAATTTGTTAGAGAAGATCTATTTCAACGTGTGGTGTGGAATAATGGGAAATACAATGCTGAGACCATATTTTTTACTTTGGACACCATGAATTTTTAAATTACCATTGTTACAGAATTATTAGACCCTCTTATTACCTCCCTCTAAAGGAGTATCATAGAATAATTTATCAATATGATGGCGCACCTTCTCACGCAACATAAGTTAGAAATTATTTTAAACACCAATTATGATGAATGGATTGGAAGGAACGGAACAATTGCATGGCCGACAAATAGCCTCGATCTAACATCATTGGACATTTTTTATGAGTATACAAGAAAAATGAAATATACAAAATAAATATAATTTTGAGAATGCTGAAGATATTAAAAATGTTTTATTAGGCAGCAAGTGGACAGGTTAAATGAAAATACCAGACTTCATGGAAAATGCAGTAGCCCGTCACTTGCCAACTATTTATCAGGAATGTTTCGTAACGAAGGAGGAAACGTTCATACTGATTAAGTTTCATTTAGTTTTATTGTTTTTTCAATAGGTACAATTAAAGTATGATAATTATTGAAATTGTTTTCAATTTTGAATGCTACCATTTTAGAAACTACTGAAAATAAATAATATTTTCAATCGTAATAAAATATACAAGGTGTACCATTTAAAAATCTTACGTTTTGTTTCAACGAAAGCGGCAAAGGCCTAATAAATGATCTGTGAAAGACAAAACTTATATTTCCTGTAACATAACGAAGTTATGATGAGTTCTATTAAAAATGAGCTTCAAATAACGCATCATCAATAAAGGGTAAATACTAATGGAATCACCATTAGCGCCTTGAATACTTAAGATCAATAAAGAATAAAGATTGGAAAATAGGTCTGTTATCAGCCTCGATAAGACTTTGTTTAATACATATAATACTCCAGCAAGAGTTTGTCCGATTTTTCTCCAAGATGTCAAACCAAAGCTCCATCAAATAAGGAAAAAAGGATAATTATCTTACATGCTGGTGCAGAGAACTGTTGGGTTTCAAACGCTTTGTGGCTGACTGTTATAAATATAAAAGATTCTTGTTTAGGCTTCCATGAAGATACCACTTCAGAACTTTTTGATTGGTTTAGAATTCACTTACTACCAAATATCCCTACGAATGGTGTGATTGTAATGGACAACGCTAGTTGCTATGTCGTCAAATAGAAAAAGCTCCCAGTTTAAGTAATACTAATTTGGAAATTATACATGTTAGAGAATGCTAAAAATATTTTGAAAATAGGATCTTTTGAAATTATTTAATATTGAAAAACAATATGTTTGTGACACAATGGCTTTGAACTCGAGAAATAAATTCCTGCGCTTTCCTCCATATTATTTTCTTCTTTAATCCCATAGAGCAAATATGGCATCAAGCTGAAAGTTAGTTATATGAAATTAGATCTATAAATCTGATGACAAAATGTTTTATAACCTCAACTACTTTTTAAATATATAATTATTATAAAGGATAGACGCAAGTGTTAGATGAAAACATTAAATACCATTTTCTAGTCATATTTACCAACCGACATACACATTCACCAAAAAACATCTGTATGTATATAAGCCCATTTTGATCGGATACGAAAATATAAAACGTCATCTGCCGAAGCGTTTCCGGCGATTATGTTGAGATATAGTGCTCTCGGAAAGTAGGTGAATGCATAAGAGAAGAGAGCACAAAGTGGCGAATGGCATGGCACGGAGGGTGTACGGGAACGAGGGGCCGGTAATTGTATAGCCGAGTCGGTGTAGTCTCGTGACTTGACGGAAAACAGATTGCCGGTATGGCGCTGCACGACTCGAAAAATTGTAATGAATCATGGTCGATTTATGCCATTATCGTTCTGGTGTCAGTGTTTTATTCGGAAGTCGGGAATGTGGGGGAGTCTCTGATATTTTGAGGTAAAGGATGCGTTAGTGGAAAATTAGATTTTAATATGGATTTACAAGAAAGTCAGCCACTCAAGTACTAGCTGCACTCGACGTTTTTTCACACTGATGATTCGCGCCTGATTCCATTTGACAAGACGACTCGAGGAATGATGGCAATTCAAACTAAAAGTTTTTTTTTTATTCAAGTGGATGAAAAAATCCTTCGAAAATAACAAATATACAGACCTTATTTGTCTCTGAACTAACGGATAATTTTTCACTGCAGTATTTTCGTAATTTAGTAGCCAGTTAAAACGTATTGGTAATAAGAAAAAACGCGCACGAACTCTAATACGTAAAACACCTAACAACTGATAAGCCAATTCATCAAAAATAATCACCGGGAATGATCTATGAATTTGAAAGGGATTTAGAAATTACCCTGCAAATTTAGTTTCAATAAACGTGGGAGCCACTTTCTGTTAGAAAACAACACGAAAAAGGAGGAGAGGCTCTATGGGGCTAATGCAACGTGACAAATTATCAGTAGTAGAACGCAGCTTGAATAATATAATTAAGAGGGGGTTGTTAAACGGACTAAAGCAATAAAAGCAAACAAAAACACTTAATATGTATTTGTAACTCTATTAATTTTTGGCTAGCAAGGGTTTGAGCTTATTGGCATTTTGGTAGGTTTTTGACAGGATGAACCCCGTCAGATTTTAATGCTAAGCAGTATTGTAATGTTCCAATTGACACGGAGCGATACGAGTAAGTGAATAAAGTATGGGAACCTGAAATATAGTCTTTTTTATATTAATGACTCTCTTCCGCAACGATACCTAACTGGGCGCGATCTACAGCGTAGGGTGGGTCCTAAATAACAGAGTCCTGTATCACTGTTTCGGTCGATAGAAGAGTTTTTTACATTCCAAGGACTGGTGAAGTTTCTACTGACGTTTCTAGCTTTGTGTATATAAGTCGGTTTTCCTTCTACTTCCCTTTTCTTTCTTCTTACTTATTTTACTCAAGTAAAAAATGGTGATGGATATTCCGCAAGTAAAATATTCTGGAGTCAAAATACTTCTGCGTTCGGATTTCTGGGTGAGAGGTACTTGTGGCTTGTGGCGCTCCACAATCGAAATGTTATTTTTCATTCACCAATAGCTTGAATAAAAACCTCAACTCTGTTCACAACTATCTCCATTCCTGCCACCCTCATATTCTCTTCCTAAACGAAACCAAAATAAGCCACCATCTTTTCTGGCTATGAACTTCTTTCATCGTTTCGCATGAACGGTGGCGTTTGCGCTTACGTTCGTAGTAATCTCTCCGGAACAAAACTTCCGAATCTTGAATCGAACAAATCCGACATCATGTGGCTCAAACTAGCCCTCATAACTTCCACTCAATTTATTTGTTATATCTATCGCTCTCTCTCACACAACTTCTTCAACGAACTCTTCGGCTGTTTGCTAAAGTGGATTTCCTAATCTCTGAATTCCCTTCCTCTGAACTTATTATCCTTGACGGCTTTAACGTTCATAATAAAGAATGGTTAGCGTGTACTAAAACCGATCCCCAACCTAGAGCAGCAGAGGCCTTTGTGATTAGCCATCTCTTACCAACCTCATCAGAGAACCTACTTACTTCCCACGCATTGTCACACATAGCCAAAATCCATTGGACCTCTTTCTCCCTCTCACCCAGAGCCTCATCAGTCTTCGATGTCCGCTCCTCTGACCACGGCTTAATTATTGTTTTCTGTCCCATACAACAGGAAGTTGTAGAATCCATGCCACATCGTACTGTTTAGCATTATAATTCCACTGCTTGGGATGGGCTGCAGGATATCTACTCTTCGTACAGATCCATATCCCTCCTCCCAATTACAAATAAGGCAATGGAGAAGTATATCTATAATGATCTTTTAAATTACCTTAAAAGGTATAAACTTATACACGACAGACAATACGGCTTCCACTATTAAAGATCCACAGCAGATCTTTTTACCTTCGTAACACACAACTGGGATAAGTCCAACGAATTCCAAGGAGAAGCCCAAATTATTGCCCTCGACATATCAAAAGCAAGCATTTGATCAAGTCTAGCCTGCCGCACTTCTTAACAAACTTCCTGCCAAAACTTTTACTTGCCAGTTTTCTTTCCAACAGAAGTATTTCTGTAGTGGTTGACGGCCATTCATCAAACTTTCAACAAATCAACGCAGGCATTCCACAGGGTCCGGAGCTGGCACCTACCCTATTCCTCCTGCACATCAATGATCTGCTCTCTTCTACCAGCAAAATCCTACTTCTACACCAATATTCAATTTCCCAAACCTGCCTCCAAGAATGAAATTGAAGAGCGGAGCACATATGGGGAGCAGCATCTCCTTCACTCCTTAATATCCTTGACCCTGTCAAAAGAAGAGCTATTATTCGTCTGATTAATGATCCAAACATCACAAGGAAGCACTAGAGCAGTGCACACTAGCACTAGTTGCTAATCACATTTCTTCTATGTCTTCCACTTTCAAACACAACAATGTATGTGCGCTAAGTCGTATTCGCACCAGCGATATACAGGTCACCACATTTAGATATCTACAGACAAATTTACTTGATTTAAAAACTGAGAAATTATTATTATTTTTGGTTCGGAAAAAGTGTTTCTCTGTACAAATAACGGACAATCATTTTTCAAAATTTCGAGACCAGGCGGGGTGTTGGAACCATTATGTTGCCCCTCGCCACTGTTTTTATCGACCAATATGTGACGTATAAGTATGTGGAATTGCACGTATGAGATATTTATAACGGATTTCAACTAGAACCCCCAGAAACAAAATTTCTACATTTTCAGAATTAACACCAACGCATAACAAATGTGAAGACCTAATTATTTTATTTAATTTCTCTTATCCATTTTAAAAATTAGGTGGCCCTGACAACCAACCCCCTTCATTATAACATAGAAGATCCGTATGCCTATTACACTAATAAACAGAGATTAATTGTTAATTCTTGCTGTTGCTAGTAAAAATATGAGTGAAAGCTCACTGGACTGGAAATTACGTGTAAAAAATGTGTAAAAATTTGAAATTCGCACATAAACAATTAAATAACTCTGAAACTATCAACATTTAAGACTTTTTTAAGAAAGTTTATTAAACAGGAAAAAATTTACAATTTCCAAAACCGGCTGTAGCAAAAAAAAACTATCAAATATTAAGGTAAAATTTTTAAACAATTATTGTGTTATCTAGACATTTGAAGTTTTTTTTCACTAATTTTTCATAAAATGAAAGCCTACTGTTAATTAACATTTTTTTAGAGTTTCCGTTTATATTTCAAGCCGGATAATTATTAAACAAAACCTACTACAATTATTTCGTTTCGTGGAGACTTTATCACAACTATACTATATAAGATTGATATTGCGCGATGTTTTTAATTGTTATAATTTATTAGTTGCTAGCAGGTACCCGCGACATCGTTCGCCTATAATGAAAGGGATGTAAAGAGGTACTTAAATCGCCTCATTTGAGTACCTTTTTATAAACCACGTTTGTTGTTGCATTCTCTGGCTGTAAAATAGCCAAGCTACTACGCACTTAGTCCAGAGCATGCGACATAGAGTTGACCATGGGAAAAACAATCATAGCTCAAGTCTATTCCAGCTCCTCCTACTTAAGGATTGCCCTTGAGATTTGTTAATTGTCATGGCGAAACAAAGTTTTAAAAGAAACTGAACGTTTAAACTGAAAAGGATAGTCTGACGGAATTAAATGGATACGTGGTATAAAAACAGTTTCACCCAGACCAGGGCCAGTACTAATAGTAGACTCTATTACATTGTTTTGTAATGTTTTAATCTGTAGCCGAGTTCCATTACACAATTTTGGTCGTTTTAAATTTCGAATAAGCATCACTGGTGCCTCCACTTTTAAGTTAATTCATGAGGAAGGATAATTCCTTAAGAGTTTAGTAGTAGGAACTCGACAGGATAATTAACCGCATTTTCTTGGTCTATATCTACATCTATTGAGTAGTATGTTAATTGTGGAGCAGTAATTTTTTCCAGTAAAGCTAGATTTATTTCATCTGCTGTGCTGTTTTGTGGAGTTAATATAGCTCGTTCTTTAAACCAAGAAGCGGTTTTATTTTGACAACTTTCGAGTCTACTACAAACATTTAAGGGGTAGTTTCACTTCCTTGGAAACTAGGTTTCGAAGAATCCTTTCTTATCGAACCTGTTCACAGTTTTCTACGGCAAACGGTTTAAGAAGGATCGCAAAAATTAATGAATGACCAGATTTTTTCAAAAACCCTGTATAAATTTATAAATCATCTTAAAATATGTAATAAAATAAAATAAAAAGCACGTGTTTAAGTGTTTTTTCGAAAAATTAACCGTTTTTTAAATAAAAAATATAATATTAAAGGGTGGTTTCAGTCCCTTGGACTGGGTTTTTAAAAAATATTAAAATATGTAAAAAATAAAATATAAAGCATATTATGCTCAAGAGTTTTGCGAATAACTAATGGTTTTTTTAATAAAATATATTATAATATTTAAGGGATGGTTTTACCCCTTTTGACACATTGTATGCATTTTTTAAAAATCCTAAAATATGTAAAAAAATAAATTAAAAAACACGTGTCCAATCGTTTTTTCGGAAAACTAACCGGTTTTTAAATAAAAAAATATTGTATTATTTAAGTGGTGGTTTCATCCCTTTGAAAACCCTGTATGATTTTTTAAAAAATCCTGAAATATGTAAAAAATAAATTAAAAAACACGGGTTCAAGCGTTTTTCCGAACAACTTACCGTTTTTTAAATAAAAAATATTGTAATATTTAAGAGGTGGTTTCACCCCTTGGAAGTTGAGTGAAAAATCCCTTCTTATCGAACTTCTACACCCTAAAATCAACCTGTATGCCAAAATTCAGCCTTTTACCTTAAGCGGTTTGAGCTGAAGCGTGATGAGTGAGTCAATCAACTAAGTCTTTTATTAGTATAGAAGTATAGATGACATTGCGCGATGTTTTTAATTGTTATAATCTATTAGTTATTAATAACCAAAATTAACAAAAAACGATATAATTTTTTCAGCCCAGTAAATAACATTTATCACAAACATACTTCGTTAGATTAGTAAAGGTCAAGGGTCACGGAATCGACAGGAAAATAAAGAACGTATTTATCGCAGGCTTCGCACAAAATTAAAAATATTTTTCCGGGCGTAGTATAATTACAAAGGCATCGAATAAACACGAACGTGCTAAAAATGCTAAAATACCTAATCAAATACTCCGTTATCTTTTGTTTAAGCATAGCCTGATAGCAATGTGTGCTAAATTTTTATTTTTATGTTTACATTCCTAACTAGAGTGGTTTGTTTTTACGGTTTTGTAGTTTTTGATAAATTTATTGACCGAGCATTAAACATAATGTACAGATCGTTTGAAAAAAAGATTTAAGTTTATTTTATACGTCTCCACATTTATTTTATCAAAATACTTGACGGCAACTGTGGATGAATTTGACGAAAATAAAACAGGGGCATGTGCGTACACATCAGTCTATTTGTCGGCTTTTTTTTTCAGAAATATTTGCAACAGAACTCCTTCAATTTTTAATGATGCTCCGTTCATTGGTTGATCCTTATAGTTAAACAAAGTAAATTTTAAGTGTATCAAAAACATTAGATGAAAACCCCAGAACAGCAGGAAACCTGAACCTCAAAAAAAACAGAAAAAACAGTATTTTCTTAAAAACAAATCCTGAAATTTAGTTTAATGAACCAAAGCAAACCTCCGATTCTTAAAGCTAGAAGACGACTGAACATGCAAAGGCGGATAGTGAGTCATTTACACATAGGTATATGTATGTATGTTTGTTACCACCTACAGAAAAAACGCCTGAAGCGATTTTCATGAATGAAGCATCAAAGGGGTTGTATGTGTATGTAGTGCTTTCAACTAAGTTTGCATTAGAAAATCAAAGCGGCAGAAGCAACGCGCCACGTTGCCCAATATAAAACATTAATATATCATAGCTCATCGTGGTACGTATCAAATTAAAGAGCTCGTTATGGCTATTCTAAACATATACATATGATATAGCATAATTCTAGGACAGTATGCCATGACCTTTACCTAGTATTAACCCAATCAAACAATCAGCAATCCTATTTATCTCCGTATTTTGCGTTTTAATTTCCAATAGCGTCTTGAAGCACGCATTAAAATATTTCTAAGCAAGTAGACCTAGATCAAGCTATAGTGGTAACCCTGCGTCAAACCTGGCAGCGAGCGTTACGTAGTGAACACTGACGTAGCCAGAAAAACTGTGTAGGGATGCAGAAAAGTTTTAGAATACCTCCCCAAAAAAATGACGCAAGGGTAAAATAAGCAAGTAAAAAACATTTTTTTTTGTTTTATTTAAGATCTAACAGCTGATGACGCCACAGTGCTGGCGAAAAGTTGAAAGTTTTAAACAAGTGTTTTCGTTTACTAGATTAAAATGGATGATCATTAAGTTCTGTTCAACTAAAAAAAGCTCTTGCTTGAACTGTAGAAAAACTGCCTCTTATAGTTTTCCCTACAACGCGCCGTTCTCGAGAAAAATAATAAAATGTGTTTCACTGAAACATGACTATTTAAAAAATTATAAAACGTGACTATTTATTACGATTGTCTATAATTTTTAACCCTTCTTTTCTTTTGCTATTTAATTAGTGGTAAACAAACTAGTGGGTTTTGAAAGGTAAAAAAGGATCGCAGTGAGCTTCGTCATTCTGACATAACAGTTGCGGCAGTCTTTATTAATGATTTTATTGTCAAGTGAGTCTTTTTTTTGTGATTTCAACTTTCAAAATGTTATTTTTTTACGAATGTTGAATTGGCTAATAGGCATTTCTTGTATGGTAACGCGTTGGAAATACGCGTTTGTATGCAGAGCGATACCCAAAAAATCAGTTGCCCTGTACACAAACGTTTCCTTCCCCAAAGATTGACTGGATAACCATATCAAATATTAGTTTATTGAAATGACCATTCTGAACTTTTGGAACATGTGCCCCTGAGAACTTGGCTAGGGAGATGGGTCCACAACCATGGCCCCCACGCTCACCCGATATTAATCCGTTGGATTTTTTTGTGGGGACACCTAAAAGCACTAACTTATAAGTCCCGTTGAAAATATAGAAGTTCTATACTATTCGGACCAATCGAGGCATTTTCGAAAGGGACGGTTAGGAAAATCGCAGTTAAATGCACGCAGTCCAATACTTATTATTTTTCTCGAGAAAGGCGCGTTGTAGGAAAAGCAATTTTTCTACTGTTCCAATAGTTCGATTTTAAAAACTTGTTAGATTTTTCAAAAAAATCAGTGGCGTCCATATTTTTCTAAGTAAAGTAAATATATCTGGTTATATAAATACCTTCATCGGTGGTTGTAACTTTGGAATTGTCAGTACAACATCAGCAAGCGTTTCGTAAATATTTAAAAAAATTAAGCTATTTCGGACATGCATCCCTATGGACTTTGTGCTTTAGAATTAGCTAAGGAATCAACCCTAAAATATTTTAGCTTACTTTCTGAACATGCTGTATTCCTACTTTCACGGTAAAACCAAAATCGAGTGTCAGGGCTTATCCCTGACACTTGATAATACTACAAGAATGTCAAACGAATGTCTCAGGGCAAACTCTGCCATTGGTGATGCTGAAGGTTATATGGGAGTAAACCAATCTAATAAATGACACCATCCACACTGTAAACCGCCATATATAAAAATAAAACTCTCAATATCTACAATCTTAACTTGTCAAACAAACTTTTCTCTAGTGGTAACAAAATTATTGTGTGAGCGAAATCTGAACTATTAACGGCGCAGCAAAAACAAACAAAACGAAAGTGATTTTAACAAGTTTGAAACAAAGTTTATTTCATTTCGAATTCCCCCTTTTCGATAAAATAATAAATGAGCGTAAATATAACATTCTGATCCGGCTTTAATTGTTTTGGCGCAATCCAAACAAAAAATAAAATGGAGAACTTGGTAAAATGAATGTTTCGCTTGGGTTGAGTTAAATTTAGACCGC
Source organism: Kuschelorhynchus macadamiae (assembly GCA_030620095.1). Lineage (NCBI taxonomy): Eukaryota > Metazoa > Arthropoda > Insecta > Coleoptera > Curculionidae > Kuschelorhynchus > Kuschelorhynchus macadamiae. The sequence goes on along the minus strand of JAUTXW010003802.1, from coordinate 660,158 downwards.
CATTTTTTATTTTTAGGTGACCGGTCCGAGAAACGTTAAGCGTGGAAACGGCATTATATTACTGAGAGTCACTGGCGATTTTTCGTAATCCATTATCAGAGAAAAAACACGGAAAATATACCAAATTAAAAATGATATGTAATCGGTCATGAACGTGTTCTACGATGTGATAAGTAGGTTAAATAGTTTTGACCGCCAGAGTTGCCAACGCGTCGAATTAACAGCTTAAATTGGCTCATACTATTCGTTTGTCATTGATATACGGTATAGTGTGGTTCTTTTTTGTCCTCGGTAGACAATAAGTTCTGATAGACTTATTTATTTGCATGCTAAGAGCACACCCAAGTATACATAATAAAAAATAACCACACAATTCGATAATTAAAAAAAAAAAGATTTGGACATACTCGTACATCCAGATTGCGTTTTACTGTGTGACGTCACCGGATCTTACGAACGCATAAAATTGCAGCAAAAAAGATTATTAATAATTGTATTGTCGGGCTTGTTATAATTCTCTTATAATATAAACTAAAATGTAGTTATAAGAATGAGTGAGTGGATATGGGTATAGTCTGATTTAAAAAAATATATTTATTTTATATAAATTCTGAAGGCACGAAATTATCAGGTGTAAAAGACTTTAATACAGGAAATTACTTCTTTAATGGCCATTTCAATACACAATTTTAAAGTAATTTCTACCTATTTGGCTTTTATAGTAATACCCTTACGATAGTCATGATACGAGAGGTATCGTAATAATGAGTAACAAATTATAGAGCACAGCCTTCCTTACAGTACGTCATGTCTATGCACTACTTATTATGCCGTAGCTCTCGACCTGCTCTCGTAGGACGTAAAATGTCAGGAGCGAAGGAAACAGATAAAACTGTATAAATCACTGGTTCCTACATAGGACGCATGCGCGAAAATCGTATCATATGAAACTAGTACTTTTTTACTAAATAATTAATTTACGGCGTTTCACATAACTTTAGCTGATATTGCGTTGATCCTATACAAACTAGAAATGTTACCATAAATTTTTACAAATTCATATGGAAAGGAAATTAAACACTCATGCACAGAATTTCATTAAACCACTTTTCCATAAGATTTTTCGTAGCCCTTTGTGCTACTAAAAAATCTATACAACCAATGGCACTCACGAACACAATATATTTTTTTTACAATTTCATGATAACTCGTTTATTAAAATCCGCAGTTTGGCACATACATGATAATAAAGAAGTTTACATATCTATACAAATATATACGTACATGTGAAATATATTACTGTCTTTTTATTTACAGTTTGGTACGACTTGTGATTGTGGGGAAAAAATATGTTTGCCTAAACTTTAAGACAGAATATAGGAAAGAACCTAGTTTTTCAACAAACAAAGAAATAAACTTGTTTAAAACAGAAAAAAATTAAGTTGTCTAAATTTTTATCCTAAAATAGGAAAATCCTTAGTTTTTCCATAATGCTTTTAATAAAAACTATTCGGAATATGTATCTTACCCAAAATCTGCTTAGGTATGCGGAAATACTGAGAAAAATACTTAATCATATGAGACAAACTGTAGCTTTGTTTTGATACATGTACAGTGTATTATATAAATTCCTTTTGTTATATTATTGCAGTGAAAACTACAAATTCAAAAATATGAGTATTCTTTTAATTCAATTATTATTTATTTTTAGAAAATTGAATAATATGGCGTATATTTCAAATTTTAAAAATGTATTTCCGCCCAGTTGAGAAAATAAATACTATAGAGCCTATATATATTATACAAATTATTCGCCAAATGCAAATAGCACGTATAAAAGCTTTTTTTTTATTTATTTATTAATAATTTAAAATCCGCTGTTACGCACATAAAGTATTTTCAGTTGTCGATTGAACAAACATTTTCCGGCAAAATTTTTAATTTTGCGCCGTGTTATTTTTGCGTTAAAATTGGAAAATGAAAATAGCTAACTACATATTGAATCTCTAACCAGGATTGCCTATACTATGGTTTACATTTTTTTTTGTTTATTGTTTTAAAAGTTTACCCTTAAATTGATTAGTTTAAAACTACTATAAATACATACTTAACAAGCGACGCTTGAGAGTTCATATAATATATATATATATATATATATATATATATATATATATATATATATATTCAATAATTTAAGGGACAAAAAAAGGTCAGGAGATACACAGAAGAAAGCTGTAAGTATCTATGGTTAACTTAACATTCTTAAAACTTTAAAATTAATACTTCAACTTAAAACACTCTTAGAACTTTAAACGAAACTATTCTATTAAAATTAAAACTGTTAGTCGAACAGAGTTTTAAATGTCGCCTGAAAACTGTACTTAATACACTTTATTTTAATAATTTATTTAGTGAATTAAAGTTTTTAAAATAACAATCAAGCTACTTTTGGAAATGCTATTTTTATTTTTTTTTCAATGTAGGTACATATTTTAGTTATCAAATTTATCTATTAATGTAATTTTTCTTTGGTAGAACTCATTTAATTGACAGTAAAATACAAAAAGTCGCGTATGTTAAAAGAAGTAGCGCTTTTTTTCGTTCAATAAAAAACACCAGTCTATCTACGAATGATGACATGAATATTTTCTTTGCTCTCATCGTATGCTGATCTGAACAAACCCAATCTCTTTAACGTGCACCGGCAAACAGTTTAACATTTTCCACATATTTGTGATTCAAACATTCTGCTGCCGTCAATCAAATAAACAAAAAAGTTCCAAGTGTGAAGGTAAAAATAAACGAATCTAAAAATAAGAAATCGCATTTTTTACGACGAAAATATTTTCTCGCATTTCACCGAAGTGTTTATAAAGAATCCCGTTGCTCCATGGTTGTTATGGCAACGAGCCAACACATAAATCGACATGGGATAGGCGTGCTGCGGAAAAATTTCGAAACGGCCGACAATCGCTAAAATGTCGGTCAGCAATATAGAAATTAAATCTCTTTCGCCTGATTTTGCTTTTGAGTTTTAGTTGCGTGTATGATAATTTATTTTATTTTATATCAAATTATTAATGAAACAGGTGCTTGGATGCGTTGTTAGGTTTTAAAACGTCTATGGTAAACAGCCACCATAGCCACATAGGTAGTTAATTGGATTTTGCCACTTCCCAAATCCCGCAATGAGGGATGGATAGCATTCTCTTTAGTAGACAGAAAATCACAAATAATTTTTGTTTCAAAACAAATTGAGATGCGATGTCTTTTTAATCGATTACTGCGATTTTTATTTGTAGTCTAAAAGAACGAAACCGGCAAAATATTCTTAGTTTGGGCATATACGTGTTTATAAGAGCGATAACTATATTGAATTATAACTACAATAAAATATTTAAAATGAGAAATAACATAGGGCTTATATAATATATAAACCTTTGCTATATAAAACTGTAGACCATTTTAAACGATATTTGTATAATTATTCGCAGGCAATTCGCTAAAAAACAACTGCAGAGCGTAATGAAATAAAGATTTAGGTCGTTACTAAAAATTGCCAAATAAGCACTTTATATCACGAGCATTTTATTAGTTGATGTGAACGGCCATAAGCGGAATTTATTATTTGACTTAATTAAATACTATTTAAAAAAGTTTTTTTTCTACCATAAATATTAAAAAACTCTTCAGTCTTTAAACGTTAAACTATACCCATTTTAACGAAAGCTTAATTGAAGAATACCCCCAACTCCTTACTCCAATCGTCAATATATGAGCATCGGAGTGGCCATTTTTATAAATAAAACTTGAAAGATTAGCTGAAAATCTTAGCCAATATATTTTCTAGAAATGTTGTTTTAAGGAAAATACTTTTCTCAACAGAGGAAATGTTCTCGAGATATTAAGCACATCAGTCTCACATTATCTCCAGTCTGGAAGATAATATTTAGAAAATTTAGCTACTCACGTTTAAAGAACATTCAAAAATCTATATGATCTTTCAATAAATGCATTTCAACTAACACATTTTTATTACAATAAAGATACCATAATCCAAAATAAAGCCTACATAGCATCAATCAGCGGATGTTGTTCCAGTTCCACAATGTATGCGCGTGGTTAGTTCTCCGATCCAGCCGTTGCTCTTAAACCGGTATTTATTCATTCGTTTTCCTTATCGCCGGCCGCTTTATTATTTCCCATCGTCGAAATTCCACGTAGGATGATAATAACCACCGACCTATTCGCCAAGCCCCCTGCAACGTTGCCAAATAGCTGGGTAATATAATCCGAACGGGGTAATATTTTATGGCAGCATTAGGGCGGTAAACGGGCGAATTCAGACAGCGTGCTCGATGTTTACATTGCGGGCGGATTGGGAATCGGGCTGCGCTTTATTCCTAGATTTTGAATAAAAATAAAAAAAATTATTGTAAAATAAAGATTATAGTAAAATTCAATATTAATTTAAAGTAATTGTAATTGGAATAATCGATAATAACAACGGAAATTTATAATACATGTAAAATGGACGTTGTAAATTACTACCATTAGTTACCAGAATTCTTTTGACAAAACAGAGGGCAAGAATTCCTGAGGGAATTGTTCAGAGGCGTCCCTAGACCTTTGTTATTGGGGGGCTCGGAGGAGAAAAACAACCGAATGCATAAAATACAAAAAAGGTCATCCCTTTTTGATTAGAGCCATCATCATCAACAAATGACCAAAAAAATGCTTTTTGTATTAGAGTAATGTGATAATAATTGTATTATTTTTTCCGAACTGAGGGAGTTCAGAATAAAAAAAGATAATTATATATCTGTTAATATAATTGCTGTGAGCAAAAAAGACAATTCGATTAAATTGTAAAATATATACAAGAAGACATGTCTAATGAAAAGAGGACAGCTGATGCCATAGCGTGAATAGCTGACGAATATACATAACTTAGAGAAAATTACTCTAAATTTCCTGGAACTGGCGGTCAGTTTAAGAATTTATTCTATCTATAGACCATTTGTACTATTTAAAACGTAAACGATTCTTAGGTAGTCACTGGTAATAACTCCGATTGAGAAAAGTGAAATAGGTATTAAATAATCCTAAAACCGAAAAATAAAATTATATAGGTAAATTCATCGGGTTTTAAAGAAATATTTAGTGAATTGTGAGAAACTCTTTTTATCTGTTAACTGGGAATATTTTTTAAGAACGCATGTGGTAAATAGTAGTAAAATATTAAATTATAAAGTTATCTCGGTTCGAATATGAATTATTCCAAACTCATAGCCACAATGGAAATTTTCCTACTGTATCGTTTGGTAGTCTCAAAACGTTTTAAATTCCGATAAGAAATCAACAAAACCCCGGCAACGTCGAGGCCATCAGCAACTTAAGCGGCAGCCGACCCGTCGAATCCATCAAGAAACAAAATAAATGATCCTCACTTGTTGCACGTTTTTGTTTGATCAAGTCGACTTCGCTTTCATTCCCCTCACCCGCCTCGTCCCTGGCGACCGAACGGCCTATTGACGCTCGTTTATACTCGGAACCGCGCGATTCTCCGTCGACCGCACCCGAACGTCGTTCAGTCAGCACCCGACCGTTTAAGAGAGTGTTAGTGCCACACAGTGCCGTGTCTAGTTTCAAGGACATTCTCTCTTATTAGTGAGTGCTTCTTACTGCAGCAAATTTTTAATCGCCGCGCTGCCCAAAAACTTTGGAATTTGGATTATTTATTGTGCAATATTTTTGGATTATTTATTAGTTAGAATGAGTTTAAATAGTGCTTATTGGTAAGTTGAATGTATGCGCCGATTGAAACTTTGTGCGGTTTTTACGGTATAATTCGAATACGTGGAAGAGTCGCTGATTAGACTATACCACAAAATCACGTTTCAAAAGTTCGCGAAGTACGCCTTTAATATATCTATGAAACCTTAAAATCCTACGAAAGTGTGCATAATGTTAGTTCACCTAGATTCGATATGAAAAACGTCATCGCAATAAAAATTATTGCCTTTTCAATTCAAAAACTGTAAAATTTTAAGTTCCAAGCGACACGATTCGCTTAATTATCCTTTACAGTTTTTTTAGGGCCATTATGGCTTCTTAAGTGCATCTCTACTAAGGGAATTTAATAAATTGATCAAGTAAATGTGGGAAAAATATTTATTAATCGAACCCCCTGTTAAAAAGAAAAGTTAGTAGCTAAAGCTAACATTTAGCTCATATTTCACTTTATTTTTATTTACACGGAACACTACATATATATTTCTAGCCCCTAAACTTAACTAAATTCTTTCTTAATCCAAGAATATATTTCCTAACTGGTTAAAAATTTGGAGTACAGGACATCCAAATATGATATTTCTTTCTTCTAACAATCTTAAACTTTCTTTCCAACAACTATCACTTCAGTTCATACAATTAAGTCTCTTGTTGGTGTTACACATAATCAAAATTATTTTTATATATGCCTTATTAAATTTAAATACCAATTTAATTGCAGGTGTGTCTTAATATTTATTTCACGACACTATATCTGCAATTTTGTCTTATTAATTTGAGTGGTAACGATAAGTACCGATGTAACGTTTTTTTTCGTGAATTTTGCTAACATCCCCTACTTCACTTCTATCTGAAATAAATTATTAATTGACAGAAAGATCAAGTATTTTTTTGGGAATAAATATCCTTCTATACCGTGATTTTGCAATTCATATTATTAAACTAGTTAAAAGCAAAGTTAATTGCTCTCTCCTTTGTCTACTTATTCATTCGGGACTGCTATATACTCACTGGCTTAGTTGGCCAGTTTGGCCGCCAGTTGGCGCCACGAACTTGGCTTTTACGGAAAGTACAGTGACCCTAGGGCTCTCTCTTCAATTTTATAAGCCATTTTGACTGACGAGTGGTGTTCAAATTACTACCATTAACGGAATTTCCTTACCTGAAAAGGAAAAGACAGTCTTTATAACAAAATATAAAGTTTTTTGTACATTTTGCTTGGGGGAATATACGGCATACATAGTGTAGTTTGGTCAAACTATGATCATTATGTAACGTAGAGTATTTTATCTAAATTATTATTAACAAAATATTACTTATTAAATATATTTTACATAACATTTTTGTAATCTTATTCAAGTGAATGAGGGTATTATATGGTATATACCAAATAAAAACACAAAAAATGGAAAGTGGCATCCCACACCAATGAGTTGCTATTTTAATGAAACATCGTATCATGTGAAATGGTTATAACTTCGGTAATGTTCGAGATGTATAAAAGCCCACTTTATGTAACTAGCATAACGGATCAATTAAGGCTACTCAACTACTAACTTGTGTATTTAATGCCGAACGGAAAAACGTGATATGTGGAAATCAGCCGCGTTTGTCGTAATATAAACTTAAGCGCTATTTTATGACATTTTAACAACTATAAATATAATTATGCACTTCCTAGAATAGTAATAATATTATTACCCATTCGCCAGGTTACTACGACGTGTTTCGGAACGTTTAGTTGTAGAGGTCAAATAGAGGTCACAGTGGAGCTTTCTATGATTTTACTTACGTACGTGCGATTTATTGCTTTATTAAAAATAACTCGTTTATGGTAAAAACCAATCAAACGGGTTCCGTGGGTGTTTTTATTGGTAATATTCGTACCACTAGACTAAATATACGGGTACCCATAGGTAGTTGGAAAATAATACATCTTGTTGGAATTTAAATTTTTAGTCTTCCAAATGGATTATTTATTAACACGTTCTTATTATCTCCGTTTTTATTTGCCTTCATATAGGTTTGTTGGAAATTATTATTGATTCCTTCGTAAACGGTAATATATAGTGAAAACATGAGTTACGAGACGCTAACCTAATCTAGCTGTGGTTATCATCTGTCATAACGCCGCTCCCAGTTCGTGATGCGCCTGTATATATGCTGTACATTTCAATATACATTAATAAATTGAAAGAATTAAGACCCTATTTGGAAAAACCTTAACTGTTTTGGACGTTTTATGTTAGTTAAAAGTATTTTCGACTTAAAAGATTATCTCTGATGGCTGGGTATCGCTGAAACACATAAAACTTTTTGGACCTGATAATTTAGCGTTTCTCATTATACTTATTATATCAAACGGATTAGAATTATGACACGACAACAGTGAGGGAGGAAATTAAATTGTGCTTAAAAGGAACCCAAAAGTTAACATTATCTTCACCACAACTATTATACCCCTATTATACCTATATTATATTGTTTATACCCTTCTAAACCACAAAATTTAATTGATTCTGGTAATTTACTAAAATAAAAATATTATCTAAAAGCATTTTAACCAATTAAAGAACAGATATTTATTAAGGTCGATTCAGATTCGCTTTGAGTTTGCTAAAATTATTTTGGTTGATAACGTACTTGTTCCTAACTCATATATGGACTGTTTCCAAAAATGTTTACATGAATTACTATCGGCACATATAAATAAAAGAAGCTTATGGGGTCAGCAAGGTTCAGTTGAGTAACACTGTTTCATCAAGAAACAATAATAATAAACTCGATAATAAATAATGGGGGTCAAAAACTGATAAACCCTGAATATCTCCATGAGAAATTCTAAATTAAATTTTCTTGGAAATAACAATCGTATTTACTTGATCGACTGTACGGCCTTTATTAACTTTAATAATAAGTATTTTCATGTTTAAGAAATCTATGTAACATCAGTTTTAATCAGTTCGCATAATTTTTATCCCCTTTTTATCTATATACACATCTAATCGCACTCGTGTTTATTACAACACAATATTTGAACAGATGAAGATAACATTCTGTTTGATTTACATTTTAATAATAAATTTGACAGAACATACATAGTCACGGGCTTCAATAAATTTAGTGATACAACAAAGCCAGTCTGAATTCTACCACTGTCATCTGTTATGGGTATTTTAAATGCGATGAGTGTTCCTTGAAGTACTCAACTGTATACTATCTAGATGATTGAAGGTAACTGTTTTACTTTAACTGTATTGGTTGACGCACGATTTAAGTAATTAGGAAATACTGCTTGCAACACCACTCTTTTTTGTCCATTATTTCAAACAATACAGCTTAAATGATTTCACTTTAACGTTTCTAAACAAGAAATATTAATTCTATGTGTGGCCCATGTGATTCAAAGGTCAATTGTCAATTAAATAACTTATATATTCCATTGTTATCGAACTATATTTTTCACATTGTCTGACTGTAATTAAGAATCATCATTTTAGATGCCTCGTTGTGAGCAACATGGTATTTTCTTTTCTGTGTTACCGAAATTCCAAGGTTAGACAACAAATAAAAATAAATTACATGATAAACATCTGGACAACTCCAACAATTCAAACAGGTTTTTTATAATTAAACGTTAATAACACAAAGAGGATAAAAAGTCGAGACGTATATGGCAAGGTAATTTATTATATTATTATTACCTACTTGTGTTTAGTAATATCGTAGTGGTTATAAAAATGCGCCGTAGGCGAAATACTGAATTATTAATGATACAATTATTTTCTGCGGGAGTTGTTCGATACAGTCATGATGTAACGTATTCATTGAAATGTCATGTCGACAGCCTGCGTACATGTAACGGATTAAAATGCATTCCTACACAAGAAATAATGATAATTGAAAAATCTTGTTATTAAGTGCCTTATATGAATGACCTTGTGACCAGTAAAAAAATGTATCTGTCATTATAATATGTTTCGCAAAATATAAAATCAGTTGCGAATATCGTTCGAAAAAAAATATATTGTTCTAATTCTTGATACGTTTATTGGGATTAAGCAATTTTTGTCCAAATTAATTTAAAAAAAAATGGCCAGCGAGGCACAGTGGCGATGTGTCCGCCCGTGCTGCTCAAGCTCCTCGGCTCGATTTGAGACGGACGAAAATTTTGACTGAAATAAATTTAAATTTTGTCACCAAAAAGCGTCGTTAGGATTCGATGATAAAACTGTAGATCGCACATACCTGTGTAAAACACCTTAAGACACACAACATAGATACCTGCGAGAAGTAGGCCGATCTGCAGCAATCGAGATAAAGGCTGATGATTTAAAAAAAAGCAGACTTAAAAGAAGAGACGAGAAGTCGTCCTTTCATCACGAACAGGTTATTCAAATTGACCCATTATATTGATTAGCTTCGTTTCATCCTCACATAAATATTTTTTCCGACACAACCAGGGATGTATTTAAATTCCTAATTTCATTCACTCCGGGGCCTTAAACCCGTTTCAAAACCGAACCCACTCATTTCGAAACGAGTAACGCCGGCCGAGTTCTTGCATTATGCATGAACCGATTGAACGGCGAGGCTCGCCTTATTTCTCTATAAAACTTTTCGAACCGGTTTTACCAGGTTTGTCGTTCTGCGTTGTACGCCTTGTTTTTGTGCGGTTTTTCTCGTTTTCTTTTTTGTTCTGCGGAATTATGTTGTTTATCAGTTATTTTTTCCGGTTAATCCTGGATTTTTGAAATATTATTTTGCTCGAGGTTTCAGTCAATTAGAGGATATGTGATAATTACTTGTTTTCTCCATTAGCAAGAACAGAAAACATATTAACGATTGCATATACATAATAGATTTCAGGAAATGTTACGGATGCCAGAAGGATCGTAAATTAATATTATTTTAACTTGTAGGTATACGTCTGATATCCGAACTTAGTATACATTATTTAATATACAGGGTCGTTAGTAGGTATGTATAGAAACGGTTGATTATTTCCAAAAGTAAGAAAATTAGCAACAAATGTTGTATACAAAAGTTTTAAGATTTTTAAAAATCTTTTAGATGAAAGAAAAACTAATTTTAAAGGATTGGTCATAAAATCGCGGTAAAACAAAGTGAATTTTTTTTAAGTAGAAAACCCTTTATATTATATGTTCCTCATCTGTTTGCTAATTATAAACATACCTTAATACCTATATCTTTAAAGACACCTAAAAAATATAAGAAAAACCCTGCCATAAAAGGCAAATTATTCCCATCGACTCCACTATGTAAGCGTTCTACGTCTCATGCTGCCTCTTATAGCTCTGATCAGCAAATGAGGCCCATTTCATGAACATATATTATACAAGGAGTAACATTAAAAAAATACATCTTTATTTTGCTGCAACTTTATGATCAATCTTGTATAATTAATTTTTCTTTTCTGCGCTAAACCAAAATAATACCTATTAGCAAACACAAACTATTAAACAGAACTAGCCGTTACTTGATGAAAGTCTATTTTAACTATATAAACGAAAACACTTGTTTTAAATTTCCACTTAATTTATTTTACAAAAACAAACACTGTGGCTTAATCAGATGTTAGATTATAAATAAAAGTATAACACAAATTGTAAGTCTTAAATTCCTAAACCCGTTTTGTGGATATTACACAGTTAAAATGTAGAATGGAAAACTATTTAGGTCCAATTGATCGTTTAAATAATGTGTGGTTATTTGTACGTTTGTTTATTTCCATACTTTCTAGTAAATTAAAATTTTCGCTTTTTCGTTCTACATGTAAAATTTCAAACTTCTCATTGAAAGTAAGGTACCTGAATTAAATTTTTAGAGTAATTGGAATTATCTTTATGCTTTCTGTAACTAAATGTATGCTCATTAATTCTTTTTTCAAACGTTCTGCCTGTTTGTCTATTATAAAATTTTGAGAGGTTCCATAATTTAATTTATATAATTTCGTCTTATTATCTTTGATATATCTACCAAGGTCGTTGTTAGTCCTAAAAGCAACATATAAACATTTGATGTTATTTTTCCTGTATAAATTAAAGTATGAAATTGAGTATTTTCTTTGAACTTAGGAAGATAAACTAACTGTTTTTATTTAAGATCAAAAACCAGATGAAGCCACAGTGTTGGCGAAACTATTTTATTGTCATGTGTTTCATTTTTTATAAAATAAATTAAGTGTTTTCGTTTACTTAGTTAAACACAAAGTAAATATAAAAATACCTTAATAAATATCTGGATTTTTTATGGATTAAAATGCATTTAGATAATATTTTTGTTTTATTATATTACATGAATCAATTAAACTTTTTAGTTTAAAAGTGTATAATAGTTCCATTAAAAAAATACAACTTTGTTTTGCTTCAACTTTATAATCAATCTTGTATAATTAGTTTTTCTTTTCTCCGCCAGGTTTTAAATAACCCTCAAGCTTTTCTCTTGCTAGCTCTCTTGCTTTTGGAAATAATCCACAGTTTCGTACTTTTCAGCGACCCTGTATAAAAGGTTTACACTATGCAATAACAATGTTTTAAATGAGACATTCGTAATGGAATTTCCTTCCAATATTCCCAGGGCGAATCTAGCAGGAATCTAGATGCCTATAATTTAACTTAAAAAGATACTCTTCTCTCGCTCTCAACCTTCATAATCCGTTCTGTGGTCGATATTAATAAATATTTAGTGTGAAATTTAGACTCTCACACAGGCATAGATTAAAGGGGGGAGCTTATAAGGGCCTCAGCACAGAACTGGCACGGTGTGGCGTATTACTGAATAGGAGTAGAAGGCCTATTGCGTTGGCGGCCCCGCGAGGCATGGTCTAGAGGGGAAACAGTGGTTTATTAGCAAGTTTTGCGGTGTGACGTATTACTGAATAGGACTAGAGAGCTAGTAGTTTATCAGCAAAATACAAGCTTTTTTTTTGTTTTTAATCATAACTTATTTTGAAGCGCGACCAATGTGCCCTTAAATATTTAAAGCACGATATCTTTTGCTTTCACGTTTGAATAATAAGAAATAATAAATGATAAATACACAGATTAATTACAAGTAAAAATGAAATCGTAAAAGAGCAGTGTCCTTTTTTGATTGGGGTTAAAAAACTGAAACCAGATTAAGTAGTTTAATATAAACGGCGTGGGTTTTAAACCGATACACTTTTTTTAAAGATAATTAAAGAGTACATAAACTAACTTTAATAGGCTTCCAGCTACTTGACGTGTACAATTTTCCCATCTTCAATAATAAAAACTTTTATGACGCACTAAATTCGGGTAAAATAGCAATTATTTCCAGTGAAATATAAAACGCCATTCTATCCTCTATACCTAGTTTATAGCACGATATCGGTAAGTACTGAGTATAATATATATGGTTATTAAATTCGAGAACACGTGACAATTGTTTGTGCACTCCAGATTGGTAACAATAAAAATATATTCATTTGCATTTCAAAAAAAATTGTTTATGGAAACTTTCAAGGAATATTACCTCTAAAGTAGCACGCAAAAAGAATCATCAATAAAAAATCCAATAAATTATTTCATTTAATTTTCCAGCACAAAATACGTGTTTCATTTTAATGAATGCTAAATTACTCGTACGTATAATCATCGCGGAATTTTCTATTTATTAATATGTTGCTTTTTTACTAGGCAGTTAAGGTTAAAAATAGAGTGAGTATATTGATTAATTTGCTGTTCATAATAAGGTTATTAAAAATTAAAGAACGCCAAGTGCAATTTGTCAAGTGATTACAAACATTCTAGGTTTGATACCCTTTATCTTCAAATGCAAACGAAAAAAGTAACAATATCCCTATCCCATTGACCCCATCAAAATTTGTATTAGAAGGTTCACATCGCAACTTATTGGTAGTTTTCTCAATTTTTGCCTTTAAAGATAAAGATATCAGACCTAGTATACTTATGATCAGCAGGAACCATTTAACACACATCAAAAATACAGGATGTCCAATTTAAAAAAAAATTACAATAATTTTGACATCTGAAAATGTAAGATATTTTTGGTAACAAATTCATTCTAGTGAAAAAATAAAAAAATAAAGGCCCTTAAAAGTGCGATAAAATAACATACTAAAACTGTACAAGATCTGAGATCTACTAAAGTATTTAAATTAGTTTAAACAAATATATTAGCATAGTTTATATTTTTATTAATCAGAGAAACTAATCACTTTTTTGCTAGAAACAAAGAATAACAATAGTTTCGCAAAAACCTGTTCTGAAACGAGTGCTAAAAATAAAACAGTTTTGTTATGAAGTCCATTTGGCGTTTATAATACCATCATTACAAATATAATAAAAACTTTGTCATTGTATGAAGCATTTTTTGTTAAATACCTTGGCAACTTCGTGAAATTTGAAGCATTCCATTTATATATATATATATATATATATATATATATATATATATATATATATATATATATAATGGTTCCTAATAATTGGACTAATCTGAGTTCACGAAACTTATATTCGTTTAGAGCAATATTAAAGATGGATAAGGGCTTGTAGTGTCCCAAATTTACGATCGAAATTTGTCATATTTGATAATTTACTTTAATATTCAGGAACGTGATAGCTCTAACGTGATTATTACATCATTTTCCTCGAAAAGAAAAAACTTATTTACATAAAATCCCACCTTTTGTACCAAGAGAGAAACTTTTTGTGAACATTAATTGTTCATTAGGTCTTGGTAGCCTAAAACTTTTGTAAACAATAATTTTTTCTAGACATTATAACAATGAAGCTTGTCGACCTAAAAACGCACAAATTGCCCAACCTGTATAATAATTATTTTAATAAACGTTAATAAACCCCTATCATTCCCCGACCGTTTTTCAATTCCGGTCCAAAAGTGTGTAACACTCGATTCCTAGCGGGGTGAAAAATTTACCACAATACATGGGGTCACAGACATACACGACGAAACTGATACGCGTTATTAAAATATGTCGTTAATGTGCACCAATTTGCTTTGATGAATCTGAACTAATCTGGACCGGTCCAGATTGCTCCGATCTCACCCGGCGAAAAATGTCTCAATTAACGTCCACAGTTCACACAAGAAGTAGCGTATCTTTAAAAGAAAAGGTTTTGGAGCTGAACTAGATGTAAATGTGGAATTAAGAGTATAGAATTTTGGAGTAAAGCTACTTTTATTCTGAAGCGACGAAATGCCAATGTCGCCTTATTTTGTATTCAATATTTTATGGAAAAATTTACCAAATTTCTTTTAGAAAATCATTCGAGCTTTTGACGACACACTCGAACTTACAAGCCATAATAAGCTCTGCTATAAAACATATTCATAAATGAACTAATTCGGACTGGTTAAAACCCGTTTAGACAACAGGCAATCATTATTCGGCCCGTATATAAAAATAAAGGAAAGACCAGTCGATTACCGGCATAATAGGGACCCTACCTAATAGGCTTCGTCGTTCCTTCGTGGAAAGTAGACCGGTTTTTGAACCTGCGACCGGTTAGAGAAAAGCAAACCAGTCGCTAATCACCATCTTAAACCGCCATTATTACCATCGAATGTCGTGAGTCGAGTTCGTGACTGAACACGGGGCGTTTTTGCCTTGTTTCGTGGCAAATAAATCGTTTCGGTGGAATTACTCCACGCATCTTTGTCAGCCGTATTCCAGTGACTCACGTCTATCGTGAGCAAGATGTCTCGATCTTAATCTAGGTTGTTATTTTTTAATGCCTGTGGTGCATGTGACTATGTAAGTGACTAATAACGGTGATAGGTCAGATTTTAAATAGTTATTCAATTACCTACTTTCTTTATTTGTGGCAACATTGGGTTCATTCTAAATGGCATTAAAGCAAATTTCTTTAAAACGTCGAATATCAATTAGCACCGTAGCGAGGCTGAATGCACAATAAAACATAGCTTACGCTAAAATGGAAGTAGTAATGACGCAACGTTTTGAACAAGTGAAAGCCGCATGTGGCTGGCGTGACATTCGAAGAGACTTTCTACGCGTATAAAAATAAAATGTCTTATTGGCCTCGGGCATTCGTTTTGTAACCGCAGTAATTAATGAACTGCTCTTCCTTTCATTTGATTTCAGGATTGATGCGATTGTTTACAAATTGAAATAATAATAGCAATAACACACAAGTAGACAAGTTGGCACACCTTAAAATTAATCACGCATAAAGAATGTTGTTGATCGTCGGCGCCGGTGCGTTAGGTCTTTTTATTAAGGATGTCCAGGCAGACGGAGGGTTGATTCAGTGGCGTAGCTAGGTCTCACGGGGCCCTGGGGCAAAATAATTTATGGGGCCCTTAGATAACTGCCACACACATACACCACAATCTACGGTATATATACTTTTTACGAACCCGTTATATACGGTATCTACCTTTTAAATGAACAATTCTGTAACTGTAAAATTCCTATAAATGATAAAAAAGAATAAAAAATCGAGACTAAATTAATCAGTATTAAAACCGAAATTGACCGTAGGTTTGTTTTCTTATGATTTTCAACAAGTTTCTTATAATATCTTTTAACTTCGTTGATGAAGTCTAATAAGACAGAAACACGTGTAGCGCGGTTACCAAACTTTACAATTTTTTTAGCGGACATGCTCACAATTCATTTTCCTTTTCTTTTTAAGAATTCATCCACATAATCACCTCCCTCTTTTCATTTTTTTATTGTTTTTTTATTTTAAATTGTGCGGTGTTGTCGCTTCTACCTTAAACCGGTGGCAACATCCGTTTTCTAAATGAAATGCTCTCCATATTATTGCATTTTTGTTTTGCTCTGAACATTTTAAATACGTTTTGTTACGTTTCCTATATCTAAATTTAACTGTTTTCTAGAAAATGGCGCTTGAAAATTGACATTTTTGACCCTTTGAAGCTCTGTATCTCCCAAACGACTTAACTTTTTTATTTTAATTATCTATTTCCATACACTAATTTCTAGTTGGACAGGAGGTGTCAAAATTTGGTATTTTTTGTCAAAGTCGAAATTGGTGTCAGGAGTTAGATAGCTAAAAACCAAGGCAAGAAACTGCAATCTATTCTGTTGCAAGCAAAGTCGTTTGATAGTTACAGAGCTTCAAAAAGTCAAAAATGCCAATTTTCAAGCGCCATTTTCTCGAAAACAATTAAATTTAGATATAGGAAACGTAACAAAACGTATTTAAAATGTTTAGAACATTAAGGTCAATACAAAAATGCACTAATATACATGGCATTCTATTTAGGAAATGGATGTTGCCACCTATTTAAGATAAAAGCGGCAACACGGCACAATTTAAATTATTTTAAAAAGAGATTTTAAGTTCATCTATAGCCAGAGCCAACATTTCAAAGTAATCTAACCATTGGTTTTCCAGGTACTTCTAATAGGCCACTGAGTTTGGGGCACCCTGTATTCGAAAATAACAATAAATAATAAATCACAAATAAAAAGAGAGCCCTCACTTGCAGTGACTAACACTGAGAGAAGAAGATAGCTACACTAGTGTATATTTTTAGTGGAAGTATATGCTATAAGTCAATGGAAGTCCAGCATTGAATTTTACTAATTATAAAACATTAAATACCACCTTTCGTGTCAAGCTACTTAGTTATTAATAAACCTACTTCCCACAAACTGGTTTGTGTTAGTCTATTAATATGCTACCTTGCTTTTTCTTTATAATCAACTTCACTGTTAAGCTGTCGGATTTTTTTGTTTTTTAATAATTTATTTATTGGCAATATTCTCCACTGTATGACATCATTTCTTCTTTATTGCAAAACATTTTTCCATTAACGTAACGCAGTATCTCGTATTGCGATATCTCTCCGATAACCCCCCTCGAGCTCCACATTTTTATATCAATTTGGCCGACGACTTGTAATTTTGAAACTGCTGAGTTAACCGCGATTAAGTGAAATCAGCAAAGAACGGAGCAATGCGAATAAAAGCAAATTTGCAGCGTGCGCGAAAATCCAGCCGACGACGCGATGTTATTCGACCTCCCTTACTTAGCTTATTCGACATAAAAAAAATTGCCGACTCAGTTTCCTTGGTCTTATTTTTCATTATGTTTATTCAGTGCTTATGTTCTTCGAAACGGTGATGTTGGGTTTTCAAAAGTATATAAATGTTACAGTAAGTTTTTAATCATATTTAATTTTGATAACCATTTCTTTATTGTCTGATATTCTGCATAGTAGCGCTTGAGTACACCCAGTCAAATTCAATTTGAGAATATTTATTTATTTTCCTGTATGCTTCAATTATCTTGTATAGAGGGCAAATAAAGAACATGATTTCCATCTCAAAGTAGTATTCAATAAAAACGACTGCATTCATTCTTTATGCATACAGGCATGGGAGTCGTTTGGGGGGGGGGTTTGTTGGAAGTAAAATGTTTGTTAAAAATAATAATAATAAAATCGGATAAGGATTACCGATTCGACTATTTTTACCTGACTTGCTCTTAGAAAATTTGTTTTTTTCAAGAGAAAAATTCGTTAATATGACCAATTCCGACTAAAATACACTGTGAAATACAATCTTGTAGGGAAAAAAATTTATCTCAATATAATCTAACAAATTCAAAATACTATTGGCATCATTAAAGAAATAATTCTTTTTTTCGGAATAGCTTCAAAAGAAGAAATCTTGTAACAAATATTTATCTTTTGTCGGAAACACATTGGACATCAAAATACAAATGTTTACGGATATTCCCAGAAAAAAATTTGGAGATAAGAGCAACTTTAGAAAACATATCGCCAGATCATTAATTTAATTCACAGACTAGATCAAAAGCTAATATTTTCCTGTGAGTGTCCAACTCAATTTGTCTTTAAATCATATCTAGGTAATGTGAGTTTTTTTCCGTGCCTTCAGAAATGCTGATTTTGCTGACACTGTCACAAACTACTTGCTCTATCGAACGATCGTTTAGTACTTTAAGACGGGTAAAAACATAGTTGCGTCGCGGTCAACGACAACTGAAATTAGTTTATCAGGTATGATGAGCGTCCATCGAAAAATGGTGGGAAATAAGAAAGAAGAGATAATTTCTTCAGTTATAGACACTTTTGGTTCCGTAAAATTTCTATTTTCTTAAAAAACTTACTTTAAAAACTTTTCAGTGCAATAATTATTTACCTATGTGATTTTATAATCCTTTAAACTTTAGATTCAAAATTTATTCTGAGTTGTGTTGTGCAAGCGGTATTGTTTTAGTTTTTTTGCAATGGGATGTTGTTTTTTTTTTAGTTTAAAAGTATCTTATGTTCCCATTTTTTATAATCATTTTGTTTTGCTGTCCGCTCGAAAATTATGCTTCTGTTATGTAATGTGTTAAATGTGTTTTTAATAAAATATGCATATTAAATTAGATATGTTTTTGCCCCCCCCCTCTGAAAAATATCGTAACGACCCCATGAATACAGGGTGTTAATAATGAATTAAGGACCCCGTGTCGTCCACTTAAAAATAACAAAAATAAATTATTGGCTGGGGTCCGAAAACCTCCCGTTTTCCAGATATAGGATGTTGAAAATATACTTTTAATCAAATTTTTTTAATTTCGAGTTCACTGTATTTTAGTGGCGGCTACATTAATAAAAATAAAGTATTGGTTCTGGCTATCTTCGCCAGTGTTTAAATTTAAAAGGTATAAAATGAATGACGTGTTTTCTTGCTCAATTGCCCCATGTAAAATTTTACTTATCATTTTTCAAAAAAAAAAATGTCCAAAGTTCATCATAGCTATCTTCATAAATATCATATTTCAAAACATTTTGCTTTAGACGCCAAGCTTAACTAAAATCCATTGTCTAGACCTTAACTAAGAATAAAGTTCGAGTGTGGCAATATGAATCTATAAATTTAAACTGAGTATTACTAAGTACCAAGTTAAGACATTTTATACATAAAAATTACATTTTTGTAAAATATACAGTTCGCGTATAGAGGTGAAGAGAAGACAAAACAAGTAAAAATATAATTTTTTCGAAAAAAATCCAAGCTTTTGCACGTTAAAAAATATTATTTTGCATTGACAATTGGGAAAATGCAGTGAATATGGTGACCTGTGTTTCAACAGGTACCAACTTTGTTACTGTTGTAACCATTGTGTAATAAATAATACTGATGATAATTAATTAAAGAATTAACCAACCAATGAATAGGTAAAAATAGATGAAAAATTAGAAAATATAGGTAATTTTTCATTTTATCTCAATATTCAACTGATATTTTGAATCTAAACCACAGAATTAATAAACAATTGTTTTTAATTCTGTTTCTAAACTATCTGTTGAATTGTAAGTATTTTTATCATGTGTCATTTTGTCTTAAACTAAAATATAAGGTTAATTTACTTTTGACAATATCTCTTCAATTCGCGGACATACTGTATAAACATAATAATAATATTATATTTTTTCGGATTGGATTTTTTTAAAGTCATCTTTTCCTGTTTTTTCCTCAACTTAAAAAAGTCGGCGATTTTAACACTAGTGTGACGTTTCTAATTTAGTTTCAGCCCGTAGTAGAGTTTAGCGACTAACAACTAATAATTTTATATAAAATATGTTATAACACACCCAACAATTAAAGCAAAAACCTATAGTCATAGAATGATTATTTAATGATAAGGACATACAGAGTCTTCTTTTTTCAGTGTACACAACACGTGTGGTAAACATTAAAGTTGTAGATAAATTCAGACTGTCCGAGTATTCATTTACCGCCCACCCACCCATTCCCGTTGCTCGTTAATATTCAACTCCTACGCCCCGTTTGAAAATAAACGTTCTTATGAATTGTTAATTACGAAATGGGTAGGTAGGGTTATTCAATATGCTTTTGGAGTAGTCTGCAACGTGTGCTGGATAGAATATTGGTATAATAAAGATGTCCTAGAGAAATATGTACGTCTTTTTAAAATGATTGCTGTCACATTTTAATGTCTCAATTTCCTTTCCCATTGGCTACAGCGCGTTACGACGATGACTCATTCTATCGCCATTAGGTTCAAGAAACTTAAATTAATCTCACTATACAATTACCTAATTGATACAGAAAAAATACAAGAAAACCTAATTAAAAAAGACAGATACAATATAAATCATTCTCATACAAACAATACACATAACCCTGTTCACAATCCGTGACATTCCTTTGTCTTCAAGACGCGCTTTGTGTTTATAGTTGTTAAGACAATAGGAACGAGAATAATAGAATTTAAAAAATATTTCAAACGAATTCATATAAATTACCATACCGTAACACCTTTTTTTATAGATACGTTGATAAGCAGAATTTAACCGGGTCACACGCCTAAAGACAATAGAAAACAGTCATTGTTGCGTAATGACGGTTGATCAGGAGAGCAATAACCATGTGAATTTTTTCCGCTAGGAAATGTGAACTACTGAAGTCAATCTACCGGAAAATTTCGTGAAAAAGGAACTGCTCTACTCATCTGATTTTTACTTCCCTCGCAACGGGAAAATATCACCGTCCGAGATTTTTTTAGATCTTTACGTTTCAGGGTCCCTAGGTGCCGAAAACGTCTCAATTCAGTCAGTCTGTCTGGTCGTGGCATATCTAAAAACTACTTACCCCATTGAAATCAAATTTTGATAAAAAAAAGGGTCATTTCGAAATGACTTTTGAAAAAAATCCAATGATCCCACAAAATCAAGTATTACATAGGATTCAACTGGTAAAATATTGCTATAAATCCAAGATGGGGAAACAAAAGAGGCTCAATAAAATCTTTAAAAATTCAACCAGAAAATACTGCTCAATGAATTGATTTAAAATTTTGTGCAATAATTAATTGTGGTATTGAGATGAACTGACACAATTGTGGTACCAATTCAAGATGGCGGAACAAATTAGTGACCAAATAAAATGTTTCTTATCGTGAAAAAAATCAATTCCTCAGGTTTTACGTTTTAGCGTCCCTAGATGCCAAAAAATACGTTTTCCCAATTTCGTCGGCCTGTCTGTATATATGATAGTTCATGACATAGCTGAAAAACTATTTACCCGATTGACTTCAAATTTTGGTCTAAAATTAAGAGTGGATGAGGTAATATTTTGGTAAAAATCGAGTATGGCGGAACAAGATGGCGGTCTAATAAAACATTAAAAAAATGTTTGACTAAAAAATAATTTATCCAATTTACCCAAAATTTTGCTCAAATATCAAGGAATGAACTTGTAACATTTTGGTATCAATGTAAGATACCAAAACATTATGGCGACATAATAAAATAATTAGAAAATCAGCCTAAAAACTGCTTATTAGGTTAATTTCTAATTTTGTGCAAGCATTAAGTGTGACATTTGTCGGTTGTCATACGTCCCGTATATACGCAACTATCACCATATTTGACCATCGTGACTGAAAGCCATTTGTAAAAAAATGAGGTTTCCGACAATTTTTTTGTCTCTATTAGTCCGGCCGGAACAAAAAAATTTTCTTCATAATGGCTAAATATTCCTTGCCGATAGTTTAGAATTTTTTTTTAAGAAAAATTAATCTACCATTAAATGTTAGACTAAACAATAATATTTTGTGTTTTTCAGGTCCGCCGCCGAAAACACGTAAACGCAAGACTAGTGAGACTGATACTCCTTCCACCAGGACCCGTTACGCCAATAGCATTAAAGAAGACTTAGAAAACAAACAGTCTCGAAGAAAAAACCACAACCGGTCGGTCAATAAGAAAAAAGTTTTAGAGGAGGCAAATAATTCTAAACTTCGAGAAGTTGAAATTATAGTAGAAGATTGTATACAAAACGGGACATATTTAGCCTCTCAGAACACTGCTATCTCTGAAGAGGAAGAACAAGAGGAAGACAGTGTAAAAGAAGATCTTTCCAAAAACGACATTAAATCTGAGTCACAATTCTTAGATCGTGTGGTATCGCATATCGAGGAATTAGAATTAACAAAATCACCAATCAAGGAAAAATCGGATTCGCCTTGTGGTGCTAGTAAAAGTGATAGCCAAGTAATACATGTAATAGAGGAACTAAATGAAGTGACGGTAAATGACGTAAAAACAGGCACTGAGTTTGAAGAGCCTATTAGTAGTGATAAAAGTAGCGTAGAAAAAGCAAGTTGTGATAATACTGAAGAAAAAGTTGTAACAGAAGTTGAACCGGATCAAGTGCAAGAAAGTAGTATAAGTAATTCTAGCAGTAGTAATAGTGAATCAGTTGTGCAATCTATTGTGCTTGATAACAAAGAAGAAAATGAAGATGCGCGTTGTGCTGATACTAGTGTTGAAAAGTCTATGTGCGATCAGGAAATAAATCCAGAAGTAGTGGTTAAAGTGCTTAATAATAGTGTCCCTAACACTAGTTGTGATAACGGAGATTTTGCGATAGTGGCGAAGCACGAGATCGAGATTCAACACAACCAACAAGTAGCTGGTAACTTCAGCAGCGACAGCAATATAATTATTAACACCCTGAGTAAAGGAAGTGATCGCGAAACGGATTGTTCAATTAGAGGTAAGTGAATAGTGTAAATTAAGATGTCTTATACCCCTAGAAAATCATAAACCAAATTGAATCTTAACTAAGACTACATGTTTTTTTTACAGAAATAATCCCATTTGTCAGAAAAATTTATTAAAACTGATATTTTAATGAGGCCCTAAAAAACACTTTTTCTATGAACAAGAGGATTATTTCAACAACTATACAACCTTAATAAACTGTTTATTAATTACTGGCCTATGGTGGGCTTGAACTCCAAAACTCTTATTGAAAAAATAATCAGAATGTTGTACTCATCATAACTTTCTAACCACATTTTCTTAGCCTGATTAGAAATAATATATTCTTAAACTGTACACATAAACCCATAACAACTATATTATTTATTATAGAGTTTAATTTCCTAGCTGATGTTAAGATTCATTGACCAATTTCTATGCATCAGTTTTTGGATTACCTGTAATAATGACTAATGACATCCAAAATATAGATGTATTTTTTAACATTTAAAGAAATATTTGATACATCAGCAATGCCAACATCAAGAGTTATGTGAAAATAAGTCAAAATAATTTCTGGGTTACATACAATATTTTTCTCTAAACCCATTTGTACAGCTGCTGAGAAAATTATAGCAAATTAAACATAGGTCAAGTTGTGAAAAAATATGCTTTTTTAAATAGGTACTGTAAAAATTAGCACATGTCAAATTAGTGTCAAGGCAAGGCTGAATAAATGCATCTTGTCTTTTTACATTTTTACTTTAGATTTTATTATATTAAACAACAAAAACAGACAAATTTCACACATAGATTTCCGCTCCGTAAGCAGTAGACAAAAAGTGAACCACTGCTTAAAATTGGTGCACTAGAATACCCTTTTAAACAGAAAATGCTCCATTTTTTTGGAAAAAATACCTTTAAAACATTGACGAATATGTTGAGAATACACCTGGAATATTTCAAATTACCTAACAATTTATTTTAAATATATATATATATATATATATATATATATATATATATATATATATATATATATATATATATATATATATATATATATATATATATATATATATATATATATATATATATATATATATATATATCTTACATGTTTTTTAAACTCGAAAATAACAATTTGCAGTTGAATCAGTACACATTTTAAAAATTGTCTATGTTAGCGCCACTATTCTGATTTTTAATCTTTAAACTTTTAAATTCGCCAAGAGTCAGACAAATCTGCAGAAATTGCAAAATCGATCGGTAATCTTGGCACCGCTATTTACAATTTACAAATATTGACTAAAAATTCATTTCACTCTTAAATATTCCCAGTTACAGATTTTCGGCCTGCACAAACGACAAAATTCATCCATGTTAGCACCGCCATTTTGAATTTAATAATGTAAATAACCCTCCGGATAGTATTTTCAATGGAATCTACAAAAAATTAATAATTTGTACCCTTAAATGCCCCCTAACCTGCCTATTTTCTGTCAAATCTCCACAAATTTGCTCTAATTGTCGGTTGCATTGGTGGATTGGCCATTTTTAAATATTCACGGAACATTAAAAAATTGAACTGCTAAATACCCCAGATACCGATGTTTAGTCGAATAACAAACCTTGAAAACTCTATTTTAGCCTGAATTTTTTATCCTTCAAAAGAGTGAAATTTTACTGAAACGCGAACTGTGTATGTACATATGATAAATTTGAATTATTGATTATGAATGATTATGAAGCAGAGAAACACAGCAGTAAAACTAATAAAAACTTCGTAAAAAGCACTCTTCACTCCTTTATATAGATTCATTATTATGCTTATTCATCGAGCTCTTCTCAAAGTTCCGCATTGTTTAAAAGAAATATTACTTACAATTCGGCAGCACTGCAAAATGTTACAATTAAAGATTATTTCTCAGTTGTACAATGCTCCATGGATTTTTTCCTTTTAATCTATTCTATTTGCCATAAACTATATTATAAACAAATATCAGATGGATTCTTTTGTAAAAAAACCTTTTTAACTGACTAGATAGGTCACTGTGAACTAGTTTTACAATTTTCGTTATAGTTCGTGATTCAATCATACCTCAGGTTGCCCTTGAATTACCCCCTACTTCCCAAGACTCTACCCTAATATAACCCAAAAAATATTTGGACAACCCTTCATTACCCCCAGCTTTAACAGAAGATTAACATTGGCAGATTGGTTGTTTCTATTAGAAAATTTGAAACACTTTAGAATTTAAATAAACAAACTAAAGTTAAATTAACCTTATAATAAAAGTAAAAAAATTAAATAAAACTTGAAGACAGAAAATTGTTATTACTATCTTTATTTATGTCTTTTGTGGTGGTAATTAAATAAATAAATAAAGAAGTTATTATAGTACTCTTAAATCTTTATTTTTGTAATGAAAATTCTCTTAAAATATTTTTTATATTTTACAATAATAATTACTTATTGAATATCTAATATACAAGTATAATCAATTAGGAAAATTATGCTTTATAGTTTGTTAGATTGTTTCAATGATAAAATATATTTAAACCCATTGATTGCTAATTTGCAATAGAACACCTCCCGAAAGTTTTGAGAAACCAAATATAATTTAATATTATGACCAAATCACTAATTATTCTTTTTTATTTTTGTTATTATTACAAATGGGTCAGTAACGCAATCGTACAAAGTGTCAAAAATAATACTAGTACTAATAAAATAGTCAAAATATCCTTTTTTTGTTACTAGTGTTGGGATTACTCGAGCAAAAATATACTCGAGTACTCGATTATTGAAGAAACCAAGGAAAAAAAACTGACATAACTCAATTTTGGCAACAATGTGTGTTCTAAATTCGAGCAATGGAGTACCCATTATTTAAAAATTCCTAATGTGAGTGTTTTACAGTTTTTCTCTTCAGTAACATTCACAACAACTAAACAAGCTGATAAGCAAATAAAACAAAACATAATTATAATAAAATTTTGTTATTTTGAGAAAGAGTATATATACATACATTTGAAAAATTGAACAATATGTTTATATATATTTCTCGGTTTATTATGGTATTTTTGTATTAAAAGCCTTATTTATTAAATCATTAGTTAGGTAACCAGCTAAGCAATGAAATGAATTAACGTTTATCCTTGTTTGCAGAAACAAGGCTTTTACACTGGTTATATTAGTGCTTAAATGTAAAAAAGTTTTTTTAAAAAAATACAGTCCACTGCGCTTCCCGTCTTCATCTGACAACATTTTAATTCTTACTGAAGGTAAAGTAAAAGTAATGACAGCCATGTCGCTCGCACATCACTTGATGCTCTTATCCTTATGAAGTGGATGACAAGCGAAAACAATTCAATCTGTCCGAGTATACAGAGCAATACTGGTTGCAAGCACAAACAGCAGTATTTAAATAGAAGTGAAAATTAATTTGAGAGATTATTGAACATTGAGTACTTGATTATTAAAATCCATCAGTTATCCCAACACTAGTTATAACCATAATCTGGAACCGAGATTATTTTTATTGACTTAAAATATCACTACTTCCTTAAGACAAAAATATTTGTCACTACAGGATATCCCATGATAATTCACCACCTTCAATATTTAAGAAAAATCCTTCCCATTGACTCCAATATGTAGTAAAACTGAGAGTAAAATGTTCTGCCTCTAAGACATTGCCTTTTTTGGCAGTGTTTTTGTTAAATTTTTCAAATTTATTTAAAGATTAAGGTATCAAGCCTAGTATATTTAATACTCCGTAATAAACCTATATAACTTCTATATTTAACAGTTTTTCTATTTGAGGGAAAACAGAAGGGATGACCCAGTACATGGTACAATGGATTATCGTTGTGTAAAATTAGCACAAAAACTGACTTATGAAATATTTCATATTGTAATGTCATAAAGTAAATAAAAATTTAACATCTATCTGACTGAAATACCTGTAACTTAAATTTAGATTTTAACACATCAGTTTTTTTTAAATACCAAAAATCAGAAAGAAAAAATTGTTAAATTGTTGTAATATGTTTATTTTAAGGGTTTTTGAGTTAACACATCAGTTTAAATTAGTGTTGATTACAGAATCTATGGAACTATATAGTGAAAAATTAGGCCAAAAATTCTTGCTTATAATTAAGGCTAATAAAAATGCTTCTATTTACCTTAGGTGACGATGACGGCCCACTGTGTTCGTCTTCGCCCCTCAGCAGGATGGATTTCAACGAGACTCCTAACTCCCTCAGATTTGCCGATGATCGTAGTGACTCTGGTGTAAGCTCTCTACGCTCGGGCAGTGGGGATGAGCGCTCTGGATCCAGGTATGTGTCATCTATTTATTAAATATTAAACTAAGGTTAGCGCTGTGTCACTTTATCAAATATTTATTTTGAATTAAGTTTACTAATACAATATATACTGACTCTTGTCTTTAAAAAAAACCAATAAGACAAGTATATTTTAGAAAATGTAAGTTAGTTTGGCAATTTTTAAGCATGTGACAGGCATTTCGTGTATATTTTGCAATTTTGTTTACAGCAAAATCATATAATTACCTTATTCTTTTTTAAATCGAAGATAAAAGATTACTAAACATTAGTAACATTACTAAATTTAAAAGCCAGAAGTTTTGGACTATTAAATGAATTCAAGCGTAGGACAACCTTTATATTACAGTTCGTTTCGTGTACTATAAAAATTGTTGTTGCAATTTCTTTTAAACAAATTAAATTAATCTGGAAAATCCCTGATAAATTTGTATGTGCTACCAAATAAAAAAAGGAAAGGGGATTTAAGGAAAACGTTTTCTTTTCAATAATAATTGTTATACCTAAATAATAATTTCCTCCAATAAAGTTAAGGTGGTACCCTCTCGGTGGTACCCATAATAAAATAAAAAACTTCCAGACTATAAATTGTGAAACTATCTTCCATTTCTAATGAATCTTCTATATTTTAATCCTCATATGAACATTTCAATGTGGGACTGTTTAATTTACCTTATAATGAAAAATTATATATTTTTGTAAGTAAGATGATATTTGATATGAACTTTTATAAGATATTTATCTCTTTCCCTCCAGATTTCACAAATTGGAGTTACCCAGTATTGTTTAGAAGAGATGTCTGAAAAGATTTAATAATATAAATGTGATAAAAAAATATAGTGTCTCTTAAATGTGATGAAACCTTATTATTATTGTTATTATTATTAAATAAGTATTTTTTTGTGAAGAGAAAAATAGTTGGAACTTAGCTAAATATGCAGTTATAAGTACCCTAATCGACTTTTCTTGTCTGAGATATACGCCATCAAAATGTACAATCTTATAGATATACAGTTTTTGACTTGTTTTTCTTCAGTCAGTATTTTTGTAGTAAATTGAGTAAATACATAACTTAAATATTGAAATAATACATATTTTCATATTTATGTTGTTATTTCATTAAAAGGCCACTTCAATAAAATGTTATCTGCTAATTACTAAAATCTCAATATGTAACAGGGAATTTTTATTTTTTTTAATTAGATGTCATTCAAAAGGAAATTGATTGAATGACAACACAAAATCAAGAAAAATTTCCTTTTAAAAATAGCAATTGACAGATATGATTTTATTTATGTGAGTTTTAATTGAAGTATCATTATAATTTGGAAAATATCTTATTCTGATATACCTATTGTGTATTCAATTGATTTCCTATAAAAATTACTGAAGAAAGGAGAAAAGAAGGTGAAAAACTGTATAAAGGATTATGAAAATTGATTCGGATTCGTAGTCAGCGTCCGAAAATCTACTAGTTTTCCAAAAATCGTTAAATTCCTAGTCCTCAAAGTATGAATAACTCGACAAACAAAATGTCACCTAAAAAAATCTTTTTTTTATATTTTTTGTGATTTGCGACTGGTGCAATTGTCAGCCGTAAGAATCGTCAGTACTGCTTGCTAAAAATCATTAAAATCAGCCAGTAACCAATTTTTTTCTTTCCCGTCAGATTGCCCACTAGTCTAATCTGTGTACCCAATGCCAATTTGGGCCAGCATTGATTATTCCTTGGTTCGTCATAGTATAAACATGTTTTATAAAATTTTTACTGTGAGCATTGTGGCTCAGTGGTACAATTCTCCAGTTTCATTGTAGTGGGTGTGTTCGAATCCTGGTTCAGGCAATCGACATTCTTTTATTTTACAAAATTTAATATTTTGTATGTAGCTGTTTCAAAAATAGAATTGCATGTTAGTTAGGCCTGGTTAGGCATTTTTTTTGTGGTGACGTAAAAAAGTGTATATATTAAAACAAGGATGTTTTTTAACAAAACCTATCCTATTAGGTGGATCTGTCCCGTTAGGTTAGCATCATGTTCGTCGATAAAACCATCATTACAGCCGTAGACCGTCATTACAGCTATAATAACTAATAAAGTGGCAATGCTGTTGTACACGGAAAAGAACGTAGACGTGGCAACGTCGGCATACCCTAGGCGGTATAACAAATCGCCAAAGAACAGGTGATCAGTGCTGCCAATGTGCGGGTAATTACCCGTTTTGCGGGTAATTGGCTCACCTCTGCGGGTAAGCATTTCCGTGCGAGTAAAAGCGGGTAATTCAGGAAAAATCCCAGGTTTTAGTTTTGTGGAGCCAGATTCTGTTTTCAGATTCTCATGGCAACGTCGAAATGCACTGTTGTCGGTTGTACTCATCGACGTAAATCTCTAAACTGCTAGAAGAGGCCACTTTCTGCTTCTGTTACGTGTGTTAGTGTCTAATGCCTCTTCCATTTCCATCTATTTCTACAGCCAAAACATGCGCTTGTGCGGCATAGGTAACTAGGTAAGACTCTAAGCATTCTAGAAATGTATGCTATTGTTGTACTTGAACTTCTATCTCGTCATTAGTCGTTCTCGTTCATTCTCCCGATTTTTATTAAACTAAGTTAAAAATATTAATTTGATTCGAAGGCTGATTTCTTTTCTTTATTAATACCTACTATTGTTGAAACAAAGTGTGTGTGGTGTAAGCATTTCGTGATATCGTGTATATAAGTCCTACTCATATTTGATTATTTTATATAATGTATTCATCACGTTGTTTATATTGTAGTTTGTGATAATGTTAGTAATCATGGATAAATGGTTAATAAAAGTATTAAGTCCTTAATCATACTTAGGTATTTAGGTACTTATATGGTTTATTTTAATTCTTGATAAGCTATTTGTATTTGCACTATGTACCTACTTTAGCTATGTAAAAAAATATATTTTTAAGTAAGTATATAAAACTTTTTATTAAAATAAAAGTTTCATTTTAAATGTACAATTATTGAGATACACAAAATAGGTTTATGCTATCATATTCATGTTCTTTGGTATGGTATCCCATTATCCCAATGAAAATGTTGGCAACGTTAATGTTGTCCATGCAAATTAACCTTTCGTTCGTCCTATGGGTTGATTATTGACAATGAATTAATAAAATTTTATAATTTCATCAATTCCATACTTTAAAATCTAATTTCATTCAAGTGGGTAAAATTGCGAGTAATTAGAAATTAGGCTGCGGGTAAAAGCGGGTAATTCACAAGCACAGCACGTACAATCCGAAATTTGAGATTGGCAGCACTGCAGGTGATCACCCCAACGAATAGGGGGAACCGGGGAACGATCAATGCCGGCACAAATTTGCATTCGATTCGGTACACTGAGACTCCTATATCTTTAAATTTTCATTTCTTAACACAAACTAGAATTACGCCTTTCGATACATAGTCATGGCCCCAAAAACCTACCAAATATGAAAAACTATTTTGTCATAGTCTTACCTCCATTTATCCATGAAAAAACAAATCAATCAAAAAAATTACAATTACTCCAGGTTATTTATTATTATTTTGCAATATAACCTTAATTTTCGAAGCATTTTACATTGTTTTTACCTCAAGTTCCGGTTTGTTTTGGAAATATTAGGTTTTTGGTGATGGATAAAATAGAAATAAATCTTACCTTAGTCCGAACTTAAAAACTTTCATTTCATTATCGTTTCGGTTTCTATAGTCACAAAAATATGCTTTTAAAACATGTTAACAAATTACAGACATACAATTTGGATAAATAAACCAAACTAAAAGAAATACAGATTACAAACGTGAAAACAACGGACAAAACCGAAAAAAAATGGCCAAGCCACCTGTCATAAATCACAATCTTCCTCATCAGAAAATTGGTATAAACAACATTTAGTGACTGATAGTGACCATATTGGCCACAGTATTCTTTGCTTCGGCAATGTGATCACCATCTAAGCGTACAAAAATGACTTTGGAGTATGAAAAGTCTAAGAAAATATCCGTTATATCTTTTACGGTGTAATTATGCAGTATAGCGTCACTTGGCTGATTTGAACAATTTTTGGAATACTAGTAGATTTTAGGTCTCTAATAAAAAATCCGAAGTCATATTTTTTTTGGTGACGTCTCGTTTCCGAGATATACGCCATCAAAATGACCAATCTTATACAAACAATTTTTCCACCAAAAATAAGTAAACGTTTGAATACTCATTTAAAACATTAAAATTACACATATTTTCCAATTTATAACTTCATATTACTCAAAAATGACGTCAATAAAATTGTATTTGTCAATTGCTATATTTAATAGAAAATTTTCCGTCTTTTTCTATTTTATGTTGGAAACCATTGTCATTCAAAGATGAAACATGCAGTAGATATTTGATTTTAAAATTCAACAAATTTTATTAAAGTAAGAGTTTATTATAAATATTTTGTTAGCTAAGTGGATCAGTACCCGGTTAAATATGTGGTTCAGTAGCCGGTTAGCTCAAGGCACCGGAGTGCGATGGTACCGTTTTTAAAGTTATATTAGTAATGTATTACAGCTCCCTATCAAAAATAGCATTTGACAGATACAATTTTTTAATGTAATTTTAGAGTAATATAACATTATAAATTTGAAAATATGTGTAATTTCGATGTTTTAGTTGAGTTTTCAACCGGTTTCTTTATTTCTGAAGGAAACCGAAAAGAATGCGGAAAATTCTATGTATATGATTGTGAACTTTGACGGCGTATATCCCGGAAAAGACACGTCGTCAAAAAAATGTAACTTCAGATTCGTTATCACAGTACCCATCTACCTATTTAAAAAATTAACCATAATAAATATTTTAAAAACATTGATAAAATTTGTTGAATGTTAAAATAAAATATTTACTGCACTTTCTTCTCTGATTGATAATAGTTGCCAACATAAAACACAAAATCAAGAAAAAGTCCCTATTAAAAAAAAAATTGATAGATACAGTTTTATTGATGTTATTTTTTAGTATTATAACGTTTTGAATTGGAAATATTTATAATTTTGATATTTTAATTGTGTATTCAATCTTATAAATTTACTGAAAGAAACGTCACCGAAAAAATCTGATCTGATTGTACCAAAAACAATCCATTTGCGCATGCTTACTACGACTGCTACGGTTTCCTTACGATCTATTTAGCCGCAGGTTAATACGATATTGCATTGGAATGGTAAATTTTTCGATAGTGCGTTCAATATCGGCTAGTGAAATCTTCGCGCGGTCAATAAGCTGCAATTGATTACAATTGGAATGATCAAACTTATGACTTGTTTCATCATAAATATTTTTTTTACATCAACTCAAAATTAAGCGTAACCAGTGCTGTGTAATTATATTATAAATAACGGACTGTATTATGTTTCTGATTAGCCCTCTGTAAGCTTTTTTTTTTGTTGAGGTACAAAGTTCACTTATAAACTCACGGATTGGTTTGCGGTTTAATTACTCCTAAATATTTACCGACTCTACGGCCTTTTGTTTATGGCGGTTTGGGGTTTCCGCTTCCGTTTTCCGTTAGGTTAGTATTCTTTCTTGTTTAGCCACTTTTTTTTCATTTTTATTCCGAGTAGTTTCGAGTTTTCTGTGCTAGTTGGAAAACGTAGAAAAATCGAGACAAAATGATTGTTTGTTATGAAAGTTTCATTTTCATTACCTGTGCAATAAAAAACTCAAGGTAATCTAAAACATTTGTGTAATATAAAAAAAAAATTTTTTTTAATGTGCTATTATTCTTTAAAAATAAAAAAAATTAAGGTTATGTTAGTACTGAAAAACGCGGCGATGCAAAAAGATAGATTCTTAATCTATTGGCCTTATGTCAAATATATCTCAGCCGTGTTGAAGCTGTAAAGATAAAAAGACAGAAACATATCAAGATGGTATAAGGACTGGCTCCTTAAAATAAATGAATATTTTAGTTTTTCTTTAATGCAGTCTGTAAAGTAAACAATTTACTAGACTCATTATTGTAATGAACTACTTTACAGTACAGTATGAATTAAAACAATTGTGGCACATAAGTTTATTAAATGAACATACGTAATATTATTAGGTCCAAAATTTTACTCATGATTTTCATGTAAGAGTAGTAATTTCCCCTTACAAAAGATTGACAGCCACATAATTTTTTCTTGTGAGTGGAAGAAATTCACAGACCACAGTAAATAGAAACATTTTTCCCTTCATCAAGAGGGATAATCAAAAATACGAATTTTACAATTATAAAATGTCTCTTACAAAAAATCTGAGATCTACAGAAATGTGTTATAGCAGAGGTTTCCTTATTTTTATATTATAATTACTTGTGAAATCAGTTCACCTGTGTGAATGTGCAGGGTGATCACGTTTATTAATTATTTAATTTTTAAAATACATGTTGGAAAACAGTTTTCAATTTCTGCACACATAAAAAAAGCTTTATATATGTTGATATAGGATTGGACAATCAAAAGGTTTCATTTTTTATTGGCATTTTTCTGTCTAATGGCACTTTGGATAAATTTATTTCTATAAGTTTTCAAAACCAGTTCTTCATAAGTTTTATTTTATTCTCTCTATCTAGACTTAATTTTCCAGAGACAGACAACATTTTTTGTAGAATTGCTTTAGAAAATATAATTTTAACATAATTTATTGGCAAAAGAAAGCAACACCATTGAAGTATAAAAAAACTGAGCGGTTAACACCATATACATTAAAAAATGGACAAAAAAAAATCAAAATTTTCAAAGATATACATATAACTTTTCTTTTTTTAAATGAAACACCCTATTAATTTTACTTTCGATAGATGGTCTTCTTTTCTTTAAAATTAAATGAGAAAATGAACAACATAAGAGAAATGCTGTGAAAAGAGGAGAATCTTTCTCGCTTATACAATATAAATTTGTATTGTGTTGTAGGTGTCAACCAGTATTATCTTCTAAATTTCATTAACACTGATATATTTAAAATCAGGAAAAAGACCTACTGATAAACTAACATAGTGGATGGCCAGTTATCAGAAAAAACTCTGTACATGAGATCTTGTGAAAAGAAAAAGGAAGTAAGCAAAATTTGACTTTTTTGTTCTAGATCCAGCGCGCTAAGTTCATCCGACGAGCCCAATACTTCGACGGGCCACCCTTCGTCAACTTCAGCACCTTCGCTGCCGGTCGCCACTCGTTCGCCACTGTTCGTCCCGGCCGGCGCCCCTGCCGCCGAGCCGGTGCGCGTCTGGCGCGATCCCGGCCTGCTCCTTCAGGTACGAGTAAGTTTCCAACCAATTTTTATTACTATTCTTATACTCATTGTATATAATCATAATAACCTATAAGAGAAAGGGAAGAGAGACGTTTTATACCACATTACAATATAAAAATGTGTAACATGTCACAGTCTAAAAATCATAATTCATCTACATTACTCTCTTATTTTTTACAGACAGCACATACAGCTGTTAGCTCAGTTAGGTGCTTATACAATAATTTATTGTGTTTATATAAATCACAATTTATTATGTTTATATGTATCACTTATTTATTTTTATTATTCAATGGTACAATACAATTACATGTAAGTTTCTTCAGTTTTACTGTTTGTTATACATTTTGCACAATAATTTTCAATAAATATTTCAATATAACATTAATTACATTACATATGTATTAGAAACAAAGGATGCCTGACATACTAATATTAAAACAAATTTAAAGATTTTATACAGATATTAGACAAAGACAAGGCAAGTAAGGTAAATCATTTGAAATAAATGATTTCAAATGATTTAATAGTATTATTTTGTCTTACTTAAGTATGGCCAAATACTCTGAATAAGAGTTTAAGAACTATTATTTATTTACATCTGAGTTTTAAAGGTTTACAGTTAATGTTTGACAAAATCTCAAAAGTATGGAAATAGAGGTATAAGGTAATAAAATATACAACAATAAACTTTATGTTCTTAAAGGACTAGACATTTCTTGTTTGGTATTCAGCATACCAGTATGAGCATTCCCAAGTGAAAGAGAGACGTTTTATACCACATTACAATATAAAAGTGTGTAACATGTCACAGTCTAAAAATCATAATTCATCTACATTACTCTCTTATTTTTTACAGACAGCACATACAGCTGTTAGCTCAGTTAGGTGCTTATACAATAATTTATTGTGTTTATATAAATCACAATTTATTATGTTTATATGTATCACTTATTTATTTTTATTATTCAATGGTACAATACAATTACATGTAAGTTTCTTCAGTTTTACTGTTTGTTATACATTTTGCACAATAATTTTCAATAAATATTTCAATATAACATTAATTACATTACATATGTATTAGAAACAAAGGATGCCTGACATACTAATATTAAAACAAATTTAAAGATTTTATACAGATATTAGACAAAGACAAGGCAAGTAAGGTAAATCATTTGAAATAAATGATTTCAAATGATTTAATACTATTATTTTGTCTTACTTAAGTATGGCCAAATACTCTGAATAAGAGTTTAAGAACTATTATTTATTTACATCTGAGTTTTAAAGGTTTACAGTTAATGTTTGACAAAATCTCAAAAGTATGGAAATAGAGGTATAAGGTAATAAAATATACAACAATAAACTTTATGTTCTTAAAGGACTAGACATTTCTTGTTTGGTATTCAGCATACCAGTATGAGCATTCCCAAGTGAAATAGCTGGATCAGCAGAATCAGCTAGATGTCAATTCTTGCATCATAAAATAAAATGGATTCATTTCTTGTTATTATTTTCATGTCAAGTCAGCATTGTTTTTATTCAACGTTTTTTTCTCTGCTTAAAATTTGACCCACATGCCTAATTTGTTTATTTTTGTCTACAAAAATTTCATATTGTATTTCCCTCATCTAGTGACAAGACCATCTTTTCATTTTTATAGGGGTAAAAACGAATTTTGCAATTTTTTGCATAAACTAAATTTTTTTCTGGGCATGTCAAGTGTTGCTTCTTCCATATGTACTAACCGCAAATGTCATATTTAATAGATCTAATTATTGGTCTGAAAAGTATTACTTACTTAATACTCTTTATTGAATTACATGTACGCAAAAAATATATACAGTAATAATGGCCATCGACCAAACTCCTTTTTATCAGGAGCGATTAATTCTGAAAAATTAATCTGTGACTGTGGCATCACTTGCTGCGATTTGCTTAAATTAGCAACATTGAAAATAGTAGAATATAAAAAGTTCTTTGGTAGGTCATTAGAACTGCAATGTAAAGGTCTTGGGTTTCATTTCTCACACAATATAGATATTGTGTCGTGTACAAACTGAAACCTGAAGAACTTGCAAATTGTCAGAGTCTATTCAAATAAAATAATCTTTTTATACAAAGTAGCTCAAAATAAATAGTTTTTCTGTAAACATTAACAGTGAAGATTATTTGTCTGTGTTTACTATAAAGCAGTGTTATTATTTACCAATGAGCACTTGATGGTAGATTCACGTTATGCTCACTGTATCATTGTTCCTTTTTAGGAGGAGCCACACGTGCGGCACGTGCATAGCGTGCAGCATCAGACCCTGCTAATGTCGCACCCGCAGGCCCCATCAACTGGCCCACAGCCGCCTACTTCGGCACCCACTAGCCTTTCGGCAGCTTTGTACCCCCCTGTACCTCCAATGGCTCCCCATCCATTAGCTCCCCATCCAGGGATTCCCAGTGGTAAATATTTAAATATAGATTTTTTTATTAACCTAAGTATTTGAAAAAGTTAGTTATTTAGGTTGTAATTATAATTTATATTTATTTTTTATATTCTACGCAGTATCTATTAAGATTTGATTTGAGAAATTTTAAAATTTTTCAGTGACAAGCCATCCTCATTTACCTCCACACCACCTTTTACCTGCGCCATTCTCTGACATAATTTGGAAGCAACGTTACGCGGCAGTTCCTACACATCTTTTGGGTAGTCAGCAACCTACACACACTGCTGAGGACTTAGAAAGGGAGAGAGCCATGTTGCAGGATAGACATACTGAAAGAATGATAAGGTTTGAAAACAATAAGTAAATAACTATATATATATATATATATATATATATATATATATATATATATATATATATATATATATATATATATATATATATATATATATATATATATATATATATATATATATATATATATATATATATATATATATATATATATATATATATATATATATATATATATATATATATATATATATAACATATTTTCTTCAAAATTTCTTTAGTCTAAACATAAATATTGTATTAATAAATATATTTTAGACAACAGCATCAGCAAGAACAACAACATAGAGAAAAGGAAAGATTGGAGAGGGAAAGGCAGGAGAGAGAAAAACTGGAAAGAGAAAGAGAAAAACAACAAGAAAGGGAAAGAGAAGAGAAAGAAAGACAAGAGCAAGCGCTGCATAACCACTTCGAGAAATCCTTGAGAGCAGCCCAGCAAAAACGGGAGCAGCAACAACAATGGAATACAATGGGTATGATTGTAATTACTTATATTATTTGGCAGACAGTTTAATCACTTGTATTTTTAATAAATTGTGACAATATTTAAACAAAAATATTTCTCACAAATTTAATGAGATACATCTTATAGGTATATATAAAAATGTAAAGACATTGTTGGCCTCCTAAATATTCAGTTCCTCCAAGACTACTAATGCATTTCAGACAGTTCACTACATTTGTTAAGAAATTATTACTAAAAAGTATAATTTTTTAGGGAATAGACCAACCCAGGCTAGAACAGCAAACATGTCAGAAGAAGATAGGAAACAAACAGAAATGCACCAGAGAGAAAGGCATTTGGCAGCTGTGAGAGCAAGCGAAGCAAACCATAGGTAATATTACTAAAACAATATTTTATCTTGGGCCAATACCATACTTAGATACCAATACTGTACATACCGATTCATTATCTGACATTAATATTACCACATTTTTCAAACAGGTGTTAAGTGTTAAAATTTTCAATTTTTGGTACCTAAATTCACCAAATCTAATATGTTTATGTAAGTTTGGAGAAATAAATATATGGTTAACGAGAGTAAATTTCACCACAATATATAGATATAAATAAACATTGATTCAAAACTGTATTTAATTTTAAAAAATAGAAAATATAATCAACACAAGAAAGTAAAAATCAAAGACATATCTGACACTGTGTTCTTAAAATTTGTTTTATTTTTCATAATATATGACAACAATTAGTTTGGTTAATGGGGATCCACTGTATAGAATAATTTAGCATTCTTAAAATGTTGAAATGATCCCATTCCAATTTTTCCTTTTTATTTATAGTATTCTCTATAGGTTTTGTTGAGTTTAATCATGTTTATTAACATTTTTATTACTTGCAAATAATTATATATATATTATATATATTATTGCTGGATAAGCAACTGCTGCATTAAACCTCCACTCAGAGAAACATGGGTCCCTTATCAATAATTAGAAGTGTCTGGATTTCAGATACTTAATATTGGCAGATATTAAGATACCAAGGATCTTTATGGGCACAAGCAATATTTCTATTTTACTAGTTGCCTTTTCAATTTACTGTTTTCAATAATGATGACATTTTTTCCACCAAGATCGCTGAAGCTAATGCTGATAAACCTTTCCTAGTCTGATTTGCCAAACGAACTAAAAAAGCAAATTCTACCATTATATTAACCAGTGTCTAAAAATTTTAACTCTTCCAGATCATACTATGCCACGGTGCCGCCAAAGACGAGTATGCCGTCAAAAGGAGAGTACCCACCCCCGCCTGCGCATAGTAGACTTACACAAGGCAAAACGACTGAAAAATTGACGAATATTCATCCGTCAATGATACCAAAAAGTAAGTTTAATATTGTTACATGCAAATAATTTGACTGGTAAAAGTACATGTAATTTAGAAAAAAAGAGTCTTATGTAACAAGGCTACAACGCTCAAGGATTTTGAAGGCCTTGTAATTTTATTCTCTATTTGATGCAGAAATGGTCATTTTGAACACCAAGTAGATTAGATCATTGTATTATATGAATAATTATTATTGTTTTATCAGGCTTGAGTCTAGCAACAAATACTTTTAAGTAAATTAAAATGGGCACCATTTTTTACACAAGCACGGCAACGGCGCGCGGCGAATCAAGTCTTCACAAACTGTTTGGAGAATATCTGGAGCGTTTTTTATGTGCCAGGCTATATATCCAATAATTTATTTGCTCAATAATGCCCAGTTCTTATCTGTTTGTTTACGTTAGCAGTTTAGAGAAAAATAACTCCTTATCCTGCTTGGATAATAAAATAAATAAAATATTTGTTAAGAAATACTGTAATGTGTTAAAAATATTTGTAGTTATTATATATATAGTCTAAAGAAATAACGGGGGGGGAAATCTTTTAGAGTAGTTTATTATTTTTCAATAAAATAATTTTTAGTTATAAAAATTAAACTGGGTTAATGTTAAAAAAATTTAATTTACTTTCCTGTATACAAATTTATTTTTTAAATACAAATAAAATGTTACCTGCTTATTTAATGGAATTCACTGGACTAAATTGTCAAAATCATGATTATGATACTAGATACAATCAAGCTTTTTTTGTAAATAAAGTCTCAAAAACAAACACATAAGTTGATATTTTATAAGGGTTTAACCATCTTATCTATAAGAAATCAAACATCTTTAAAAAAATTTTAAAGTAACCTCAAAAAATCTTAATGTAGACCCGAGTCGATGATGTAATTTATAGAATAAATTTAATAGGTAATTTTATATAAAAATGCAATTATTGTTGTTTTATATATCAAAATATTATTATATAGCATTTATTGAAAAACAGTAACTGGGCTATGGAAGTAATATAGACAAATTTATTTTCATAATCATTTCCAAGATTGATATTTAATGATTATTTCCTAACATTTGAAAATAAGAAACTCAGTTTAGTTTTTACCAATTAAAATATGTTGGTATTAAACATAAGTATTTAACTACTGAATTGTTTCTAGCGGACTTAGCTATGTATGGCTA
Source organism: Kuschelorhynchus macadamiae (assembly GCA_030620095.1). Classification (NCBI taxonomy): domain Eukaryota; kingdom Metazoa; phylum Arthropoda; class Insecta; order Coleoptera; family Curculionidae; genus Kuschelorhynchus; species Kuschelorhynchus macadamiae. The sequence continues at coordinate 619,343 of JAUTXW010003802.1, read as the reverse complement.
TCAAGTCCACTCCTCCCCAAATGCCTTCTACGAACCAAAGAAATCCGAACTCCACAAAACTACTCCCAGCGGCCTTGTCGTCACGAAAACTAGTGCGGACAATAGGGATTTGCCAAATCCTCCTCCTCTTATTAATGAAGGAAAAAGTTCTGTGATTGTAAAACATGATGCCAAAACCACTCATCATGTTGAACCTAGAGTATCTATAGCCTTGAGTCCTAGCCCCAAGCTAAGGAACGAACTGATGGGTCATTATATAACTGCCTCTGGAGGGGCGGGTCAGAAAAGCATGTATGAATATAGGTGAATAATAACATTGTTATATTCCAGAAATTATTGTGTCATTTATGATATGGTACTGAATAAACACCTTTTTTTAGTTTAATTAATTTTGTTCACAAATATAAAACGGAATTTCCTTTCAGAAGTCCAACTCAGTCTCCACACCATCTTAATCCTCATGCTGCTAATCCGCATCATCATATGGAAGCATCGAAATCGGCCGCGCAACACCACCGTTCGCCGAGTGGACAATTGCCAAGCCCACATCACCAAAGACAGTCACCCCATGGTGGCCAAGTACATCCGCACAGTCAACAGCATCCATCCCCAGAGCTAAGGTATAGACAAGAAGCTGGAGCAGCTGGCCAGGCCATGATCTTTCCAACTTCAGGTATGATAGCAATTTAATAAAGCAAGAAGTCTTTCTTATTACCCATTATAAAACAATCTCAAAATATTTAAAAGCAACCAAGATTCTTTATAAAGACTAATAAAAAAAAAACTCTTAATTTATAGAATATACTCAAACTTAATGTGCTTATTATATTCTTATTTATAAACCTGTAAAAAAATTGCTATATATAAATATCGCTTAAACACTAATGAAAAATAAGATTTTAACGCCCTAGAAAGAATAAGATCATACTTAAAAGTAAAAAAAAAGTCAAATTAATGCAGCCAGCAATTTAAAAAAAAAACAAACAAAAAAATACATTTTAAATAAATTACAAACAAACCCAGAATAATCACGTGACAAACAATTTATTTGGAAATTAAAATATTTAAATGGTAACTATAGTCAAAAAAAATTAATTTAAAACCGCACAAATAAAAAACAATCTTAATGCAGAATTAAGATGATCAACTTACAAATATTAACAAATTAACTATTTAAATTATCATTATAAAATTCATTCAAACTATAATATACTTTACCTTGTAATAACACCTTTACACTCTTTCTTAATATTTTTATATTATATATGAATGTTCTATCTCCATTTATTTTATGTTGCAGCCAAAGCCACTAGCTATTCTTTCGTTCCCTCATCAACTGCAGCTTATACTATGGCCTCGACACCAGCATCTTCTGGATCCAAACCTAAAGTATCTTCACCTGCTCCACATCATATATATGGGAAACCAACAGCAGTTAGTATGGTACCAGTAACGAGGCAACATGACGTGCAACCACCCCTTCCTGTTCATAAGCCACCTTTAGGTGGTAGTGTGTCATCGTCGCCCTACCAACAGGTGATTTTTTATGCTTTGTAATTCATACATTTAGCATAGAATTTTATTGAGCATAACATTATAGTTTTATTTTTCATATCAGTAAAAATGTAGGGTCTCAAATATAGAATATCAAAATATAAAAAAAAAACATTTTCAAGTTATATGTTACTGTTTGTTACAGATTGACGATGTTTTATTGTCTGTTTTCTTTTATAGGTTTCCCAATACCATCCTCCAGCGATGGCTTCAGTACCTGCAATGAACACTTGTCCACCACCTGCTCATAGTAGTCGGACAACCTCTGCAATGGGGTAAGATTTTACCAATTTTATCTCATTAAAAAAAAACACTATTCATGCTAGTTGAGTTGAAAACTATAATGAATGGTCTAAATGATTTGGAAGTACTCAAAATTACATTTAACAAAATTACATTATTGCTTAAATAAGCCATAATTTCATTTTGTTATAGTTAATTTAAATGAAAAGCTACACACATCCACAAAAAGAAATAGGACAAAGCAGGAGTGTTTCAATTTCAGTGAGAATGTGTTTTATAGGTAGTTCTCTGACTTGGAGGTGTGTGTGTGTGTGTGTGTGTGTTATAATATTTTGATGCAACAAGGAATACTACAGGAAATTTAGTAGTGGCATATATGATACATGTACATACTTTATGCCATTTACCAAGAATTTCTACATTTCAAGTTTTAAAAGTACTTAACTTGAATTTGGGATTTAATTCACACATGAAAAAACTTGATAGTCAATTTAAATGGTTAGAATTTGGATTTAGTGTTTCCTATTCCAGGTATGACCGATTGCCATATCCCCCCGCCAGCCTTTCAGTCAAACTTCTGAATCAGCCAGGAACATCTCCTCCGACAGCTGCATCTGCACCTTTGAATTCTTCGCGGGGGCATTTAAATTACAGCTTATCTCCAGGACCTGCAGGCATACAACAAGTTCAAACCCAACCCCTTGATTTGGGAGTTAGTTCAAACAAATCCAAGTAAGTTTTGTTTAGTATAGATAATCAAAGTTTGGTGAATATGTCAAAAATTTGTGGCATGAATTTTCATATATTACCCATTTATTTAATAATATTGCATATTTCAGTGATAATGGTCAACCTACATCACCAAAACGAAAAAGCACACCAGTTATTGGCTCACCTGTATGCTTAGAAATTAAGAAACGGAGGATAGAAACTCCACCAGGTCTGACACCAGGGTTGCAACAAAATTTGAAAAGCTTTGGTAACACTTTGGCAGGAACAAATCTGGTGGTGCAGTCTACTTTATCTGGGCAACCTCAGTTGGCAAGAGTTAGCGAACCCAGTCCATTAATAGCCAGTGCTGCGACTACAATAACTACTTTAGTGAATACTGCTGCCTATAGGTATGTTACCCTATTAGAGATCCATCTAGATTAAGTTGTTTTAGTACATTAGTTGGTAAAGTTGAATAAACCAAACTTAAGTTAATTTTTTTTTTCTTTTCATTCTTCAGGGCTCCAGTAACAACTGCAATTAATCCTTTGGGAGGTACCCAGTCTCCTACCTCATTAACTGAAAACTTACCTGACCTTAGTGTCACTGCCGTAACAGTAGAAGTGCCTAGGCCAGCTAGTACAGACTCTACACATTCCATACCTCTCATTAAACCTGGTACGCCTTTGGGTGTACCACCTAGCTCAAGTCCCGCGCCGCCTGTTAGGAACACTAGTACCCCTAACAGTTTAAGTGGCATGCCACCCAAATCTAGTACACCTAATCTGTTGTTGGGTGGTGTACCTAATACTGTTGTAGGTGGAAATAGCTTAACAAACACGAATTTAACTTCAGTGGCTAATGGTACAAGTGGAAGTAGTACTCCCAATATATTTATCACATCAAGTGCAGGAAGTAATGAGAGTACACCCACTCCTCCTGTAGCTGAAGAAAGCCCTGGAACTCCTGTAAAAATTGGAACTGTGACGCCGAGTGTAGTAGATTCGGAGAAAAGTAACAGCCCCGGCCCACAGAAAAATACGGGTGGAACTTATCCCGTTAGACATTTAAAAAAGGCAAGTAGGAAACTAAATAATTTTGGGTTAGGTAAAGGTTAACATATATCATGATGACAAGTTCGTAGGGACATATGATCTAAATTGATTATTTACGTAGATGGGGATCTCTCTGACCAAATCCATTTAAGAAATGTTTTTTATCAAATGTAGGCCGATTTGACTTTAATTCTAATGTCTTCTATTTAGGCTTGGCTGCAGAGGCATACAGGAGAAGATCTCGAAGACACCACTGGAGTAATAGGTTCTGGCAGTTGCGTTACCCTACCCTTGAATATCAGCACACCTAGTCCACCACCTGTAAAAAATGAAAACCCTGTAAATTCGATCCATTCGATAGGAAGTATGGCAGTAAATAGCATAAATAAAACCAAACACTTTCAGACCAAAACCATAAATAGGAAGACGAAGGAGAGTAACGTTAACGGACATCCAAGTGATTCTGGAAAGAACGGCGACGATTCGTCAAGTTCCGATCCAGAAAGAGGTGGCAGGAAGAGTCCCCCCAAGCGAAAACCGCCTAAAGTAAAGAGGAAAAAAGGCGGCGGCAATGCACTAGCTAAGAAGGTAGCAGAGGAGAAGAAAAGGAAAGGTGATAAATTGGTAAGCTAAAACGTTGCAAATTTTCATTAGTTTATTTCTATTTTTAAATAGGGTATTTAGTAGCATTTATGTTAACATATATTTCAAGTGTTAAATTTTTAATTTGATACAATACACACAAATGAGCCTATAATAAGTAAACCTAGCACCATAACACTAAAACTCCTAAATAGTAAGAAAGAGAAACAATAGTTAATATGCTTAAAATCTCTGTTCCATGTAACAAAACGTAATTTTGTTGAAAATTTTAACCACTTCTCAGACAAGTATGGAACATTTTCATCTCATATATGAGATATTTTCTTGCATTTCACATAGGCGGCAACACAATGCTAGCTTTTCGCCAGCGCCCTCTTTAGTTTTAATGTAAAATTTATATATATAATTATCCAATTAGTCAAGTGGAAACTGCGGGCGAAACTGGGGAAAAAAAGTTGTGTTTTAAATATATAGATAGTAAGGCTCATAAAACTAAAGCTTCAATCACTAATCAGATATAAACAATACATTTATAATAATATGCAATGTACCAATTAACAAGTAGCAGCAAAATCAATAAAAACGATTGAATCCAGGTCCACAGAATGATAAAAATAGGAATATGCCATTTTAAAGAAATGTAGCAGTTCCTCCAATTCAAAAATAGCGGCGTTAAACAAACGCAATATCTTTACTTCTAGCCCCTAAAAACCTATCAATGAAAACAACTAAATCCACATCCAAATCAAATAGTAAATGAATTATGGTGAACATAGATAAGTATATAATAAATGAGAGGGAAAATATTTAAAATTTCCGTGCATCAATTTAACATCAGTGTCGTAATCGCGACCTCTCGGACATATTCGAGAGCTTTGCAGTAGTGAACCTGCGAAGAACGGCCGGCTTTGCCATCTTAATAAAGTTCTTTCGTGACTCACTTTGGTGATACTTAAGGGCAAATAATGGATATTCTGTTCTATTTAAATGTAAATTTTTATGTAATTAAATACCAATAAAGAATTGCATATTTACTGTAAAAATCGTATAAATATAATAAATATCGCAAAAGGTTTTTAAACAAATATGGAAAATTTTCACCTCATGTGGAATTTTCTTTTTTAGGTATGAAACAATGTAACTTGTTTTCATTTTAACGTCAAATCTTAGCTGAGCTAATTTAATTTCTTTAAATAATGTGACACAACATTATGCTGTCTGTTAGGTAAATTTACCATTACTATTAGATTTTATCTGAAATGAAAACGTTGTTTAGTCCGTTAATATTTTTCACTATTATTCAAAAAAATAGTATCAATTGTTGGAAAATATTTTCCGAAAGACACCAATTTAAATTTTTACATTTTTATTATTGAAACTTGCAAGATAAGTGCGGTTAGTAAACTCCCTTTAAAAATCTCACTGGCTTTTTTAAAGTAAGTTTACTTTAAAAATATTAATTACAAATGAAGTCTTTCATGATGGGGGCAATTAGCCATCAATATTCGAAGTCTCTTTCAAACCAGGTATCTAAAAACCCCAATGTGCTTGTCCATGTTTTTAAAAAGTTCTATTTATTCCAGCCTCCACAGAGTGAAAGCGGAAGCGATAGTGATAAAGAATCAGACAGTGCAAAAGACAGTGATTCAGGAGCTAGTACAACTGTATCGGGAGGGGGCAATGGCAAAAAACCCGGAAAAGAACCTAGAAAAAGAGGAAGAAGACCAAAGGGGTCAAAAAACGACAAGGTAAATTATTTGTTATTTTGATTGCCAATCTAATAAACTAATATATAAATTGTTAATTGACCACAAATTGGGATGAAATGAATGCATTCAATAAATATTATTACAGGGCGAGGAGCCGCGCGCGAAAAAACCTAAAGAAGAGCCCCCGCGCGACCCCTTTCGCAAACCTCCAGTGGGCCAGTTGAAAAAAACCGGAGAGAGTTTCCTTCAAGACGGACCTTGTTTTGAAGTAAGTGAATTTAGTAATTTTTTTCATTCAGGTATTTTTATAGCAAAATGAAATCTAAAACTGAAAATTAATTGTTATTAATGTTTTTCATTGCTTTGCAGGTTGCCCCTAAATTAGCAAAATGTAGGGAATGTAGATGGACACCTAATCAACGATCTAGGAATATGCCAAATATTTTCTGTCGTTTTTACGCATTCAGAAGGCTGAGATATACCAAAAACGGACAGTTAGCAATTGCCGGTTTTAGTGATCCACATAAGGATGCGTTAGAGGTAATTATTTTAAAAAATGACATTTTTGAATTTCAGGGTTATAATTTTGTTAGAAATTACTACTCAATGAAAAGGGTAATCAATATTTATAGTGGATTTTTCAAATTGAATATTTTCTTCATGATCATATTGGGAATAAACCATGTAATGCAAAAATCCTATTTATAGTAAGAAGTCTGTTATTGAGAGTGTAGATATTTCTTCTGATTATGAAAATATTTACTTTAAGAAAGCTTCTAAAAACTTTGAGTATTGGTTTCATCTGTCTAGCAGTTTATCATACTTTTTATTTTATTTGTTTGTAGGATGACATTAAATTGTGGTTACCTAACACAGATATTCCGCCATTAGATTTAGACCTGGATACTTCACGATTTTTGCTGACCCAAGTGGGAGATCACTTTTGTGACCTTCTAGTTCAGGAAAAAGAAGCCCATGAGGAACATATGTCTGAAGGTAAATCTAAACAGGCGTTTTTAAAAATAAGAACTTTTTCTTTAGTTAATTTGTAGAAAAACTTCTGCATAACCAATCATTATGACATATAAATCGTGGATATCAGAAACAGCCTTTTGTCATATTTCAGTTACAGATGGGATGACTTTCCCAAACCGAAGCTTTATGGATTAAGGGCAGAAAGAACATAAATCGAATATTCTAAATGTACAAGGTGTGGCAGAAAAATATTTTACATTTTAAAGCTGTGCTTTGAAAATTATTTTTGAAAAACATTTGTAGCTGATTTGTAAATATTTGCATCAGAGGGTGGGTCATTTTCTGTGGTATTGCTGCATAGCAACTTCTAATTCATTAATGGTACTTAGTCAAGCTCAAAGTGGAACTTAAAAGGCTGTTTGCGTCCCAATGAAACATCCGTTTCTTTTCTTTAATATTTCGTTAGTTTTCACAATTTCACAATAATTGTTGTTCATTAAAAAAAAAAGTTGCAAAACTGTTATTGTAGCCTAAGTTTATATTGCCCCATATTCTTACACTTCCGCGTCCACTACTTTTCCCGGTAGATCCCGTTATACCTAGCAGACATGTTCCAAATTCTATAAAAAGCCAATCAAAAACTTTCAAATGTGTGTTTAAAAATAGAGAAGGTCAGAATTTTTGTAAATATTTTTTTGAATTGCCTAAGTATGGCAAAAATAGAATTAATATTTTTAAAATAATAACCAGTAGTTTTTTATAGAATGCATACAATATTTGATCCCCTGACCTGACCTCACCTGACCAAAAGTATGTATTTTTGTGTTATTAGTTAATATGTTGGTGTAAGTCGATAGTTCAATTTAAAATTATCTGAAGAGTTTTGGGGGCCCTTAATACTTTTATCTAATTATTTCAGAATTAGAGTTGTGGGACTTTTCTGACATCATTGATTCATATCATTCATTTCAATATGTTTACCTATTTCTCCACTTATTTATTTACTAATGCATTTGAAGTGCTCAAAATGTATCCAGTGTATCATTTAGATTTTTTTTTTAGATAAAACAGTAGCCTGGAAAAGAGTTGTCCAAGGTGTTAGAGAGATGTGCGATGTGTGTGAAACCACTTTATTCAACTATCATTGGGCTTGTGGAAAATGTGGTTTTGTGGTGTGCTTGGACTGCTATAAGGTAAATGGAAATATAAAATTCCAAAAAAGCCTATTATTATCATTACTATAATTTTTTCTCTTTGCGATAATGATAATTACCAATAAGTTTCTTTTATTTATTTACTTTCTTGTCTAAAGAATTGTGTTCCTAAGCTATATGGAATATACAGTTTTGATTTTATTGGGAATAAAGAAATTTTAATAAATCTACAGATTACAAGAACTAGCACACAACTTAATCGTTTTGATGGAGAAGGTTAATTATGTGGTAATTGTTTGGCAAATTCAAATAGAATACAAAATCGTTTTACTCTTAATTGTTATTTTGCATATTTTACAATTTTTTCCCAGTTTTTTTTCGTGGCAGTATTAGACAAATATTAAAACTAAAAACATAACCTGCTTCTACTGGGTGTCCAACCCAGAAACACAAGAAGTCTAGAATACTATAGGTCCTGGCCTCAAGTTCCAGCAGAAGCAGGTTCACTTTTTAATTTTAATATTTTTCTAACAAAAACTGAGAAAAACTATTCCTTATATGTTAATTTTATTTAATCTAATCTTTTTTTTCAGAGTCGAAAAAATGGTACCATAAAAGCAATGAGTGAACCTGGTAAAGATCGGGATGAGTTTATGTGGCTGCTGTGCACTAATAGATCCTCTCATGAGCAGGAAAAACTTATGCTCACCCAAATTATTGCCGACGACTGCCTCTTAAAACTTGGAAAAATGGTTCACGAGATGCGGGAACTCTGGGGTATTGAGCAATTCTGTGGGTGTCCAAATTCAAAAGAGTCAAAAGTGAATAATGTTGAGTGCAAGGAAATCGTCAAAATGATAATTGCAGAGAAAATGAACGGTGTTAAAAAGGAGGTAAAAGAGGAACCTAAAACTGCAGTAAATGGAGTCAAGGAAGAAAAATCATCGTCACTGAACTGGTTAGCAGATGTGGCATTATCAAAGTCAGATGAACCAGTTAAAAAGGAACAAAAGGATGAAGGATCCAGCAGTGAGGAAGAAGGAAACTTTTCTACACTGAGAGAGCTTCTTATTCGCCCTTCGCATAAAGCAAACGGCTCATCCCGTGCTGCCTCTCCAGTGTCTAAAGGGGATAAGAAAAAAGCAAAAACAGAAAATTCCGATACAGACCCATTGTCTACGTTTGGACTTGATGCTCCTGTTAAACAAGAAAAAGAGGAGCCCGAGGAAAAAATCGAATTGAAGCACTATATCAGAAGGTACAATTGGCAGCACAAAGGCAGGCAACAGCTGCCAATCAGAATAATGACTTTGACAGAGAGCAAGATTCTTTATCCAAATGTTCCTCATTCCTGGCTGTGCGATGGCAAGCTTTTACGACTTAGTGATCCAGTTTGCAAAGACAACAACAAAATTTTCCAGGTTAGTCTTAGAATAGAGTAGAATAATGCTTTATTTCATTTTTTTCTCGAAATCTTGAAATATGAAAAATATAAGTATTTCTTACAAAAAAATTTAAAAAGATGGCTCTCTTTTGCTAGTCTGCTTTTACACACATTTGCATTATTTTACAAAAGTAAAAAAATAATGTTTTTAAAGAACATAACTACTAAAATATGATAAATTGTCATTTTTAATCAGATATCATGTATATTTAGAGATTTATCTAGTTCAATATTAATAAAAATCTTTCAGTCAGGGCTGCCAAAAACTATGGACTGAAATTCATTATATATTGCATAGATCATGCGGTCTTTAAAAAAGCAATTGTTGTTTCAGGATCAGTGGAAAAGAGGTCAACCTGTGATAGTATCTGATGTTTGCAGAACGATAGATAAAGACTTATGGAATCCGGAGGCGTTCGCCCGGGATTTTGGTGATGAAAAGAATGACCTGATCAACTGTATGACTGGAAACTTAGTACCTAATCAACCTATGCGCAAATTTTGGGAAGGTTTCGAGGAGCCGGCGAAAAGATTAAAAGACGAGCGGGGACAGCCAATGTTGCTTAAACTTAAAGACTGGCCTCCAGGTGAGGACTTTGCAGAAATGTTACCAGCGAGATTCCAAGACTTGATGCGAGCACTGCCTCTGCAAGAATATACACGACGTAGTGGAAAACTTAATTTAGCGTCTAGATTACCCGATTGTTTTGTAAGGCCCGATTTGGGACCTAAAATGTATAATGCATATGGTTCCGCTTTACATCCTAGTAAAGGTACTACGAACTTGCACTTAGACGTTAGTGATGCAGTCAATGTTATGGTGTATGTGGGAGTGCCAAAAGATGGAGATTCCGATGAACACATCAAGGAAGCTTTTAGGGCAATTGACGAGGCGGGTTGTGATATTTTAACTAGGAGGCGAGTGCGCGATAAGGGTGAATTGCCAGGCGCTTTATGGCATATTTATAACGCGCGTGATGCCGACAAGATTAGAGACTTGTTAAATAAAGTGACTGTGGAACGCGGCGGACGATTAGAGCCGCATAACGACCCGATTCACGATCAGAGTGGCTACCTAGATGGTCCTCTTCGAGAGAGACTTTATAAAGAGTATGGTGTTGAAGGTTACGCTATTGTACAGTGCCTAGGAGACGCTGTGTTTATCCCCGCCGGCGCTCCACATCAGGTGCGGAACCTACACAATTGTATTAAGGTGGCAGAGGACTTTGTAAGCCCTGAAAATGTAGCTCACTGTTTCCACTTGACTCAAGAGTTCCGTGGACTCAGTGATACCCACTCGAACCATGAAGATAAACTCCAAATTAAGAATATTATCTATCATGCTGTTAAGGATGCCCTCAGCACATTGGGTTCTATCGTAAATAAACGATTAGGTCGTCGTGCTGTTGCCGTCGAAAACCCTGATTCTTCAGCTGATGGTGAATCTGTGTGATATATTTCGCTTATAGCTCAATAAATTTTGTTGTTGTTTATGTTGAGTAACATTTTTGGCAAGCTTATCGTACAGTGACATGATGGGAATGTAGGTAAAGGAAAAAGAACGACTTACTGGGTACATGCCAATATATTCTTAATGCTACATTAAGTATTCATGTTGCTAATACTGCTTAGCTTCATAAATATTTATATATATATATATATATATATATATATATATATATATATATATATAATTATATTTTTTTTCTATTTTTTAATTCTGTTAGTAGCCTGTTTCAAGGGATTAATGAATCAAATTTCTCTTTGCTCTTGAAATCCTATCTGTAGATAATTTGTCAACTTGCATTAAAATCTATTCAATATATTACTTTTTACTTTGTTTCTGAAATGTTTTAAAATATTTTTCAATAGTAGGTACCACACAAAAAAACCTTGATTCAGCAGTGACACTGTTGTAGAATCTAGTCATCTTGGACTATTCTAGGTTGCTTAGTACTAAATGTTTAAACTACATAGGTTTCACAACTGCCTCAACATTTTTATACAAAATTCAAAACAACATTTTTGTTTCCCCTGGTATAACTTGACAAGCAAAATACTACTTGTTTTTTAAAAATATAATATCTGAAAAAATGTAACATAATAACACTGCATTTTGACCAAGATCCCCAAAGAAATAGGTTTTGAAGTCGGCACAATTGTCGATATAAGCTATTTAATTAAGGAGCAAATTTTCAGTTTCACAAGAAGTATGCTGTATATTGCTAACCAATTATTAGTAAACTAGTGCTATATTAGCCACAATCAAACATTTGATTATTTTTTTTGTTAAGAAGATATTGGATACTTGGAAAGTGATGTACCCATAAAGTCGTTGTTTTCACTGATATTCTAGTCTGAAATTATTAGTAATTCACTGAAATTAATTTTAAATAAAACTTTGCTTGTCAAAAATGCTTTATCATATGTTCATATATTAATATGGGCTATCTGTGTGAACTCAAATGTACATACGGCTTTAGGCCGAGCCGGTCCCGTTTTCTCACTGTACATAGGATAGATGACCCTGTACAAAGCAGACTTTAAATTCGGTTGCAAGTTGCACGGTAAAACTTCCTGTTGTAGATTTTCGTGTCCGTTCTGACACAGAACATGTATTTAGCCTTTTTACACTTTTTGTCTGTTGTGGCCAAAGATGGCCTATTTCCCAAACCTATTATTAAACACTCCAATAGTAGGAAATGTTTTATTGATAAGCTGTATAGATCTTCATTCCTAAAATATAATCAATAGACACTATAATATTTAACTCATTGTATTTCTATTTTGCAAATGTTGCATATTAAAATCTGAAGGTTGAAATTGACAGAACAGGACAAACAATCTATATTGTTAAATGTTGACAAATTAAGCTCTGAGTTATTCAATATTATTGCACGTTTGACCTAAAATAAATGTATTTTATATATGTTTTAGGCAGTAGAGTGTATAATGGTAGGTTAAATTTATATATCATGTTGTTTACAAAGTACCAGTGTTATTTTTAAGACCTTGTAATACGGTGCCTGTTTAAAAATGTATTTTAGCTAAAAATTGATATTTGAAATTTACTTAAAACTCGCTGCTGGAATATTTGTGAGTTTAGTGATTTAAATAAACTTACACACCTAAAAGTGCTATTTTAAAAGTGCCAATTGAACTTATTCTTCTAGGCAAACTTAAACAAATCTTTTTCCCTGATTGTGTTTGATTTTTTTGGTAAAAGAAAAGCTTTCGTTACGGGGGAGTGGAAATTGATTGTACAGACAGAAGTTGTCATTTAAAAAGTGATCTCGATTTTTTTTTTGTTAAAAAAAAACAACGATTTTAGTATGTTTTAAATTTTCTTTTGTCGTTTTGTTAGATGTTATGAGCCAAGTAAAAGGGCTGCATTCAGATTTTTGTATAGTTTAATTTTTAACTTCGTATATATATGTATATTGTTTCTAAAAACAGTAATTTATTTGCTTACAAGTTATATTGTACAGTCTAGCATATAAGTTTTGTACAGAAAGTGTTTTCCTTTTCATCCCTCTTTGGGGATATAATTTTTTTGTACTATGTATATTATGTAAGAATATAGGTTTGAATAAAAAATGTTTATTACAAGTAGTTTTTATTATTCAATGTTTATCATTATAATTATCACTTTTCCACAATACACCTATTTTATTATTAGAAAAGTAGTCCAGGGTGCAGAACCATTTTAGAACCTTAGGAAATTTAGCAAGCGGTAATTTTTTTTTTCTGTCTGTCGAAATATCTTAGATAAAGCAATTATGTAAAAGAAAAAATGGAAGATCAGGCTATCTTAGATATTTCATAATTGTGATAATATCTGAGATAAATAGAATTTTCTCCGACTGATATTTGTAATACTTCCACCAAAAAGTATTTTTTTGTTTAAAAATTAATTTGAAATGGGAAATCTGTAACTATAGTATATGATAATTAGTTTTTAACTGCAAACTGGGATCAATTTTCATTCAATGACTTATTTTCTCCGTGTACACGAAAAGACGTTGTTTAGTATAATTAATAGAAAGAAGTGATTTAAACAAAAAAAGTTCACTTTTGACAATCTTGAGATGTCTATAAAATTTTTAAAAACAGAGTTTTAAGAAAAAACTCATTAAAAAGTAGACATGTCACAGAAATAGTGAATAAATAATTATAAAAAGGCGAGACCTGTGAAACCTTACAAGTATCAGGCATAAAAAAATTGTTTTCTGTATTTTGGAAGCTTATAGTTAAGAAGTAATTATCACATATTGGGGCCAGAAATACAGTTTTTAAACATGAAAAATTAATTTTGATGGTGTTAATGTAGATATAGTTGCCCAACCTATTTATCTCAGAAACTTGCATGAATATTAAGTAGCATTTCTGTTTAGTGTATCCTCACTTTTTTATCTTTACCTAATCAATATATCTACAATATTTTGGCCAGTTGCGTATCTATAAACTTTGTGCGGTGTGTCTCCGCGCAGATATCGACAAATGTGCCCCCTATATGGACGTACAGAAAATAATTGACTTAAAAAGGTCACCCATAGTTTTGTATAATCCTTTTCTAAATAAATACAACCCAAAAACAGTGTCGGAAAATAAAAACAACTAATGACCCTGCCATCAGTGCCCCCCCCCCCTTCTCTAACTAACCTTAACCGTAACTTAACGTAAAAACTAATCTACAATAACAAAGAACACGTGTGTGTGGTCCAAAAAAGGGTGATATTATAAGGGTAGAACTAAATATAACATGTAGTGGATTAGGTAAAATCCTTTTACATTTTTCGGGTTTCACAAAAAAATGTCATATATTCGTTATCTTCATTCTCTGCTGCTGCAACTTTTCCAATCCAATACATTTTCTTTTTCTTATTTTCAAACTCTACCAAACAAATCATTCAGGTCCACTGGTTTTTATAACTGTGTTAATAAGTAGAGTGATGTTTCTCAAATAGGTCTACACCGTCAGAGGACTTTCCCGAAGATGTATTAATATCATTTTCTTCACCCCTCTTAACTTTCTTGTTATTCTTTAATTCGGCCTTCCTATTTTCCGTCTCTGTTTTCTTCTAGAATATCCTTCTCCGGAGTGTCCGTTGCGGAAACACTGCTTCCTCTTTGCCTCCACTTTCGTTTAGTTTTCAGCGCTGTTACATTTGGATATCCTTGGCAGTGTTGTGAGCTAATAAATATATGTGTGGGTGTATTTACTTCATGCAGATTTTCCTAAAAACCTCTTGCAGGTGAGGTAGTTTCTTTGTTTTTAAGATTTTTCACGTTTCCATGGTGGAAGTCTTGGTCTGTCAGTTACACTGCTAAAAATACAATCATCATCAATAAATATGAATTTGTCAAATGGAAATTCCAGTTCTTTGAAAACGTTTTTGGTATTTTGAATCATCATTGACTTTTCAAATGCATAATTGGCGCAACTGGCAATATCAAAAACAGAAAGACGAATTCCCGGATGAGTTGTAAGCCACGTTTGTACAACGGTATTTTAAAAAGCTTTGAATGGAAAATATACACATACATATAGACGTGTACGGAGGAAGAGTTAAAATAGTCACTTCCTTTTCCTTGGCAATTGTGATTGCTTTTATTGTTAATGGTTTTCATAGTTGTCCATAATTAACAGAGAAGCATTATCGCTAGAAGTTGTTTAAACAAAATGCTTCATAACCTCAGAGAATATTTCACTCGTCATCTATCCTGAATCAGAGACCAATCCCTTTGCACTAGGTCGAGGAGTTCCAGCCAACATTCTTGGATTCAAATTCTTCCTGGGAACTACCATTATAGGGGCAATGAAGTTCCGGAGACTGAAATTATACAGCAATTTGTTACGAGCACACCCCGTTCTGCTCGAGCGGAATAATGGACGTTAAACTAAATACATTTTTTCTATTTATTTTTATCACTCAAAACAACGCAAAAGATTCTGTTGGTCTCTAGCTCTGTGTCGTTATGCAAAATAAACGAAAATGGTTAACTGAGAATTATTTGGGACAATCTAGACAAGTCTATGGCAAGACAATGTGATATCTACACTAACTAAAAGATTCAAAGTGATTTCGAGACGTGGAACTTTTGCGTGTTAGGACCAAAAGGAAAATTGGATAAATTGACAGTGATTTAAAGATTATGCCGCCAGTTAGGGGTAACTAGCACCAGTTAATGTTGGTAGTTTTATCTAATATCAAGTAAAAAAAATTAGAATATAAATGCTTAATTACATTTAATATAACATTTACTTACAAGAAGGGGTCCGGTTTTCCATATTAAACCTTTTAGAACTTATAGATTTTACCAGAATATTTGAAAGAGTATTATTTTAGTTCCTTTTTCAGTTTTCTGTTGTATCACAATAGAAACTCTATTTCTTCTCATGCAGGTTCAGGAGAGTCGCAGTTTTGAGTCCTTTTGGACTTGTAAACCTAACTGAGCAACTACTATACCTACTAAAACCAGTTTTGGCCGTTGCTTGTTGTGTATTATATTTTTGTAAACGTAATAAAAATCACCCTGCCAGATTTTTGCAGATCTTTTCTCCCACCGATATTTTACTTTTGGCATTTTGGTAAAAATCCATTATGGCGTAACAAAATGTCGGCCCCAAGGCGTTAAAAAAAATTATTGAAATACTAGTTGTCCAATAGCTTTCAAATTTTCCACAAAAATTTAGTCTGTTGAATCCTACATTCCAAAATAAAGTGGCGATTTAAATGTTTAAATATCGGTATAATTCCATTTCCGGGAATAAAAATTTCTTTTATGGAGGAAAGTAATACATTACATAATTTACTTTTTCTAGACTAAATAAGTTATGAAAATAAATGATAATACAAAAATAAATTATGATGAAATAAAATAATCGATAAATTTGCTTTAACCCATAACTTTTCCGGCTACATCCATATACCTAGTTGTTTTATACTTCACCACTTTAATAACCTTCTAATTAGGCAGAGAGCTACCTAAATTTTTCTGACAACAAAAAATACATTACCTGTCTGGAAATATTTTTTTTATTGTACTAGATTACAATATCGCATCATAGTTCTTTACCGCCATAATTCAATTGTCCAAACGTTCCGTGTCTAACTTCATTGGGGCAATGAAAACTAGATACTCGTATTTTTCTTTACATAAAAAAAGTTATATTAATTTTGCATTTTATAACTATTTTAGAACTAAGTCATTTTGATCTACTCTACTCTATTTCAGCGTTATCTTCAGCAAAATGTTGTGAATACAGCAAATTGCCCAGTATTAATTTTCTTTCACCTACAAATTGTGTCAAGAACTCGACTTCATTAATATCTTCAAAAATACCTTTATCCGTTCGTAAGTTTACAGTTTAACAATTTTATAAATATAATGCTAAACCAGCGCGGCGGAGCAGAGCACGACTGTTTAGTAGAGACAGATAGGTGATAAATTATTGCTTATGGTATGGCAATATGGGATAGTAGCTTTCGAGTATATAATATAGTATCGGTGGATCGAAAGCGGAATGATTTGGTTATGTATAACAATATAATGTATATCTAATAGAAATTTTTACCGTTACGAAATAGAAAAAAAAGTTTTATATAAAACATACTTGTCTCATCTATTTGCAGGACACAGCTGATCTTTTATAATATATTAAATTATTTTAACTTATAACTTTAGTTCGTGGGTTATGGAACTGCAATAAGGTCTAAAGTGAAACCACTATTTTCAGTCGCATCATTTCGTGTTATATTCACACTTTTTTTAGGTTTTGACTTGATGCTAAAACCTTTGTGATGGGCATTTCCAAAAATAAATATGGAAACAGACAACAAAGACGGACACACCACGTTTACTTATCGACAAGAAATGTTGAATTTGAGGGGTCAAAATTTTACAAAATGGAAAAAAAATCGGTAAATTGGTTTTACACATTATGATCATTTCTTTTATCAGGGAAAGTGAAGCATTTAGTTAAATATGTATGCAGTGGCACATACAGACATTGCTTCTGGAAGAGGGGGGGGAGGGTTGAGACGAAAATTTTCAACAAAAAAAAGATCTTAAGTTTTTGTTTTCTTCTACATAATTGAGCGCAAATAATATTAACAAAAAAAATTTAAAAAAACATTACTTTGTTTTAGCTATAAGGAAAAAAACTGGCTCTGGGAGGTTCAACCTGCGTATCCCAAAAAAAGGTCCTTTATACTGTTTCTATCATTTTAAAGTAGCCCTGGGGGGGGGGGAGGTTAACCACCAAACCCCCCTTTTATACGTATGTATAGAAAATATACAAATTATGTTATCATTCATTGCTTTACTACATAGGATTTATTAAGGAAGTTCTAAGAAAAACTGATCTACCGTTTTTTTTTCAAGTTATTACCGTAGTAGTAGTATATGTGGATTCATAAAACGTGATATTTTTGTCTTTTAATTTAGGCCGTCATTTTGGATTGGTACCAATATTTTACCAGTTTAATTCTACCTATCTCACACTTTTCAATTAAAAGGTAGTTTTTTACGCTTATCTAAAACAAATTATTTGGCCTCCATTTTGTTCCGCAATGCCTAATTCATAACAACATTTTACCAGCTTTTTTAAACATTTTATTGGCCGCCATCTTGAATTCATACCGAAATTTTACGTTGGTCTTTATATTACACGCAATTCTTGGGCATATTTTGATATTAATCGAATAAGTAGCTTTTCATACTGATTTCTTAAACATTTCATTAGGAAGTCATTTTGTATCACCATCTAGGATTTTACCAATTTATTCTTGTCACACTTGATTTTTGTACAACATTTGAGATAAATTGGACAGGTGGTTTTAAGTAATATTTTTTTAATGTTCTACTAGGCCGCCATGTTGTTCTGCCATATTGGATTTTTACCAAAATCTTATCCTTTCTTCCTCATATGACCCTTAATTTTTGACCAAAATTTAAAGTCAATTGGTTCAGTTTTTTAGCTATGCCGCGAACCGACGGAGTTGAGGCAACATGTCTGCATCTATAGAACGTCTAATTACAAATTTAAATACTCTATTCTACTTTTTAGTTAGAGGAGGTAGATGCACGCTCACTGAAGCGAAGCAGTGAGAAGCCAAGAGAAAAGAATTTCTTTCTTCGGAATCTTACAGCTAATCAAGTAACGGCCCGCACACTAGAGTGTCGCGAAAAGACGCGGAATTAAGTTTCTTACCAGTTTGATTATAGGTTCGCTTCTCCTAAGTGGGCGAGCAGCTTAATAGGTAATAAGGTACATTTTAAAATAAAAAAAACATATTTTCTCGAGTTATGTATTCATCATTAGGATGGTTTACATAATTGTTATTAAACCCATACGGAGTTGCTGCGATACATTAAAAAGTACTATTTACTGTGACCATTAACATACATTTTGTTTTATATAAATTTAATTTACCAACTGATTCATTTTTATATTTTTATTTTAAGTGTTTCACCATTTTATTATTTTTAACTTAAAAAAAAAAAGCAACTCCGCAAGATGTAGCATTATATCAGATATCCACCTTTTCATCTATGTAATTTTACAAAAACTTGCTACAATCCTCAGGTATAAAGGATAACACAAAATGAAAAACCTAAATTTATCATTACATACCTTAATATCTCTCAAGGTACAGTTTGGGGCATTTTCGAAATGGCATCTGGTAAAATTTAGAAATCCAATTTTAATAATTTCAGACTATGTTCTTTTTTTACTTTTAATTACCACAGACCACTACTGTAAAGTATTTTGTCATATATTTGATACCGGGTACAATGTACAGTCAGTAACAATATAAAAATACTTTTAAGATGTATTCTACATCGTTGATTCCTATCTCCACATTTTTTTTAAATAGTGTTTTTGGCT